>CM042672.1:36298627-36315090 GCA_023638005.1 Forsythia suspensa | reverse complement strand
TTCTCCTTCCTTATGAGATAGGGATCATTCCTTGTCAATGCAATCTCCAAGATTACCTTCCTTATCTGAGGTTATCACGTTGCATGATTTTAGGAGATTGTGATTCGGTTTCCTTGTGAAGATCCGTGCGCTAAACCAACGCGATCTTTCCTTAATTACTTCTCTAGTCATTCCGGCGTGTCATCTTTGCTTCTTTGGTTATAATTGATGTATGGTGCGGCGAGGCCCTATGGTTCGCATCTGCTGCCGAGGCCCTCCACATGGCTCGCGGATTACGGGCCGTCGAAGACCCAAGCATGTGATGGGCCCTTCCAAGGCCCTAGCAGGGCCCAGATAGGATTGTTGACTGATTATGAACTTGGCCCCTGCGGGCTTGGATGGGGCCTATCTTGACGTGGCGACCATGTCGTAATCGTGTGGTAACAGAAGTCATATTTTTATGTCCAACTTTAAAAAGAGTCCTTTTTAAAAAAGAGTCATTTTTCTTTTTAGTGAATAAATCCATTATAACTTCATCTTCTTCCTTTTCTTTTCAAAACCCTAAAGCCCCAAAATTTTCTTGTGTTAATTTCTTGATTTCTTTGATATCACTTGATCTTACAAGAGTGTGTAGGAAACAATATTGGCAAGGACAAAGACCACCACTTATCACCTGGAGGTTCGTCGTAGCCGTCGTGGCACTGCCACAACAACAGCTGTCGCTGTTGCTCCAGCGACCACATCACCACCGGCACTAGCGATTTTGCCTCCACCTTTTGCAGCACCGCATTTACTGCTACCATCTATCTCCAGAACCATTCTATCTTCTTGGTTCCTCGATCAACATCCACTGCCAGTGAAGTTCCTTCCATTGTCGCTATTCCCACACAAGTCACAAGTCAGGAGGAGTTTGATGAGGACGCGGATTCTAATCATGGAACTAGATCTCAATTTGACAATAAGTTCGAGGACAATTCGAGAGAGTCTTACAAACTGAGCATCTTGAAGAAGAACAACAGAAATCAGGCTCAGATTTTGCAGATGAAAATGATGAAGATGAAGAATAGTCTACCAATGAGGAAGAGGACAACTTAAATCTTCAAGAAAGCTGTCCATATCGGGGCTCTCATGTGCACACAAAGGTAAGCAGAAAATTGATGAACGTTCGAATATTTCTGATCTTCCTGCTGAACATCATAACATTGGGCATCCTTCCTCAAATGTTCCAACTTCAGCGACTCATGATCAATTGTTCAAACAAAGTTTGCTCTGTAAAGGTAACCATGTCTTTACTCCTTTGAATTATAAATCCGGGACTCTTGATGCACAAGCATAATTTCACAAATTTAATTCAAATCAAAATTTTGTGATGGAATTTAATGTCAAAGAGGATGTCCTTAAAGAAGCTGGTCTTGTTGAATTAATTGAGCATTGTGGTATACAAAATTGTTGAGTTGAATTTGGGAGACCTTGTGAAACCTTGATCAAAGAATTCTTGGCTAATATTTCTCGTCAGATTAAATAGTCGGGTAATAATTTTAGGTGGTTAGTCTATGTTGGGGTTGGCTAGTACCATTTAGTCCTTCCAATCTTCGACGTTGGCTTGAGTTATCACCTATAATTGAAGGAATGAATGATGAATTTGAAGCGACCAGCGATACATTGGCCTTAGAACTCGCTGGAAATCCTTGGCCAACGGAAAAAATGAATGCCGCATTGCTTAACCCTAAGTATAAGGTGCTTCACAAAATTACCTTACACAATATCGATCCAATTCAGCATAGATCAGACATTGGGATGGATAAGGTTGAGTTTTTATAAAAGCTGGGCACCCACTACCCATTGGATATTGCCACAATCATTTTTGACCAAATTGTGTTCACCACCCCGTCAAGCACACTCCAGGATGTTGCCTTTTCCTGGTTTACTTCATGCCTATCTCTAGCATCATAAAGTTCCTATTATTCAGGGTGACACATTCACCACACCAATCCCAGTCCTTCGTCCTTCAAAGAAAGTCACTAAGAGACCAACGCACCTGGCAAGACCAAGCCTCTCTGAGGATCACACCAGTTCTCTTGAAACTCGGGTGAGGTATTTAACTACTTTGGTCACTAAACTGTCTGATAACTTTGAGCGTCATCACATATTCATAAGGGCTTTACTTGTGACCTTGGCCGAGCGGACTAGAACATCAAGATCTTCGCAATGAATACTCCACAAAGTCCCGATATTGGTCATGATGGAACTCAAAAACGACACTAGCTTTGAGAATTCTCCACGTCTCGACTTTGATGCTAACGTATCTCCACATCAAGATGTTGCTCCCATGCCTTCGTCCACCAAGCGCAAGAAGAGAACCCAGTTGGTGGTTCGAAAAAGAGGACCCATAAAAGCACCTCATAGAGTGGTTAACACTAAGTATCATATGGTTGATTGTTTTATCCATTTTTCTTCGGACCCTTCTTTAAATTAGTTTCTTTAATTGCTTTCGTTTTTATTTGGCCCCTCTTTATTACAAAAATGAGGAGTATTAAATTAGGAAATAATTTTGCTTAATTAAGAATTGCTTTTGCTTGGTAATTAGAAATTGCTTTAAATTAAATAGCTTGCATTTGATTTTGGTAATTAGGATTTATTGCTTTTAGTGAATCTCATGTTCTTGAATCTAATTTGCCTACTTGCTCACCTCAAAAACAACTTGATATAAGTTTTGTAATTAAGAAATGCAAAGGGAGAGATTGTTGGAGAATCTAGTTTTTATTAGCATACCTAATTATATTTTATTTATTGATATGAGCCAATTAGGATCCAATGATTATCTAGTAGTTGTATGGAAATATTATGCTATATTTATCTCAATCTATTTATCAGTTTTAGTTATTCTAAAACTCTTGTTCCTTGTCAGATAAATAAGTGATTGAGTAAATTGCATGTTAAGCATTCTAATTGAACTACATTTCTAATTAGATAAGATATTGAAATATTATCTTTCAATTTATCTACTTAAATAAAAATATATAACTGGATTTATTTTCATATTCTTGTGATATATCTCACCTTATCTTTTAAAAAGTTTATTTAAATTTAAAGACTTATTATGTCTTATCTCTGTATAAGATAAATACTAAGTCCTTAAATTTAGATAAACTTCTTGTGCTATAAATAAGACAGATGGTATTTCAAGAATTATACGGACTTTGAAAGTAAAGACACTCAAGCATCTAAGAGAAAATTATTTGTGAGTTGAGAGTTCAAAGAAATATTCAAAAGTCCTAGCCCGATCAAAAATTATATTTTTAGAACGGCTCACGAGAAAGCGGAGCGGTGTTGAAATTCATTGTGAGAGAGAATGGCATTTCGGTGGCAAGATAAAGATTGAGCCCTTATTCGATTTGTGGAATCAATCCGAGGACAACGTGGAATGGACCAAGATCAAGACCAAGTACTTAACCGCATTCTTTGACTAGTTAAAGAAGATATAAAATAGGAAAGTTTTATTGTTGTTCTTAACTAAGTTTTACTTTTTATCAATTGTTTATAAAGTTTTAGATTAGGTCTAAAATTTTAATTTCAAAAAGTTGAGACATGTGTAACCTGTTCTAAGAATAGTGAATTTATTTCGGAACTTCTAAATAAGGAATTTTCTCGTGAATATTACTCTATTAAAATGTTCAAATTTTACAAAATTGATGATGGTTGGATATTGAATGGGCAATATGGTCGTTAAAAAAGTATTTTTGTGACTCATAATTGGTACATATAGTTTTATTAAAGTATTTTGATGATAAATACACAATGAAACAAATAAAAAATACGTTTAAAACATCTAAATGTGGATTATACTCGTGAATTTTGTCGAACATTGACAAAAGATTTTCGACATTGAGCAACCTATGTGGCTATTCAAAACATATTTTTGTCATTCCAAACTAGTATATATGACTTCGTATGTGTATTATGATGTATAATAAGTTTGGAAATCGAATTAAAAAAAATTCGGAACTTCTAAATATGAAATTTACTCGTGAATATTACTCTATTAAAATGTTCAAATTTTACAAAATCGGTGATGATTGGATATTGAATGGCCAATATAGTCGTTAAAAATTGTTTTGTGACTCATAATTGGTACATATAGTTTCATTAAAGCATTTTGATGATAAATACACAATGAAATCAAATAAAAAATACGTTTAGAACATCTAAATGTGGGTTATACTCGTGAATTTTGTCAAAGCGTTGACAAAAGATTTTCAACATTGAACAACCTATATGGCTATTCAAAAGTATTTTTTTTATTCCAAACTAGTATATATGACTTCGTATGTGTATTATGATGTATAATATGTTTGGAAATCGAATTAAAAAAAAATTGAACTTCTAAATATAGAATTTTCTCGTGAATATTACTCTATTAAAATGTTCAAATTTTACAAAATCGATGATGGTTGGATATTGAATGGCCAATATGGTCGTTAAAAAAGTATTTTGTGACTCATAATTAGTACATATAGTTTCATTAAAGCATTTTGATGATAAATATACAATGAAATCAAATAAAAAATACGTTTAGACCATCTAAATGTGGGTTATACTCGGGAATTTTGTCGAACGGTGACAAAAAAATTTCAACATTGAACAACCTATATGGCTATTCAAAAAGTATTTTTTTTATTCCAAACTAGTATATATATGACTTCGTATGTGTATTATGATATATAATATGTTTAGAAATCGAATTTAAAAAACTTTTCGTAACTTCTAAGTATAGAATTTTCTCGTGAATATTACTCTATTAAAATGTTCAAATTTTACAAAATCGATGATAGTTGGATATTGAATGGCTAATATGGTCGTTAAAAAAGTATTTTTGTGACTCATAATTGGTACATATAATTTCATTAAACTATTTTGATGATAAATACACAATGAAATAAATAAAAAATACGTTTAGAACATCTAAATGTGGGTTATACTCGTGAATTTTGTTGAACGTTGACAAAAGATTTTCGACATTGAACAACCTATATGGCTATTCAAAACATATTTTTGTGATTCTAAACTAGTATATATGACTTCGTATGTGTATTATGATGTATAATAAGTTTGGAAATCAAATTAAAAAAAAATTTCGGAACTTCTAAATATGAAATTTACTCGTGAATATTACTCTATGTAAATGTTCAAATTTTACAAAATCGGTGATGATTGGATATTGAATGGCCAATATGGTCATTAAAAAAGTATTTTTGTGACTCATAATTGGTACATATAGTTTCATTAAAGCATTTTGATGATAAATACATAATGAAATCAAATAAAAAATACGCTTAGAACATCTAAATGTGGGTTATACTCGTGAATTTTGTCGAACGTTGACAAAAGATTTTCGACATTGAGCAACATATCTCGCTATTCAAAACGTATTTTTGTGATACCAAACTAGTATATATGACTTCGTATGTGTATTATGATATATAATAAGTTTCGAAATCGAATTAAAAAAACTTTTCGAAACTTCTAAATATGAAATTTTCTCGTAAATATTACTCTATTAAAATATTCAAATTTTACAAAATCGGTGATAATTAGATATTGAATGGCCAATATGGTCGTTAAAAAGTATTTTGTGACTCATAATTGGTACATATAGTTTTATTAAAGTATTTTGATGATAAATACACAATGAAATCAAATAAAAATACGTTTAGAACATCTAAATGTGGGTTATACTCATGAATTTTGTCGAAAGTTGACAAAAGATTTTCGACATTGAACAACCTATATGGCTATTCAAAACGTATTTTTGTGATTCCAAACTAGTATATATGACTTCGTATGTGTATTTTGATGTATAATAAGTTTGGAAATCGAATTAAAAAAAATTTTCGGAACTTCTGAAAATGAAATTTACTCATGAATATTACTCTATGTAAATGTTCAAATTTTACAAAATCGGTGATGATTGGATATTGAATGGCCAATATGGTCGTTAAAAAAGTATTTTTGTGACTCATAATTGGTACACATAGTTTCATTAAACCATTTTGATGATAAATACAAATGAAATCAAATAAAAATACGTTTAGAACATCTAAATGTGGATTATACTCGTAAATTTTGTCAAACGTTGACAAAAGATTTTAGACATTGAGCAACTTATATGGCTATTCAAAGCGTTATATTTGTGATTCCAAACTAGTACATATGACTTCGTATATGTATTATGATGTATAATAAGTTTGGAAATCGAATTAAAAAAAAAATTGGACTTCTAAATATGGAATTTTCTCGTAAATATTGCTCTATTAAAATGTTCAAATTTTACAAAATTAGTGATGATTAGATATTGAATGGCCAATATGGTCGTTAAAAAGTATTTTGTGACTCATAATTGGTACATATAGTTTCATTAAAGCATTTTGATGATAAATACGCAATGAAATCAAATAAAAATACGTTTAGAATATCTAAATGTGGGTTATACTCGTGAATTTTGTCGAACGTTGACAAAAGATTTTAGACATTGAGCAACCTATATGGCTATTCAAAACGTATTTTGTGATTCCAAACTAATATATATGACTTCATTATATGTATTATGATGTATAATAAGTTTCAAATCGAATTAAAAAAACTTTTCGAAACTTCTAAATATGGAATTTTCTCGTAAATATTACTCAATTAAAATGTTCAAATTTTACAAAATCGGTAATGATTGGATATTGAATAGCCAATATGATCGTTAAAAAAGTATTTTTGTGACTCATAATTGGTATATATAGTTTCATTAAAGCATTTTGATGATAAATACACAATGAAATCAAATAAAAAATACGTTTAGAACATCTAAATGTGGGTTATACTTGTGAATTTTTTCGAACGTTGACAAAAGATTTTAGACATTGAGCAACCTATATGGCTATTCAAAACGTATATTTGTGATTCCAAACTAGTATATATGACTTAGTATGTGTATTATGATGTATAATAAGTTTGGAAATCGAATTAAAAAACTTTTGGAACTTCTAAATATGGAATTTTCTCGTAAATATTACTCTATTAAAATGTTCAAATTTTACTTGTGGCATGGGGGCACATGGATGTTTCTCTTAAGAGTTTACCATGCTATATCCGGCGTTAATCAATGTTTTAATCGTCTTACATATTAACTGTCTCGAACTGAAAAAATATTCAGTGTAATGTTTTGACGTTCAACAAACTTTCATCAACATCAGAACATTAAAGTGAACGTTGTGTTTTTAAAAAATATATATATTTTCAGTTGCAAATTAACTTTCAGTAACAACTTATTTAATTCCCCTTCCAAGTTGTTTGTTAACTTGATTTAAAACTAACGACTTCAATATTAAAGTCTCAAAAGGTGTCTCATCTTGTAGACCACTCATGTGTCCTCTAATTCGTCACATTACTAAATGTTTAACATGTTCGACCAAATAAATTGGACAAAATAAAAACGAGGTATTTTTAAAATCACTCGCTCGTGTCCAATTATGTCGGGTTGTATTAAGATAGTTTTTCTTAAACCACCATATGTGACATGTTTTAATAGTGACAAAATTAAAATGATCGTATATACTTAGGAAGGGTTGACTTGAGTTCCAATTGTGTTGACCCATATTCTAATGTGTTAATTAAGACATTAAAATTTTTATAAATCTAAAAAAAACAGAGGAAAACTAGAGAGTGAGAATCTTGTTGAAAGGAATGAATTTCATTAATAAACAAAGTCATCTATTTATAGAGGTTTCTAGGGGCATAATAGTCATTTACATTTATATTATATAATATTATAACACTCTCCCTTAAATGACTATCCGTTCAACAATTACAAAATGCGTACAATTAACTTAGGGTATTGTGATGCTGCCTCGTTAAATTCTTGCCAGAAAAACTTAGTGGAATTAAAATTAACGAAGGAAAAAGAGTACAGATACTCCTCCTGATATTAGTCACTAAAGATCTATGAGTCGATGCATCCCAATTTCATATACCATTTTCTTGAATGTAGATGTCGGTAATGCCTTGGTGAATTAGTCTCGCTACATTATCATTTGAGCGAATTTGTTGATTATCTATATCACTATTTTTTTGAAGTTCGTGGGTATAGAAAAATTTTGGAGAAATATGTTTTGTTCTATCCCTTTTGATGTAGCCTCCTTTGAGTTGTGCAGTACAAGCTGCATTATCTTCATACAATATTGTTGGACACTCTTTTGTTGAAGGTAATCCGCAAGATGTTTGTATATGATGGGTCATATTTCTCAACCACACACATTCTCTACTTGATTTATGGATTGCAATAATTTCAGAATGATTTGAAGATGTTGTTGTTAGGGTTTGCTTTACAAATCACCAAGATATAGATGTTCCTCTACGTGTAAACACATATCCTGTTTGTGATCTTCCTTTGTATGGATCAGATAGATAACCTGCATATGCATATCTGTAGTACCTTTCAGGTAACAAAGGATATGTTTAACGTCATTCCAATTTCTTGGAGTTGGTTCAGAACTATATCTTGCAAGTGGATATACAGAAAAAGGTATGCCTGGTCGAGTGCAATTTGCAAGATAAGACAATGCTCCAATTGCACTAAGGTATGGTACTTCAGGACTAAGAATCTTTTCTCCATCTTCGAGTAGGCGAAAGAGATCCTTTTTCACATCAAGTGAGCGGACGACCATAGGAAATGCTAGTAGATGCGCTTTATCAATATTAAAGTGTTTCAATACTTTTTCTGTATATGATGATTGATGAACAAATAATCTTTCTTGGAAATGTTCAATTTGCAAACCAAGACAGAATTTGATTTTTCTCAAATCTTGCATCTTAAATTCATTTTTCAAATACTCAGCAGTTTTGTAAATCTCTTTAGGAGTGCCTACAATGTTTAAGTCATCAACATAAACTGCTACAATTGAAAATCCAATATTTGTTTTCTTTATGAAAACACATGGGCAGATATCATCATTTTTATAGCCTTCTTTCAATAAATATCCACTAAGATTGTTATACCACATACGTCCTAATTGTTTTAATCCATACAATGATCTTTACAATTTGATTGAGAACATATCCCTTTTGCATGATTTATGTGTTTCTGGCACTTTCAGTCCTTCAGGAACTTTCATGTATATGTCACTATCAAGTGAACCATATAGATAGGCAGTTACTACATCTATGAGGTGCATATCAAGCCTTTGTGATAAAGTCAAACTGATTAAAAATCTAAATATTATAGTGTCCATTACAGGAGAATATGTTTCATCGTAATCGATTCCAAGTCTTTGTGAGAAACCTTGTGCTACAAGTCGGGCTTTGTACCGAGTAATTTCATTGTTTTCATTTCGCTTTCTTACAAATACCCACTTGTATCCTACAGGGATAACATTTTCAGGGGTTCAGACTACATGTCCAAATACTTTGCGTTTCTCCAAAGAATTTAATTCCGTCTATATGACTTCTTTCCATTTTGGCCAATCATTTCTATTTTAACAGTCTCGTACGGATTGTGCTTCAGGCTCTTCACTTTGCACAATATCAAGAGCTATGTTAAAAGCGAAAATATAGTCCATAACAATATCCTTTCGTTCCTATAATTTATGAGATAACAAATAATTTATTGAAATCTCATGATTTTCGGACACTTGTGGTTCTTCAGGAACCATATTTTCAAGATTTGATTGATCGACCTTTTTAGATTGGTTTTTCTCTTATACCTTTCTTTTTCGAGGTACCAAGTCTTTAGCACCAACAGATCGGCCACATTTTTGGGTATTTGTGGGTCACTTGCTACACAGATTGTCCTACTACGAACATCTATTTTTGTTGGAGTATTTGCTCTTGGATATATCACTTTGTTACTTTTCTTGTATCAACAAATGTATCGTGCAATTGATTTGCAACATTTTGCGGTGAATGATATTTTCAACTTCTTGCTCACATTGATTACTTCGAGAATCAAAGTGAGATAATGTTAGTTCATTCCAACAAATTTTATTTTTGTTGGAGTATTTGCTCTTGGATATATCACTTTGTTACTTTTCTTGTATCAACAAATGTATCGAGGCAATTGATTTGCAACATTTTTTGCGGTGAATGATATTTTCAACTTCTTGCTCACATTGATTACTTGAGAATCAAAGTGAGATAATGTTAGTTCATTCCAACAAATTTTACGTTGTTCTTGAGAATGTAGCTTTGCTACTCTCAAAGTGAAAATTTTGTTTCATCAAAATGACAATCGCAAAATCGTGCGATAAATAGATCACATGTTAAAGGTTCAAGATACCCGATGATGGAGGGTGAGTCAAATCCCACATAAAAATCAAGTTTTCGCTGGAGACCCATTTTAATACGTTGTGGTGGTGAGATTGGTACTTGGATAAGACAACTAAATACTCATAAATGAGAAATATTAGGTTCTTGGCCAAGTGCAAGTTGTAAAAGTGAATATCGATGATAAGCGGTTGGTCTTATACGACCAATGATGCAAGATGTAATATAGCATGACCCCAAATGAAGTTGGGAGTTTTGTCCTCATAAGTAATGGCCTGGCAATAAAGCTGCAGACGTTTGTTAAATGATTCTACAGAGCCATTTTGTGTATGTACATGGGCAACTAAGTGTTCAACGTCAATTCCAATTGACATACAATAATCATCAAACGCTTGGGATCTAAATTCACCAGCATTATCAAGACAAATTTTCTTGATTGAGTATTCGGGAAATTGAGCTCGCAATTTTATGATTTGAGCAAGTAGTCTAACAAAAGCGGCATTTCTTGTTGAAAGCATACAAACATGAGACCATCTTGTTGATGCATCGATCAAAACCATAAAATATCGAAATGGTCCACATGATGGGTGTATCTGCCCACATATATCTCCATGAATTCTTTCCAAGAAAATGGGAGATTCAAAATTAACCTTTATAGATGTAGGTCTAATGACTAACTTGCATTGCGAACAAGCAACACATGGATAATTATCAGGTAAAAGAATCTTCTGGTTGTTTAAAGGATGTCCTTGTGAATTGTTAATTATTCGTCGCATCATTGTAGCTCCTGGATGTCCAAGTCTATCATGCCAAAGTATTACACTTTTGGGATCAATGAACTTCTGGTTTACAATAGTATTTTTTTCAATTGTTTTCATAACTGTATAATATATTCCAAGAGGTAGTGCTGTGAGTTTTTCATGTATCCATTTCTGGCCTGATACAAAAGAAGTTATGCAAAGATATTCAACACCGTTTTCTTCCATTGTCTCAATGTGGTATCCATTGCAGCGGATATCTCTTAAACAAATCAAAGTTCTTTGAGATTGACTAGAATAAAGTGTATCATCAACATATAATTTTGTATTATTTGATAAAATAATACAAGCTCTTCCAGAGCTTTCAATGATATTCGATTCACCTGCTATCAGAATAACTTTATTTTCTACGAGCATTAAGTCTAGAAAATATTTTTTGTCTTGAAGAATGGTATGCGAAGTTACACTATCGGCTAAACAAATATCTCGATAATTCATCCTGAATTTATAATCAAATAGATTATTTTAGAAATAAAGTTTACAACCAGAAAAAAAAAATTAAAACATAAAGAAATACTTTGATTAGCCATGAAATAGATCACTAATACAAGTCTCAAAATTTAAAGAAAAACAACAAAATAAATTGCAACATAAACTGCTAAAACAAGACATGTGATAAACTAATCAACAGTATTCTCAACATGATCAGTAATGCCATTAGTGACAAAATCAGAGACATATAAGTGAGTTACATCAGTTGAATAATCAACAAATTTTGTTTCAATTGTACCTTTTTCTTTGATTGATTGTTGATAAAGATCCACAAGATGTTTTGTCGTACGACATGTACAAAACCAATGCCCTTTCATTCCACATCTATAGCAACTTTCTTCGTGCTTCTTTTTGAATGTGATAGGTTTCTTAAAGTTGCTATTTTGTTGCTGGTAGTGTTGCTTATCACCTTGTCCACGATTATTAGCAATTCATTGTTTTATTCGGCAACTAAAAAGCAAGAAATCAGTTCAAAGTACTTTTTAAAACCACGCTAACGATATTGCTGCCGCAAGAGCACATTTGAGGCATGAAAAATGGAAAATGTATTTTCCAACATATCATCTTCAATGAGTTTTTCTCCACTGTTTTAATATTGAAGATATCCTGAATAGTTCAGCATTGTACTCATTGATAGTTTTAAAATCTTGCGTGCGAGATGTATCCATTCATAACGGACTTTGAGAAGGACAATGGTCCTTTGATGATCAAATCTCTCTTTGAGATTTGTCCAAAGAGTTTGTGAATCTTTCACAATGAGGTACTCAATTTTCAATCCATCATGGAGATGGTGATGAAGGAAAATAAATGCTTTTGCACGATCCTACTGGGATTCTTTGTTTTCCTCTTTTATCGTTTCACCCAATTCTTTTGAGATAAGGTGGATATCAGCGTCAAGTGTCCATGATAGTAATTTTTCCCTGATATGTCGAGGGCAACAAACTCAAGTTTTGTGATGTTGGCCATAGCTATATGATGAAAAAGAGAAAAGTTAATTTTCAAAATAAGACGTATAAATAATAGTCAAATTGATCAATATAAATGACAATAAAATTGAATATCATTTATAAGGAAATAATATTAATATAATGATTATCATTGAACTATATAAATTTGCTCTTTTAAATTAAGTCGCCATAAAGAGTAAATATGTAACGTGTTATAAATCTAAAAAGAAACCGAGGAAAATTAGGAAGAGAGAATCGTTGAAAAGAATGAATTTCACTAATAACCGAGTCCTCGATTTATAGAGATTTTATTTTGCATAATAGTTATTTATATTTATATTATATAATATTATAACAAAAATATCAATATTGATCAGTATTAGTCTAACGTTCAAATGTGTAGTCGGGTCAACGAAAAGGTGCTAAAGTAAATATAGTTGAGACAGTGAACTTGGAGTCAACAAATCGGTACACTATATAAAAATAATTGTTGGAACTAATCAATAGAAAATAAATAAATTTGACTAAAGATTAAATAGTTTGATTTGAATATAAATATTAGCTTTTTGACTAATAGAAAGTTCTTATATTTAAACAAATTTTGCATACACAAAAATGAAAATAATGTGTTACTTTTTTTATTTCTTTTATTACCAATTTGAATGTTGTTGTTGATACCGTAAAAGTCAAACATATATCATATGTAATAGTAGAAAGTGTTTCATCCGTTGTTTATGTATGGTTGGATACGTGACGTGGTTTGCAACAAAATGCAACAGAATTTTGACTTGATTAGCGCACGATTAATAGTATAAATTATATAATGTAACAAAATGAAGATTACTAATGAAGGTAATTAAAGATGAGAATGTACATAAGATAATATAAAATAATCAATCTTAAAGAAATGTAACAAAATGTGTGACTCAATGTAATGCAATTATTGACCTTGTAATATTCGAACTGAATATCAAAATTAGTGAGAAATAAATTTAATATTGTATAGATACTAAATAAATAAATATTGGAAAGGGTTTGTTATTTAATTTTTAATTGAACAATCGTGCGATATGTGGGTGTTGATTGCATAATGACTAATGAGGACGATAGACGTGGGCTTTTCTTTCAGTTCACTAAAATTTTCATGGATCAGCCCAGCCCACTGCGCCAAGATTAATATTTGAGAAAATTGCTTCTGCAATCACAAACCTTTGCAATTGGTACTAAAATATCCTCAACCTATAAAAATAGGTGCTAGCTCGATCCTGACATATGGGAATAGTAAGAGCAAAACATCAATAATATAAAACAGAATTAAATAAAAGGATAAAAATAAAAAATAAAATAAAATTCATCTTCTCCAAACAACCCCATCCCCTAGCCCTATATATCACGCCTCAATCACCACCACAACCACCAAATTTCAGATCTCCCAAGACTCTACCACCACTCATTAACTCCACTAACAATTAGCACCGATTTGCTCATTCTCCAACATACATAGTCAAACTCCTTCAATACACAATCATTGAGCACCGTCACTTCCTTCTTCATCAAGCAATTGGGGTGGTCATAAAGGGTATATTTCAAACCGCAGGTAAATCTCACTTCAACCCCACCTTTATGCACTCCAAGCTCAAAACCAACAACTCTTGCAACTCCCATCCTTGCATATATCTCTCTCTCTCTCTCTCTCTCTCTCTCTCTCTCTCGTGTAGTTATAAATACATAATTACATAAGCGCAGTTAAAAAACAGTTCTCAACCCTACTCCACTGAAGTACATCCTGCGATTTACATCTTCCACCAAAGCTTCAGGACAGGAGCGGTAGGGGCCCTCAAAGTTGGGGTTCAATCTTTATAAATACATAAATACACCATCAATATGCTTGAGCCACCACATATGACACAAAAAACGAAAACACATCCGAATCAGAGCCAATTTAATTTGTAATGAAATCAAACTTTAGGACTTGTTTGATGATCTTTTGATAAAAAAAAAAATAGCAAATTTTAATACAAGTTAGTGTAATGTGTAATTGAAAAGTTGATAAAAGTAGTGGATTTCATAAAATGTGTAGTTAAAATTGAAATTTGACCAGTTGAAAAATAAATAAAATTTTAGAAATTTTTTATTAAACAAGTGCTTAGTATTCTTCTTATTTCCAATCTCCCAGATGAACTTTGTGTGCGGAGATTGATTTTCCACGAAGCAACTTCCAGATTTGAAATTGTTGGGGTGGACCTTGGTTGCCGAGGTTGGAGTGGAACTCGATTGCCTGAGTTTGGTGTGGGTTTTGATTTTGTTTTATCCATCTATCTTCTTTTCCATTTTTGTATTTCTAGCAGTGGTCGAGAATTGAGATGGAAAATGAATAAATAAGAGGTAGAGGCGATAGTGGTGGTAGTGGTCGTCAGTGAAGACTGGTTATAGAAAACGTTGGGTTCAGAGGCAGGGACCATGAAATTGGGTTGGATTGGGTTGGGTTGGGTTGGGTTGGGTTGGGTTGGGATGAATTATTTTTTCCCTTTTATTTGCTCTTTATTTATTTCCTATTAAAATTATTGATGTTTTGTCAAATTTTCCTTACAGTAATCAATCACATAATTTGCACATGTCAATTAAACATAAAATTAATGTTTCCGTCTGCCAGGATTGTTGTAGCACCTATTTTCATAGGTTGAGGACTAGTTTGACGTGAATCATAGGGTGAAGATGTTTTGCACCAATTGCAAAGGTTTAGGGAGTACAAAAGAAAGTTTCCTAAATATTTTGTTTAATATCTTATAAATTCTCATAATACTTTCTGGATTGCAAATTAACTAGAAAAAATCGAACCAAAATTATCTTGAGTGCTAAATTAATCATAATTAATTTTCTTGAAAAACTAAAAATTACAAAGTCGAGGTGTTATCGAATGAACTTTAAAGTCCATTTGGAGCAGTTGTTGTGAGTATAATTTTTATGAATAGAGCTTTTGTTAAAAGTTGTAGGTATTTCAAAAAATCTTGTGAATATTAAATTGAGTATTTGGATGTATAACTATAAAAGAACTTTTGTATAAGTTTTATATTTATTTGACTAAATAGTATTTAATTATTATATATCTCATATTATTTTATTTTATAAATAATATTTTTCATAACCTATAATAACTATTAAAATTAATATATTAATTAAATTATGATAACACAATTATTTTAGTATATATTATATTACTTAAAATTAGTGCTTGATTGGTAGATTTTAAAGTAGTTTTTAGGAGATTTTGAACAAAATCATGAAATGTGTGGTTGAAAAGTTGATAAAAGTTGTGGGATCTATAAAATATGTGATTTAAAATGAGTCGGAAAAAAATAGTTTAAAAAAACTTGTCCAAACATCTCTTAATTTATTTAAATCAAACATATTATGTTTAATTTGTATTTTATTATTTAAAAACGTCAACATATGTTTTTTTATTTATATAAATATATGAAATGATAATTTAATATAATTAATTAATAATGCAAATAAATTATTATTTTTTAATGTAATTTTGTTAAATTTTAATTTTCATAATGTTAATTGTTGATTTCCGTAAAAATTTAATTATAACTTTTTAGAAAAACTTAAAATTGAGCTTCTCTAAAATATTTTTAAACTATTTTTTTCAAAAAGTAATTACTGACTTTATTCAAACAATTATAAATATAATAAAAAGAATGTTACGTTTTTAAAAATACTTTCAAACTGCTAAAACCATTCCAATTGCACACTTAATGTTATATTTTTGTTTGTTTGGTGGTTGAACTCTTATATTTTTGTTTGTTACAGAGTTAAATTACAATAAATGTTTAATGATTGACACACGCTAACAAATGATTTTTATTTCATATTTAGGTTCCGTGCACTAATTTGATAAATAGTTCGAAAGTGAAAT
>CM042672.1:36271648-36291202 GCA_023638005.1 Forsythia suspensa | reverse complement strand
TTCCTATCTAACAATTCTGAGGCTAATCGCCAATCTGAGTTTCAGTTTTTGATAAAAGCCTGTTGATTCGATAATTTGTGTCCGACCTCTCCATTAGTTTTACGATCTTTTGCATATCTTTGTTGGAACATCTCTTCCAAACTTGGTCTTCTCTCTTGTCGAGCATTGTTGGTATTACCATTGTTCGATTATCGAGACCACTTGAAATGTGGGTATTGCCTCACCCGGATTGTATGTTTGTGAATATGGATTATACCGCCGATGTGTATTATTCAAGACTAAAGTTGACCTGCTCAAGAGGCCAAGAACATACAATCGATGTCAGTGGTTAGCCCCTACGCTGCAACACAAGAGGTTGCTTGGATGGCATTCATTATTTGCATCCGTGTTCGACCAAGAGCTCCACACGCTTTGTCAACGCAACAAGTTATGCATTAGTAGCATCCGTCATTTGAAAGAAATAAACAAATAAGAAAGAAAATAGTAATAATAACAATAATAAAAAAAATCAATAATAATAATAATAAAATTAAAAAATAAAACTAACACTAACGATTATTCTAAACTAATATTAAATAAGAATAGTCACCGACAAGAACGCGCAAAAAATTTGTTGTGAAAATATTGTGATTGCAAGTGTATAATATCGCACAAAAATAATAAAGTGGACCTATTGAGTTCGGATTATCGTTCCCACTAATACTATTTTATTTATGTATTAGTTTAATTAATCTTTATTGATTAATCTGTAGAAGGCACTTCAAAATAAACCGATTTGAAAGATTTTAAACTAGAACTTTAGATTTTCAAAATAAGAAAAATAATGTAATAACTTATGTGAAAGCAAAAATCAACAATTTAGAAAATATGGTTATTAAAGAGCTTGGACAAACGAATTCACCTAGTTATCATCTCTAATTCCTCCTCTTAAGATTTGTTCCTAAAGTTAGGTCGAATTCACGAGTTTAACTTAATTTACCTCTCTTGAGTTCAAATTAGTCATATCTAATTAAGTCAACTTAGGCAAAATGAATGGTCATTAATTAGATGCGTTAATTCTCCTAAGAATTCAATTGCAGGACAGTTGAATAATAAAAGTGTATCTCTACTTTTTATCCAATTGCCGATTTTACTAAGTGGTCTAGATTAATAATTTACTTCTCGCTTTATTACAATCCACAAAATCAATGAAATAATGGCCGATTATTCCAAGCATTAAGAAAAGAAGCAAAATCAAATACTTAAACAATTTATAAGTCAAAACTTGAGATTCAAATTAAAGAATTAAAACTAGGCTACACCGTTTATCCAAACATTAAATTTAGCTATTCATGATTCGGGAGAAAGAAAGCGTTAAAAGATTTGAATACATAACCGGATTTTGAATGAAAAGGGAAAAGATGTTGAATATCTTGCACCAAGATATCTTAATCTTCACGTTCCAATCTTCTTGAGCTTGGTCGTTCTTCGTTTTCTTCGCCGTTATTTTCTCAGTCTTTTCTTGTGTTCACTAAAGAATTAACTCCTTCTTTTGACCTAGGTTAGGTCTTTATATAATGTTTTACTAATTTTGAAATTCATATAACGTAAAAAGACGAAAAAGACCCTAATTAGAGTTGAAAATAAGCTTCAAAAGGTCCGTACGCGTGAAGACGAGCATTGTCAGCGAGCCTAACCATTATTTGCAAACCGCGATCACACCACGCGGCAAAAAGAAAACAAATTAGCCAATTTCAATTCCAATCACAATTTGCACACTCGGTCCTCCAAGGTTCAACATAGATACGGTGTGGTCCTTCTTCATAATTTGTCTTTTTGTAATCTTTAGTCCTTTTATTTGTAGCATAAGTCCTTCAACTTTAGATTTTATTTTTCTTTAGTCCTCTAATTTCTTCTTTCATTTCAATTTAGTCCTCTTTTATTTGCAACCCAAGTCCTTCAACTTTTAGATATATACAAGTTGATCCCCTTATCCAAGTCTTCGTACGCCTTTAGTCCTTTTTTGTCTATTTTGATTTGTTTTTCTCCAATTCCATCCGATTTCGGATTTTGACCTAAAATAATTAAATCAACACACAATTAAGTAGAAAATTACTTAAGAGTATTTACAATCGTCCACTTTTGATGGTCCAGATAAGTGTAAAACCACACTTATCATGTAGGCTATAGAGTTTATTGATAAAAAATGTAGTAAAGATTAAAAAAAGAAGAAGAGGGGAAACCTATAAAGAAAATTACCAAAATAATTATAGGCAACAAAAGAAATGAATGATATCAAATATTAGAACTGATTTAAAAGTCAAAGCAAGAAGAAAAATCTAGATACAGAAAAACATAAAACAACTCAAAAGAATGAATTTATCCCAAAAAATAAACTTAATTTTTTAATTTGAGAGACAATTCTATGCTCATTTCTTAACTTTTTTTGACTTCATCGCTGAGTGTAAAACCATCATACATACTCACCTGTATCCTAACCGAGATAATACCAAAATCCAACCCAAAGAGAGTTTGAGTTCTTTAAATGAAGCCAACACCTAAAAATCAAAGTCCCCGTGCTCGCAAATAATTTCAAACAAAATGTCGCAAATAATATGACATCCGATCAATCAAGCTTAACTCGACATATCAAAATTATAATGATTCAAAGACAAATGAGGAAATATAAGTAATATATTGTTAGGATTAGATCAATAAATAAAAAGGAGAAAAAATTAAATAACACGTGTATTTATAATGGTTTCTCTCAATGTCGCAACGTTTATTCCAAAAAAATATTTGTGAGGATAAATGTTTGTTGCGAAAACTATTTTAAAAGTATAACGTTTGTTACCTATTCTATTTTGCAACAAAACATGCTTGTAGTAATATGCATTTTATAATAGGTCATGTTTGTCGCGTAATTTATTTTACAATGAGATTGCTTCGTTGCATAATATATTAAAAGATATTCAATGTTTGTAGTATAATTTATTATGTAATAAGTTGTGTGTAGTTAAATTCATTCAACAACATAGAGAGTTTGTTGTATCAACATTTGTGCAATGATGTATAGTTGTCGCCTAATTTATTTTGTGACTATTAATATATGTCGCAGATTATATTTTACAACATATAAAATTGTTATAAATATTATTTTGTAGCAATTGATATTCATTTATATGACGAGTTGAGTTTGAAGTTGAATATATTCTGTCTGAGAGAGTTTGTCGCGTATCAATGTAACATAATTTATTTTATCTTTACTTATATATGTCGTGAATGATATTTTACAACAAATAAAATTGTTGCAAATATTATTTTGTGACAATGAATATTCCTTTATGTGACAAATTGTATTTGTAGTTGAATTTATTTTGCAATCTGAGAGAATTTGTTGCATCAACATTTGTGTAACGCTCTATAATTGTTGCACAATCTATTTATAAGCTGTTATATATATATATATATATAAACCACATATTATGAATTTCACAACATATAAATATCATTTTATAACAATATGAATATTCATTGCATAATACTATCAATAATAATAAATTTTCAATTTTTGCGTGATAGAATTGTTACTACGGTACATTTATTTGAAAATGTAACTTACATCATTAAAAAATAACTCATGACTTAATAAAAATAGTGCTTTACAATTAATCAAATATAAATGATTCCAAAATTTATAAAGAAATTTATATTGGTGTCTTAAAATTGTAATACTAAAAGCTTGTAAAGATCATCAATCTCTCATCGACTCTTAGTAGATGCATCATCTCATCTTTGGAATCAACATAGAAAAGGAAAAATATGTAAATAATCATTAAAATACAAAATAGAAAGACATTTCGTAATAAAAAAAATGTAAAAAAACAAATTATTTTTAAAACATATTTTACTTACCAATGCACTAACAAAATATGATATAGTCTTGAAATTCAAGGCATGCTCATCATGGGAGGAAGTCACTACATGAAGACAAAACACTCCCAAAGGATTAGCAATAATACAAAAGCTAAACTACAATGTGACATCTTGTTGAAAATAAAACACAAGAGTCAAATAGGTTACTTCATGGCAAACCTCCAAACATGTTGGGTATTTATAAGATCTTAGAGCTTGTTTGGCAAACTAAAAATCTTATAAAATCTAATAAGCACTTTCTGTGTTTATAAGCAATGCCAAAAGCTTTAAATTTCTTTTAGGGACTAATTCTAGAAGAATAACTTGGAAGTGCTTATAAGAATATCTCAAACACCTCCCATCACAACATTGGGTAAGTTTCTGAATAGGTAAACAACAAAGTTCATCTAAGTAAATTGTTTTTGCACTTCTAGAACCATAAAACAAAGCAAAGAATTGATTTCGTCTTTCTGGGCTACTTTTGAAGATAGATGAGAATAGTGAAGGTTAAAGATTTACTTATTTGAAATGAAACTCATTATGGGATAAAAGAATAACTGGAAGTAAATGAGAGTGGATTGCTCAACTTTAAAGTGAACAGATATTACAACAAGAATGGTGTGCCACAAGGATAATATCATACAGTCATATACAAAATAAGTTCAAGTTTATAATTGTCTTGTTGATATTCTTAATTATGAGTAGATCTTAAAGGTAGTAAAATCTTTAATTTTGAACATATTTTTAAGGAAAACATTTGAAAGAATATCAATTCAAAATTATCATTAACTAATAAATATAAGGGGATATATAAGCTTGGTTAGAGACCATTAACTAATAACTATAAGGGGGTCCAATTTAATTGAACTATCAATTCAAATTTACACAAAATATCAAGGGGTATAAGTAATGTGCATATGATTCTATCATTGTCCCAAAGTTCGATATGCATAAAGCTTCCACATACAACAAAGACCAATTGAAATTTTGTAAAAGAAAAATCCATTAGCAGATGTTGTTTTCTAATGATAGCCACATATACTCTTCCTTGAAACTAAACAACTTTAATTTTCTTTCCGATCATCAAATTCAAGTAGAAAATCTTTGATCACTACCAGCTGAAAATCCATACATGATGATTCAAGAAGCAACGAGATCTTGAACACAATTTTAAAAGATTAAACTAATATCTCTATTTCATCAACATATATAGTACCTAAAAGACTTTCTGCTTAAACAACAACATATATCTTCAGGAGCCAAATTAAGAAATGCCAATATGGAAACATTTGAATAAAAATTGTTCTATCATCAATCTTACTATTGTAGAGGCATTAGAGTCTCAAACAGCCAAATCTTCATCACTTGCATTCATATCGTGGACAAATTGTTAACAAGTTGAATTAGTGGGATAAAAAAAAGCCAATACAATCTACTCTTGCTCACAGACAAGAAGCAGTAGAATGGTCATACCAAAGTTGTGTTTATAGACTAGATATGAAGTCAATTGTGGTCGAGGTGATGAAAGTCAATAATTCATATAATAATGTGCCACTTAACTACTTGAGTGATGTACTATAATGTGATTTACATTGTTGCATCATAACAATGTCAAACCTGCATTAAGAATTCACACCTGTGCTAGAGAATTCTTCTCAGTGATAATCGCCTTCAATGTGCAGAGTCCGTCATAACATGAATAAACTATAAGGGATAACCACTAAGATAGTTCAATGAATGCTTTATTTCAACACCAATCAGAAATTAGAATATATCCCACCCCGCTTATAGTAGTAACTCACTATTCATACTCCTAAAGGAATGATTCCATATCTTCCAAACCCCTAGCCTAAAACAAGGATTCATTGCAGAATACCCCAATTGATAAGAATAAAATTTCACTGAATTTAACTACTTGTTAAAATCAATTGGATCCAAATGTAACACGAGACTTCTAACTTCCATGACAAACATCTTCATGATAAACAATAAATTAATCTAGTCAGAAAGAGCGTGGATGGCATATCTAAACAGAAAACCCAACTCAGCAACAAAAGAGGGAGAAGGCATCTATGAATACCCACAAACTCAAAGACCCCTAAAAACAAAGGACATTCCATTAAATTTCCAAGACTAAATCAAATTAAATAAAAATAGCATACTCAATTTTTCAATTGATAAGTAAAAAATTTAAACCCAAATTTTCATTGTTCCATTGACGAGCATCGTATTTCATACCTGGTAATAAGAAGACGCTTCAACACCGGTAAGAGAGATGAGAGGCTGGTGATGAGAAAGAAAAAGGGAGAGATACAGATGCATATGAGACCCTGTGGCGTGGGTTAGTTGGTAAATTTTTATGGCTTTAATATTTGGAATTTTCAATCTTCCGACCTCCAAAGTCGTCTTTTCCTTGTGTAAAGAGTTAGAGTGTCTTTTGATAAGGAGGAAAGTCCTCGAACGGTGAGCCCCGCATGTCGCCGTAAGCGCCTCGACTGCATTTAGCCAGAATCGAGAGATGTCTTGACGAGTGGCAGAAGGACCTGAGGGAGAGAGCCAGCATGCGCCAACCCCCACGACAAAAAGAAGTTAGGAGTGTCTTGCCCTCACCATTATGTAAATTCCCCTTTTTGAAGGATTCCAAATTTTTATATGGTTTAAGCGAGTTTTTGATGTTGAGCCATTTGGATCATCATTGTAGTTAAATAAGCTAAGAGAGTTTTTCTTAAGCCTTGAAATAAAACTTCATGTTTTAATTTCACTACTCTTTATATATCATTTTGTACGGATCTCCGTCTTTCACCCAATACACCAAAAGCGGTGGGCGGTGAGAGTGTAAGTGCGTAAAATCCGAGGGTGAGGCGTAAAAATATATCTGAGGCACAGTTTCAAGAGACTCGGTTTGTTCAACAACCGTCAACTTCAATTTGAGAGATATTTCGCTACTCATAATGATGATAAAGATAATGTATCATAAATTCTTTGACCTCTTCTTCAAATAATGTTTTGTATTTGTCACGTTGTTGTCTCATATAAATTCTAACCGAATGATGAACATGTTCAAACATTAGTTGGAATCTATACTCTTCATAGTATTCATAAAGGTTACTTTTATTAGCAATTGAATGTGTATATCTTTGAACATATTTTACAATTTATCATGGTGTACATACCATAATGTTTCGTAATGGTAACAATGTGTGTATTACATAAACGACATTCAATCATTATGTAAGATGATTTAATGAATAATGCATTAAATAGCATTCTAACTCAGCATTATAATTTGTTGATGCAATATTTCTTTCATTTTCATGAATTCTATATGCATAAAGGTATAGACTTATATTTCTATAAGCTACTAACTGAGAACATTTGTCATAATGATACATATAGAGAGTAAAATAATTCTCTATATTAAATGTATAAAGTTTGCACATTTTGCAATCTCTCATGTTAATGTTAAAATTTTAATGTAAATCAGGCTCTGATACCATTATAATCTTTGAGTTAGAATGCTATTTAATGCATTATTCATTAAATCATCTTACATAATGATTGAATGTCGTTTATGTAATACACACATTGTTACCATTATTTAAACATTATGGTATGTACACATACCGGTATTATAGATATACATATCTCGTGCATGATAGGAGCACATGTAATAGCAATAGACCAAATGAAAGAAAAAGTGAATCTCGCCTTAAGTAATCACTTAGAAGAAACTAAAATATTTTTACTTCATTATATTTTACATCACCATACACCATGATAAATTGTAAAATATGTTCAAAGATATACACATTCAATTGCTAATAAAAGTAACCTTTATGAATACTATGAAGAGTATAGATTCCAACTAATGTTTGAACATGTTCATCATTCGATTAGAATTTATATGAGACAACAACGTGACAAATACAAAACATTATTTGAAGAAGAGGTCAAAGAATTTATGATACATTATCTTTATCATCATTATGAGTAGCTAAATATCTATCGAATTGAAGTTGACGGTTGTTGAACAAACCGAGTCTCTTGAAACTTTCAAAAGAAATTTTGATTTCTGACAAGAAACTTGCAAAAATTTGCAAAACAAATCTGACATTAAATCCAAGTGAAGTGTTTGTACAACCTAACTTCATCGACAAATTTATGAATAGAAATAAGCATATTTATTATGGGGTTTCCCAAAAGGAATTTGCTATTCACATACAACACACTTATGGTAAGATAGGAATCTCCCTTCTTACTAAACAAGACATTAACAAAGCCAAGCAAAAGATTGACTTGGATAACAATAAAAACCTTTATTGGGTCACCATAGGAGCTATTCGGATACAACTCCGAAGCACCCTATCTGACAAAATTGATCAACCCATCGTGATGGGATTAATTGATGAAAGAATCAAAAATCCTAAAGAAGGTTGCTTAGGCACCTTAAATGGAAACCTGGCATGTGGAAAATTGATTTTCACATCACACCCAAGACTTTCCAGTAAGTCTTCATGACCAAGATTTTGATGGAATTCTTTCCTTCAGATTCAAATACGGAAGAAAAGATTTAGTCAAAGACAACAATGTCCTTTTTCAGTTTCATATCTTGTGAGTTATGCAATTCATAACCAACATAATATGACAATTGTTAAAGAACCAAAAGGAATAAAGATTGACCCTTTATTCTCGGGACACCTTGAACATAAAGAAACTGAATTTGATTGGCTTGTCCAACCGGCAAGAAAGTCATTACAATAGATCTCGAACAAAAAGGACTATTGTTAAAGAACAAAACCTTTACTACTACATTCAACATCAACTAGGAAAGATCCTATGTATAGATGGAAAGAAGACACCCGTAAAGTAGTCAAAAAGAGAAATAAGAGAAATTAAAGAAACGAAGAAACCAACTTGCTAATGTTCTCTTAACGGAAAAATAATGTCATTAGGAGAAATCTTGAAAGAAATAAAATCTTTAAAAGACATTATAGAAGAATTAAAAATGATCTTAAAGATTATTACTCAAAGATCGAAAAATCTTTAGACCAACATTCAAAGAATAATCATAATCGAAATCAAGAATCCAAATGCCTCAACATCAAAAAACTCGCTTAAACCATATAAAAATTTGGAATCCTTCAAAAAGGGGGAATTCTAGAAAAACAAAAAATACAAGAAAAGGAAAATTGATTTTGAAAATTCGTAATCGAATCGAATGATCAAGAAGAAAATCCTTGAAAACATTTATGAATCATACAATGATTTAGGACATCTTAATGTTCTATTGGCATTTGAAGATAATGAACTTGAAAAGATAGCTTCAATCTTCAAAAAAGTCAACATAAATGATCAAGAAGTCATTCTTACAGCCAAATCAATTGAAAATCATCCAGAAATAAACGATCCAATAACAGTAGATAATAATTCAGAAAGTTCTGAAGAAGAAACTATCATACATGAAAGATTCTTCACAAACACTGACATTGGAGTAAAAATTAGAGAACCAAAAGTAGAATCTGAAGCAGTCCCAATGGACTATGAACCTACATCATCAAACCCAAAAGGGGATGGAAAAAGACCCATAGGAGACTTCACTCCTAGACCAAGACCTTATGAAGATAGTGAAATTGATCCTCATATCTTCTTAACAAACCAAAGAAATCACCTATAGACGTTAAGATCTTGACTTAGACTGTGTAATGAATCAAAAAGCGGTCATTGAGGATTGGTATAATAATATCATGATTTCAATGATCATTCATAAAGAAATACATAAAAATGAACAAAACTCATGGCACTATGTAATCTCAAGCACAAGAGGAAATGTGAAAGCATTTCTTACAACATTTAGCTATGAAGCAAAAAATGCTCTATGGCTTGAAACTCAAGGAAACATTCCCAATTCATCAAAAAGAATTGTGGAACAAATATACAAACAATTCATGGTCAAACCTTTGAACTTTACAAAAGTGTCGATCAATTATAGATCAAGGAGATGCCTTAAACCATTTAGAAAAATGACAATTTGTGATATGTGCTATTTTGAAGAATACACATGCGAATTCTCAAAATACTATTACATTTGCCCTCCAATGTAATGGAAACAATTAATGAAAAGTTTATGAGAAAGCTTCCTTATCCTTTTAATGATGAAGTCATCCCGAATTTTAATGAAGCCATTAAAATTCAAGAACCAACTATGAACAATTTCAAAGCTAACATGCAAATTGATTCCTCCTTAGGACTAGCAATTATTGTTACAAGAAACCTAATTGCGAGATAAATGTAAGCAAGCACATTTAACAAGATCTAGTGTTAAAGCTGCATCCGAAATCCTAGAATTTCTTTGTGGCAAATACTTGGATAGAATCCCCGTGACATTATGGATGTTATCACGAAAGAAAGAAGAAAGAAAAATCAATCCAAAACAAAAAGAAAAAGTTATAGGTTCAAAAATATAAAAACCTTATAAAAGAAATTCTTTAGAAAAAAGAAATTCTTAAAAAATACACTAAACCTAAAAGGAAAGTTTGAAGACAAAAGAAATTTTGTCCTCAAAAGAAAAAAGAATTGCAGATGTTGGCTTTCAGAACGAATCAGACACTATGCAAATGAGTGCCCTGCAAGAATTGGAAATGAAGATCGTGTCAAACTGTTAAAAACTTTTGAAAAACAAGGGTTTTATCCAGTTGAAGATCCTAGTGATACGTAATCCTCAGACATTTATCTACTGAGCACATCGAATCCGATTATTCATCATCGAATCTTCGATTATGAGTAATAAAATATAACAAATCCCAATTCTATTTACATTCCTATCGAGACTTAGTTTTGAAGGATACAAAAATACATAATACATGCTTACATTGACACAGGAGGAGCATCAGATGCACTGCAAGCAAATGGATTATTCCAAAGCAATTTTGGGTTTTTCGAAAGAACTTTAAAATTAAAAATTGCGAATAATTCGTAAATATCTACTTCAAAAGTCGTTAAAAACATTAATATAGGAATATACGGGAGCCACAACTCCACTATTCAAACCTTTGAATTTAAAATTCCAACAGTTTATCAACTAGAAGCAGAATTGATTTCATAATTGGAAATAACTTTTGTCAGTTATATCATCCATTTATTCAAGAAATCAACTCAGTAAGTTTTACTTTGCAACACAAACAAATTTGGATTTTAAAGAAAAGAAAAGCCATAGCTTTTAGCTCTTTAAAAGAAAAATTTTAGACATGTTCAAAATCCCAAATTCAAAAAAAAAAAATTTTCCCCAAAAGGAGAGAATATTGCAAAAATTCAAATATTTTCATTTCTAATGAAGAATTAGAAACCTTCAAAATTAATACAAAAGGCAAGAAATTGCTAAACTCTTCGAACTTTGTTTGCTCAAAATCCCTTGATCCAAAACATCAACAAAGGAACTTTCACAAAGAAAATTGAAATTCTTGATGAATTCAAGAATAAAATCATCCGTGCCAAGGCAATGGCATACAGTCCAAAAGATAGAGAAGAATTCTCTATTCAAATCAAAGAACTCCTAGAACTAGGTGTTATTGAACCTAGTAAATCCCCTTTCTCTTCTCCAAATTTTTATGGTTAGAAAAGAAGCGAGAAAAAGAAGAGGAAAAGCTAGAATGGTCATTGACTATTCACAACTTAATAAAATCACAAAAGCTGATGGTTACATTCTTCCAAATATGCAAAGTCTCATCCACCTTATAAAAGGAAAAATGATATTTTCATCTTTTGATCTAAAAAAAGCTTTCATCAAGTTAGATTTGAAGAATCAACAAAATCCCTTACAACTTTTAGTTGTCCGCAGAGACACTTTCAATGGACAAGAGTACCTTTTGGCCTCAAACAGCTCGGTATCTTCCAAAGACATATGGATAATACTTTCAAAAACCTAAATGAATTTTGTTGTGTATACATTGATGATATCTTAGTTTTCTCGAAAACGAAGAAGATCATGAACAACATGTTTTACAAGTTCTTAAAAGGTTCAAAAAGAAGGAATCGTTTTGTCAAAGAAAAAGCGAGAACTTTTAAAGAAAAATTGGATACCTTGGATTGGAAATTGCTTACGGTTTTAAACAACTCAAGCCCCATATCCTTGACCATATCCAAAATTTTCCAAATGAAATTACTGCATCAAAAACAACTTATGAGATTTTTAGGTTGTTTAAACTATCTTTGAATCATTTATTTTAAACCTTGCAAAATGAGAGCACCTCTTCAAAAGAAACTCAAGAAAAATTACAAATGGAATTGGACTAAAGAAGATAGTCTTTACATCCAAAAGATTAAATCAAAGATTAAAAATATTCCATCTCTTTATCATCCTTTACCACCGTGATAAAATGATTATTGAAACCGATGCTTCCCAAGATTTTTGGGGAGTATTAAAAGCCAAAACATGCTTTTTTTCGAAGAAGAAGAAAATTATGTAGTTACTCTTCCGGAACTTTTACAGATTCGTAAAAGAACTATCACATTAACGAAAAGGAAATCCTTGCTATGAAAAAGGCAATCTCAAAGTTCGAGACTCTACATTATTTCCAACAAATTTCGGTAAAAACAGACTCTTTCGGCTTTGTAAATCTTTCCTAAATTGCAAAATCCACCCCCTCGACATAAACAAGGTAGATTAATCGGATGGCAAATGTGGTTTAGCCATTATGATTTTGACATTGAAATCATTAAAAGTAAAGATAATTATCTTGCTGATTCCCTAACACGTGAATTGCAATTGTGCAGTTAAAATGACAGACATTGAGAAACAATTGGAGGACCTTGAAGAACAATTGGAAATTAAAGAAATGGAAATACAGGTAATTAAGAAAAAAATCTCTAATTTGAAAAAGAGATTAAAAGGCGACATTACCAAGAGTAATGAAACCAATGAAACATTACCACAAATTGTGAAGGATACTTTTGAAACTAGTTCGCAAGAACCTGTGGATATTCAAAACCCAGTTTCAAATCCCCAACAAAAAGACAGTACTCCTCTTGTAGGATTTGGCACTTCAATGCCTGGCAAAAAATTCTATGTCATCTTTGATGGCCCAAACCGTGGTTTTTATACCAATTGGGAGCAAGTTGAACCACTTGTCAAAAACAAACCATACAGACACAAAAGCTTCAAAGCATTCATTGATGCCCAAACAGCTTTCCTTGAATTCCATAAAAATAAAGGATCAGATCCTTCACCTTACAAACATCTCATTGATCATTCCCAATTATCTCTGAGACCCCAACCTTTCCAGAAAGACATCCGTTCAAGACCAAGAATGCCTACTTTTCCAATTCCTGAAAACCAAAGATTCGAAACTTCTCCTACAAAGAAGTCAGTCCAAACAAGCCAAGAAAACTTTCCCGATGATTCAAAAGTCTAGGAAAACCCAAAGCAAAGAAAGTGCAACCCTTTTCGACATTGCACTTCAAGACTTTCTTTCTCTTGAAGGTGAAGCTTGAGTCATTTGTGATTCTCGCTCTCGAACAAACTTACATTCATCACGTTTGAAAAGAAATTTGGTCGCTTTTATCTTTTCGAAGGAGCTGAACCCACATTTGTAAGAAATGCATTTTATTGTGGTCTTATTAAGATGATGATTCCTAGTCCGGATTTTAGAGAATTATCTTTAATAGATCCAAAACTTTTACTGATGTTTAATTGATTTCAAAAATATGTTGTTAAAATCACGAACTACAAATCATTTTGAAATTTAACAAAGACCATACCTTTTGGGATGAAAACAATGTTTTATACAAAGGATATCATCATATCCAAATTAAAACTTCCCAACAAGTGTATTTGGACAAACCAAAAGAAGGACAATATTCTAGTGTTAGTGAGCTAATACTAGAAGATTGGAGATCCTTATCATTTCAAAGGATTGTGACATCTTTAAAAACATTTAGTGGTGAATCCAAAGCCAAAGTAAATTTTCATTCAAAATACATTTTGGTTACAAGCAAAACTGGTGTTCCCATTACATCGGAAGCGGTAAAAATTATTTGTAATTTTGAAAAAAGTTTTTACAATTTGTTTAACGCCACTCCTGAATATAATGGACATTTATGCGAAGCTCTTAAATCCAGTTTAGGAGAATACCATAATTGTAAATTTTGCAAAAACAAAGAAACAAAAAACAAAGGAAAAGAAAAGAAAAGAGATTCATCTTGATGATATTGAAAATTTTGTAGAAGATGAATGTTCTCGAGTTGAGAAAGACAGATCGACGACGCAGTGAGTGCTTACCATTCGAGTAAAATCAAATACCTTTTGGCCGAGATGTTTCCGATGAAACGCGTGTACACAGTTCTATGCATACATCCAAGATCGACAAAAATCCGAGTTTTTAGATTTCAAAAGTTGGCGGACAACAGAATCGTCCTTTGCCAAAATTTTCCACATCGACAAAAATCACTATCGCCGCTACTGAGAAAAGTCAAAATCACTATTCATCTACGATGAAAAGCGGATTCCTTATCGTACAATCACGGGATGAAAGGAAGAAAAACTCGAGAAGAAAACAAAACACCTTTTACAGCTGGCATAATGCAAATAATGGAGCATCTCTTGGTGGTCTATTTAAGGAAGTTCATTCAGACATCCAAGGCATCCGCAATCAGCAGTCTGAGCTTAGAAAAATTTCTCTGTAATTTTAAGCTTTCCAAATGTACTGCAACTAAAAACATTAGATACATTAGATCCATTTGGATCATCATTGTAGTTAAATAAGCTAAGAGAGTTTTCTCTTAAGCCTTGAAATAAAACTTCATGTTTTAATTTCACTACTCTTTATATATCATTTTGTACGGATCTCTAGTCTTTTCACCAATACACCAAAGGCGGTGGCGGTGAGAGTGTAAGTGCGAGAAAATCCAGGGTGAGGCGAAAAATATATACTGAGGCACCAATCAAAATACAGTAAGGCTTTTAAGATTAATCCCTAGTTTATTATTACAAGATGTTCAAGTTGGTATCTAATGTGTCTATTTTCATTAATTGTTGAATTTTCGATCTTTCCATGATTTAAACATTATGCGTTTAAAAATGGTATCAGTTTCATATCTTGTGAGTTATGCAATTCATAACCAACATGTTCAAGTTGTAAATCGAGGGATGCACGAGTGGCAAGGACACGAGGGAGAGGCAATGTGCCAACCCCATGACAAAAGAGTTAGGAGTGTCTTGCCCTCACCTATATTGGCAGTGAATGGTTAAATGGGCTGAATCCGTGTTATAATTTTACAAAAGTGTTTATTAACCAGAATACCTATTTTTTCAAAAAAAGTTAATATATACCATCTTTTTAACAATATCAATATTTATGGTTGGAAACTTGGAGCCAAAATTTTGTTTTCCTTGTTGGGTTTTTGTTTAAATGGGCTGAAATAAAAGTAAACATTTATTTAAAGTGATAATTTCACCACACACTGCAAAATATAAAATAATTTAAAAAATACTATTTAACTTTTTATTCTAAAAATAGTGTTTTTTATTTTTGTAACACTTGTTGTTACATTTGTTATATTTGTTAATAACAAATGTAACACATTATTGTAAATCAAAATAACAAATATAACAAAAGTTGTTATAAAAATTGAAAATAGTATTTTCATAATAAAAAAAGTATGACAATATTTTAAAAATATTTTATTTATGGTGGTTATTTTAAATAAAATTAAATCTAAGTGTTTGTTTGAGATTTAAAAGTAGTTTTTTTTTAAGAGGATTTAAAATTTTGGTGAAATGTGTTATTGAAAAGTTGTTAAAAATTTTGGGTCTTATTAAATATGTGGTTGAAAAATATCATATATGTGACTTCTACTTTAATAGCTTATAAATACAGCCAGAGAACGTGACAACTTTTTATATGATTTAGTAGGGATAAAAAAACCTTTTCCGACCCATATCAAATGAGGCAAGAGTTTTCTCGCCCCGTTAGTTAAACGAGACGGGGACCATTGCCGTGAATCTATTTATTTTATTTTTATAAAAATTTTATTTGATAAAATAAATAATAAAATATAAAATAATAATTAACCAAGCAGAGCGGTAAACTAGGAGTTTGTTAATCCCCGTCTCTTTCCCGATTGGATGTGGATGATATTTTAATTCTTCACCCGCACATACTCTCATCCCGTTGTCATCCCTACCTATTACTATACATGAGCTGGACTTCGATGACCATAAATGAAGCTCGGTCTTGCCTAGGTCTCATTTAGGCTCGAAAAGACGCCTAGCCACGCTTTACACTTTTTAGAACACTGAAAATAAGGCAATAATATTACCCTTTGTCTTTACGATTCTTAAATGATAGAGGAATATAGATACATGTATAACTTCAAAGCAAGTAAAATAAATATTTACGTACCTCAATAATGAGATGAAGTTCATATTTTCCTATAAAAAAAATTCTATTCACATTATAATTAGTACTGAATTATGTCTTTCTTGTACTACAATATATAATGTTAGTGTATTAACGACCCGGATTGACTTATAGCTCGGTTCAAGCCTCGCCTGTCAAAATGGGCTCATTTACTCTTATTGGCAACATGATGGATTCGGTGTAGGTCGTCAGATTGCATGTACTACCTTGCAGTGAATTTTCCTCCGATTTTTTTGTGCCCCGGTTAAAGTTTTGGGCATGGTGGGTTTGGGGTACCCGTCTCATTTATTTTACTTTTAATTTAAACAAGACGGGACCTGAGCACCCAAACCCACCTTGACCCCAAGACGGAGCAAAAAACTCGCCTCGCTCCATTTTATCCCATCCCGCCGCACCAACCTAACAAAGCGAGGAAGTTTTCCTGTTCGGCGGGGTTTTTTTTTTTTTTTTTTGCCATAGATCGATATACAAGGTATTATCAACATGCTTACGGCAAAAAATCAAAGACGTTAGGAACATGCTAACATTGTTTTGAAATAATTTTCTTTTTTAATAAAACACAAAATTATAAAAAAGGACATAGTCGGTTTGAAATTTTTTAATACTTTTGATAATGAGTACAGTTACTTACTTTTATTTTAAAATTTTAAACAATTAAACATTTTTTTTCATTTGAATAGCTGTTCTCAACGATCAATATTATAGTCGTTGAAAGGCAAAACTATTTTGGCGCCAAATTAGAGTTGGTAACAAGGATGTTGTCAATCTTCAACGACTAATTATCCGGTCGTTGAATGTCATCGTTAACAACTAAGTAGTCCAAGACGTAAAATGTAGAATTTTCATCTACTTCCAACAACGAGATACAATTCGTTGTTGATTTACTATATTAACGACCGGAAACTATGGTCGTTGAATATTACTATACTATTTGTGTTTTTAACAACCGATTACGTTGTCGTTGAATATCAATAGATATTTTAGCGCCACTCACAACGTCCAACTCTCATTTTGGTCGAGGAAATATAGGATTAACAACTAATTTTTGGTCGTTAAAACATATTTCTAACTAATTTAAAATTCGATTGTATAAATCCATTTTCAACGACCAAACACATCACTTAGTTGTTGAAAACGGTTTTAATGACCAAGTGTATTGGTCGTGATTAGTATTTTGTTAACGACCATCTAATATGGTTGGTAAATATTCTGTTAATCCACCTAAATATTGGTTGTAATTTTTATTACTTTTGACGACTAAAATACGATTGTCGTTAAATTAGTCTAACTACAACCAATTACTCGGTCGTCAAATATATTGTTTTAATCGTTGATTGTTTTGGCGGGTTTGAAAGTTTTGGTGCCACACATACAACGACCAACTTTAAATTGGTAGTAGAAAATAATAAATTTACAAATAATGACATGGTCGTTAAAGCTTATCTCCAACTAGCTCAACATACAGTTGTTTGTGACACATTATTTAGGACTAAATATTTATTCTAGTCGTTGATAAATATTTGTAACGACCATATTTATTTGGTCGTTAACAAATTAGTTGTTAATTATTATTTTTCTTGTAGTGTTGGATTAGTAAATTACGTGCATTCTCTAAATAGTTTTACAATCTATGATTTGAAACCTAGTACAATAACCTACAGCAATTATTGGGAAAAAAAAAACTTGAAACTTCGTAAATTCTCTAAGATTTCAAGTGAATATAATCAATTTAATCTAAATCATAAAAAAACTCATCTCTTTAAGTGCAATTTCGATTTATGATCTCCGACCTCGCCCCGTTGGAGTCGGGGCAAGTTTTCTGCCCCGAACAATTTTTTTATTTTATTTTATGTTTTTTAATTTAAATTGATTTAAAAATATTAAAAATATTTAAAAAAGTGAACTTAGTGGGAAACAGTATTTTAATCCCCGTCTCGTCAAGCCTCTCGAAAATCCTTGGCGGGGCGAGAGCCAGGGAGGGCCACCACGACCCGACTCATTGACATCCTCCTCCATATTGATAGGGCTAAGAGAAATTTGAATAGTGATTAGTAAGAAAAATCAATATTTATGACATTGATTTTTTCACGAACTAAAATCCGTCATAAAATGATATTGATATTGACAAAAATAAAACTTAGGAAAAATATGCATTTTTTATGATAGTCTTAATGTTTTCGTCATGAAATCAATATTTGTTGTAACGGGTTTTTACTTTCTGTTAGTATGTAATATTATTTGTCGCAATGTATATGATTGTCATGAACTTTCATTATTTACCCTAAAAAAACAAATCAAGAATATATATCTATATTATAATATAAGTGTCTATGGCCTGTTTACTATTCACCCTTCAACCAACGCGACGTCGTTTTGATGTTGTATTAGTCTTAATTTTGTCCAAATCTCACCATTTTGTCCTAATCTTTGACACTTTTTGTATATTAAATTAATATCTTTGGCCGCATTTTTTGACTTCTTCATCTTTTTCTTTTCTTTTTATTTGTTTTAATATACATATATTAGTGTCTTTAGCATAATTATTGACTTCTTATATATTATAGTCAATATATATTCATTTTTCCTTAATAAGTCATCAAATTTGGTGCTTTTTTATCCCGCAATGCGATGGAGAACAAATGACTTAAATACAATCGATTCTTAAAGGTTTTGCTAAATTTCATTTTCTCTAAACTGCAGTTTTTTTTTGTCCAACATAAATATTTGCTGCACTTTATACATTAAGTATTTTACATAATTCCAGTTGGAGACGATATCCCTATGGGTTACCTAACCATTGGATTTGGTTTCACATAATTTCATGTTGTATAACTCAAGGTATGGACATTTTTGTAAACTCATGACAAGTATGAATCCGAGAAACCTGACTTAGATATTTTGGTGATCATTTTAGTATACCAAACATGCCGTCGGACTATAAAATTTTTATATGTGGTAGCTACATGGGTATTCTACGTTCCTTGAAATTTTCATATTGTTCGGTGATCGTTTTTTATGTCAAATAAATTTTTTCTTACTCCATGACCGGGTGAATTGTTTCTCTAAATTGTCTTTTCTGCTCACCAACTCAAAAATATGTTGCACCTTATATATTAAGTATTTTACATAATTCTAGTTGGAGAAGATATCTCTATGGGTTACCTAACCATTGGCTTTGGTTTCACATGATTTCATGTTATATAACTCAAGTTATGGACAATTTTGTAAATTGCGATAGCATGAATCC
>CM042672.1:36243232-36271548 GCA_023638005.1 Forsythia suspensa | reverse complement strand
TCGATTATGAGTTCATCGAGCTACTTGGCGTATTGAATAGATTAATTTGATATGACAATTATAATCGGGTAACTCGACAAACATGATTTTCTTTGTCGAGCTACTCGATTAACTTTAATAAAGATGCATATTTCCCATTTTATAGTTTATTTTTGTATTTACAACTCAAATTTATATTTGTCAAATTACTAGATAAATTAATCATAATAAAACAATATATAATATATTCTATTCATTAACTATCATATATATTAAATTTTTATAATATATATTTTATTTTGCTATATTCTAATAAATAATCAATTAAATAAATAAATGTATGTACTTCATTTATCAAATAAGTTAACAATTTATTTCACAAAAATATTCCTGCTTTTATGATTTTGCTTTTTATATCACATTTTCATCGAGTAACTCGACAAACATGATTTTTAGTTTGTCGAGTTACTCGAGTAACCTTCTAACAATGCATATTTTTCATTTTTTTTTTCTTTTTTCTATTTAAATTATGTACTATACTTATAATTTCTCAGTAATAAATATTATTATAAATTAGGTCAAAATACATACTACAATTATTAATTTAAAAATACACATTTATTTTAGTAATATAGTTCACATAATTATTGTAACAAAAAAAAGTCCTTGTCATAACAAATTTTTACTACAATTTATTTTCATAATTCATGATGAAATCTATTTAGTAGAAATGTGTCATAAAAATTTATTTTAATCACTACATTTTCATAATAATGTAATAATTGATTAATAATATATTACTAAAAATTGCTTTTACTATGCTATAAATTATTATAACAATTTTTATTTATAACATATTATACTAATTGCTAAAATAAAATACAATAAAATATATTCTATTAACTGATTCTAATATATACTAGATTTATATGATATATATTCTATTTTACTATTTTCTAATAAATCATACATTAAATAAAATTTTCACATTTTCCATCAAACAAATCGACAGATGTGATTTTTTGTTTCTCAAATTACTCCAGTAACTTCAACAGTACATATTTATCATTTTTTTGGCTTTCCTTTTTTATTTAAATTATGTACTGTACTTATAATTTCTATAATAAATATTATTATAAATTACATTAAAATATTTATTATAATTACTCATTAAAAAAAACACATTTATTTTCATTATCTAATTTGACGTTTTTATTGTAACAAAAAATTTCATTATTGTAATAAATTTTTACTACAATTTATTTTCATAACACGCCCACATAAGAATAAAAAAGTTTTTAGATGTATTACATAATTTAAATAAAAAAAAAAAAACAACATAATCAAAGTTTTAAATTTCCTTCATTCGTCCAGTAACTCAAAAAATCCAATTTTCAGTTTATCGAGTTACCTAAATTGTTGAATAAATAAATTTTGTATCACACTTTTGATCACGTTACCCAACAAACATGATTTTGTATTTTTCAAGATACTCAAAAAACTTCACCAACGCATATATTTCATTTTTCAGTTTACTTTTTTTGTTTACATTATCTAATACATGTAAGTTTTTTTCTTTTTTTAATTTCTCATCTTATTTTTTAACGAACTCATCAATCTCAATCTTAATATAATATCTTATACTAAAATAGCTATTATAATAAACATTTAAATTTTATTTTAAATTAATATAATATATCGTCTCTAACTTTATTAACTAATATTTATATATTAGTTAATATTTTTCTTTATTTTAAATCATTTCCTATTGTTTCCCTACACATGCATAACTTTGCTTCACTTTCTATCTTATTTCGTTTTAGTTGTTTTTTCTCTTTCCTTTCAAGCTTGGAAATTATTATTTTTTTCTGTCTATCAAGTCAAATTTTATTAATATCAAATTTCATATTATATCGTATCAATAAACTATTCTCGACATACAATTTTTCCTATAGATTTCACTGACGTGCAACGCACGGCCTTAAAACTAATAATATAGGCATGTGCAATAAATAAAATTTAATATCATTTCTAAACTTAACGAAAACATGTTTGACTTCTCTTCGAAAGTTGCTTCTTTCTAAACTTGCAGTAAAATTTTGTTACCTACTCTAAACTAGAGAAAGAAGCAAAACAAATATCATTTTTGGACTTGAACTCTAAATAAGTGAAGTGGTTGTCTAAAGTCCCACGTTTAGGTAAAGTTTTCAAGTTTCATCGATATTAATGACGGACTTACAGAGAATTAGATTATTATTTCTTTCATATTTACTTTTGTGCCGATCGTTGTAACAGTTTTCTCTCTATACATAGAGAGAACTCATTCAAAATTGGAATTTCTAATTCCAACTCTCTGTCTTCTCTCTTCTGTAATACAAAATTGGAATTTCTATTTCCAACTCTCTCTCTCTCTCTCTCTCTCTCTCTCTCTATGGAGGACAGCAAGAAAGGACAGAATGGCGCTAACCACGGCTGTAGGCAATGGTGGCTGAGGAGTGAGAGCCTCATTACAACGTAGGTGATATTTTATTCTTCAAAATCTTTGTCCATGTGTATTATTGTAGGACACGTTACTTTTATTCTCTATTCCTATTTTCATATGAAGAAATCAATAAATATTGGGTTCTTGCATTAGGTTCTGTTTCTATGATATTTCCCCACCCCACCCCACCCCACCCAACCCACCGCGAAGAAATATAATCAGGATGCATATATTTATTCTGGCATGTGGATTTTCCTTTTATTTCGATTTGAACGTTTCTTGTCGATATCCTGGCCTCTCCTGGGTTTTTGAAATATCAAGAAAATGGTTTTCATTTTGTTGAATGATTTGTTCATTCTTTACCGTTTTCAAGAAATCTTCCATTTTTTATTTTGAACTTTGTTCTACTAATTTGATTTTTTTTAATTAATCAAGAACATGGTTTTAATTTTCAACAATCTTTCTAATATGTATAAAGTTTCAATAAAGATTGGGTTTCTACATTTCGCTCTATTTGAATTCCTATTTATCAGTAATTGCTATTTCTTATATGTTATGCTCTTATGGGTTTTCATTAACTCTTTTGATATGGTTTCACTTGAAGAAATTGGGAAAATTTTGTTTAACCTCAACGGTCATTTTTGTAATGTTTTTCAAGAAATCATTCATTTTTAATTTTGAACTTTGTTGTACTAATTGAATTTTTTGAATTAATCAAGAACATGGGTTTTAATTTTCAGCAATCTTTCGGTAAATTCAGCCAATGGCCATTGAACTTTAATTGAGTTTCTACTTAACCATCGAACTTTAAAAAGTATCTCATGGCCACCCAACTTTCAATTGATTTCTATTTAGCCACCGAACTTTAAAAGGTATCTCAATGGCCACCCAACTTTCAACTAAATTTCTCATATATCACCCGCTACTCATTCGCTTGCAATACTGACGAAATATCATACGTGACAAACGATCTTCCGGCGGTATAGTAATAATGCACTACTCAAACAAAATGCACTACTCAAACGCCTAATTCACATGAATTTGGTTGAAAAAATTAAAATTGTTTTCAATTTCTTTGAAATATGGCGTATTTGAGTGGTGTACTTTTATTAATTGAGAGAAATTTAATAATATTATTATGCAATATTGAAGAAATATGACATATTTGAGTAGCGCACTTTTACTGATTGAGAGAGATTTAATAATATTACACGTAGGATATTTCATCAGGTATTGCAAGCGAATGAGTAACGGGTGATATATGAGAAACTTAGTTGAAAGTTAGGTGGCCATTGAGATACTTTTTAAAGTTCGGTGGCCAAATAGAAACCAGTTGAAAATTGGGTAGCCATTGAAATATCTTTTAAAGTTTAGTAGTTAAGTAGAAACTCAATTAAATATCAGTGGCCATTGACTGAACTAACCCGCAATCTTTCTTATGTGTATAATGCTTCAAGAAAGATTGGGTTTCACGATTCGACTCTATTTGAATTCCCATTTTGCAATATTTGCCACATCCTACGTGGCGGTCGGGCAATTCAAAACCCCCATCCCCCATATTTGATGTCCCCTCTCTTCTCCCTTTTGGACAAAAATTGCAACCGTCTTTCTCCCATCTCTCCTACCTTTTTTATATCAAATACCCCCTTTTTCGGATAGTCGGCTAGGGCCTCCCACCCTCATTTTTAAATAACCTCCTTAATTGCACCTGTCCCCTCTTTTTTTTTTAAATCCTTCACTCTTTTTTGCGAATGGCCCTCCATTCCAATACAATATTCCACTCTAGCTATTTAAAGCCTCTCAACCTTCTATTTGCTCATCATTATTTTTGCAATACCCAAACCTTCTCTTGCAAACACTATCAAACACAAAACACGCGATTTTTTCTCAAAATTTTATAAGGATGAGTTTGATAGTGGTGATAATGTTTATATTCCTCAAGTGACTATCAATGCTATTCCTCAAATTGGACAAGAATTCGAATCATCGGACGATGTCTACAATTTTTACAATCAATATGCACGAGAAGCAGAGTTCAGTACACGTATAGCAAACAGTAAGAAGAAAAAGGAGACGAATGAGTATTTCTGAAAATTATTTGTGTATTCTAAGGAGGGTAAGACGGACGAGACCTACCAGATGTGACGTAAAGATACTGTGCCGCAGGTTTGTGAAAAATAATCGTGAACTTACACGATGTGGGTGTAATGCTAGATTTTCGATGGTGAAGTAACAAACAGGCGTAGGATGGGTTGTCATAAAATTTGTGGAGGAACATAACTATGCGCTTGCTACTCCAAGTAGGGTACACTTGTTAAGATCACACCGGGGTGTCTCGACTACAAAGAAAGCTCTTACGCAACAATTTTTAGAAGCCAATATTCTTACATGTCAACAAATTCGACTTCTAGAGATAAATGCATGAGATCTTTCCTCACTTGGGTGTGTATAGAGATATCGGGAACTATGAAACGAAGGTGCGACAAGAAATCTTTGGTAATGATGCGTAAACACCGATTGAGTATTTTGCGTTTGAGAAAGAAAAGAATCTCAACTTTTTCTTTGATTACGAGACTGATGAGGAGAACAATTTTGTTCGATATTTTTGGGCCAACTGTGATTCAAAAAGGTCATATGCCTATTTCGTCGATGTTTTAGTGTTCGACATAACATACAAAATGAACAAATACTCTATAGTTTTTGCCCCATTTGTTGGAGTTAATTACCATTTCCAAACCATTATATTTGGATGTTGGTTATTGAGCGATAAGACAACAGAATCATTTGTTTGGTTGTTTTCAAAGTTCATTGAGCCATGCCAACCCAAACGGCCCCAGGGGTGATTGTCACTAATCACGATGCTGCAATTTCAAAAAGTATATCAATGGTAATGATGTTCACATTGCTGTATTTTCGTCTGTGGCACATATTGAACAAATTTTTTGAAAAGATGGATGTTGTATCGTTCAATGAGCAATATCATAGTCTTGTTAAAATCATTAAACAATTTGAGTCGCTAGCAGAGTTTGAACAACATTGAACTGAGGTAATGGAGACTACAGAGTTTGGCAATAATGAATGGTCGAAAGGTATGTATGAAATACGTAGTCGATAGGTGCCAGCATACATCATACACATTGTTTGCTGCTGGTATGACTCGTAGCCAAAGATCTGACAGGGCATTAGCTCACCAGAGGCATGTCAAGTTAGTAGCCAACCATATTGACATAAATGAAAAGCCAAGGTTTTCTTTAGCTTCTATGATAGAGAATTAAATTGTGCAGATATATACCAAGAAGATTTTTTGTTGTTCAAGAAGGAAATTGAACAGAGTCATTTCTAAACTTGCTCCTAGAGAACAAGCTCTGATGATTTTAAAGTCTACGATGTTAAAGTCTGCGCTGTTTAGCACTTTGAGCCAGGAAATAATTTGATCGATAGCGTCAAGTTACTTATTACACATCTTCTGATTGCATCTCATGTAGTTGTCGAATGTTTGATTTTGATGGTTATCTATGCCGACACATGATATGCTACATGCCACTACAACAAAAAAGGCCTTTTGCAACTCTTCAATGGCAACACTCGTTAAAAGCATGTTGCTAAAACAGGTCTACGGCAACAGTCATTAAATGTTTGTTGTAATTGGTTAATTCAATTGACATTTGGCAACAGTGTTGCAGTGACCGTTGTCAATGTAACCTTTTGCAACGGTCATTGACCGTTGTTAAAAAAATAAAATATTTTGTTACACAACAACGGTCAGTGACCGTTGTCGAATGCTGTAGTATTTAGCAACGTTTATGAACGTTGTGAACACATATAACACAACTCTTTTGCAACGGTCTTAGCATGTTGCGGAAACTTTTAAAAAAAAATATATCGCAACGGTCCTTGACTGTTGTTAAAACATACAACTATTGGCAACGGTCATTTGTCTGTTGCGGAAAGTTTTCTTAAAAGCAATTTGGCAACGGTTATGTGTCTGTTGCCTTAAGTTTTCTTAAAAACAATTTGGCAACGTTCTTTGCACGTTGCAAATCTTTCAAAACCAAATCTGAGCCCATTTAACAAATTCATCGCCTGCAAAAATGAAATTCATTTCGCTCCAACCAAAATAATTTACGTGTCCATCTCCACCCGTGTACTCCTCCCGAAATCTACCCCAATATCCAACCGCAAACCCTTATATTTTGATTTGATCCACATTTTGGGCTGGTCGTTCGCACTTCGCCTCCAAACCCGGTAATCCAACAGTAAAATGGAAGCCCACCGCCGTGGCGGCGCAACCACAACACTACGTAATCGGTCAACATCACAACCACCGCCTTACGGCGGAGGGGGGGCGGCGGCCGGTTGAATTGACGAAAGAGCCGTCTCATTCGGCAAAGAATAACAATGACAACAACGAAGACAGTGCGGGCGGAGCTGCGGGCGCCATCGATTGTAACCTAACTTCACTCACACCACATCCAATTGAGGGATTCAATAATGGCGCATTCTCCGATGTCATCGTGCATATCCATGGGCTCGATCTACCTCCTTCATCGCCTCATCCTCTCCCGCAGCTCTTACTTCCGGTTTGTTCTCTTAGGTTAAGCTCTTGGGAGATATAGTTTTTGGGAAAAGTAGATTTCGTCGAAAATTTCTCATCTTTATGGATTTTATTTCTTAAAAATTGATAAATTAAAAGGAAATTACTCAATTGAAAATCATGCTATATATATATATATATATTTTAATTTCGAAAACTATATCAATTTCGTTAAAAGTGGAATCTTCCTATATTTTGTTTATTTCGATTGTTGAGTTAATTTTGTTTGTGCTAATGTGTTTCGACAAAGTTTTACAATTGGGGTGGATTTGGTTATGATTTTTATTTACATTATGGATTTTTATTTCAGTTAGTGGGTTATAGTTAATTACTCTCACATTACTATTTTGGTACCTTCTTTACACTGTTATTTTGCTGATTTTCAATTTTATGTAGTAGCAGTTGATCGTTTCTGTATTACATTATTCTTAAGGTTCATTTGTAAGTATTAGTTTAAGGGGTTTTAAGAATGGCTATTTTTTTCCTCCTCGGAATGCACTTTTAAAATACTAGTCTGAACAAGTTAATAGTTACACTAATGTACTAATGTGAGGTTCTTTGCGTACATGCCATTTTCTTAACTGTACTTTGGTTGAAACTTGTGCTAATATAGGCCAATCTGTAGGCCTGAGAGCTTGTCAGAGTATTGTTTTTTTGTTTTATATTTCTTTTATTATAGTTTGTGTTGGATTGGTGATTAGTTTATGAGAAAGTGAGATTTTTCTCCGTGACCTGTTGAATGTAGTTTTTGGGTTCCAAGTTGTAGAAATTAGTGAATGCCTAGTTTGCAGGCCTGTCTATAGGTTTTACTAATAGCGTCATAATCAAACTAGAAAAGTGATTTTACTTAGAGCCTTAGCATGTATAAACTGAAACATAACAGTTGGGCAGTATGATTAAACTAGTCATAATCACTTCTTAAAGTATTCAACTACTACACAAGGCAAGAACTAATTTTCCATTAGAGAGTATCATCTAGAATGTTCAAACAACCAAAAGCTATGTTAATCATGTGATATAACGGCTGAAGTGGATTCTAGAGAATGTTGCTCGCTATGTTAATCATGTGATATAGATAGTTGTTGATATTAGAAAAAATGTTAATGGTGGGGTGGGGGGATAAATACTGCCATGGTAAATTTTGTGGTATTCATAGGCGTGTACAGGAGGAGGACATGATATTATTCAAATTTTGGACTTTTTAGTCCATCGTGAATATTTTGTTTCCGGAGTTAATTGTTATGCTTAATCATTTTTTTATTTGTTGATGAATTCCTAGAATGTCTTCAAGAAGTTGAGAAACTAAAATCATTGTTGTCTTAATACATAGTCACGTGATAGTGCATTAGTGATCCACGTGTTTTGTCAATTTTTCTTTTCTCTCACAAAATATTTTAAGTGTTAACTTTTAACATTTGCCTATGATAATCTGCGAGAAACATGCTTGAGGCCCTTGGAAAGAAGCCAATGCTCCAGGTCCGACCTTGCACGTGGATGATAACAATGTAAATGGGAAGCAATGGAGATAGCTTTGGCATATCTCTCTGAAACCACCCTAAGCTTAAAGAGAATAACGATTTCGAGTTCTAGTGTTGCATCTTTTCTTGATCTTCGGTATCCAAAGGTTAATCATAAAATACCCACCTCCTATTAAAATCGGTATTGCTGGTTAGAAATTCAATTTTTGTAACAGAAATTTTGCACTTCACTCTACTGAAATGGATGGACTCTTCTCCTCCACTCTCTATTCTAGCTTATAGGAAACTGGTCTACAACCATTCATTTTTCCTGTTTCTGAACTTTGATGAATGTAAGATGCTTCATCATTAAGGATATTACTTTCACGAGTCCTTTTAGTTTGATAATGGGTTTCTACGGTTGTGCCATTTTGATGTATGCCCATTGGCTTAGGAATGGGTTTTCAACTATTATTATGGAGTCAACTGGCTTGGGTTTTTATTTAAATGCTAAGAATTTCCTGGTTCCATAGGATGTTTGGAGAAGAGTTATGATATCAATGCTAAAGTTACGAAGTTTTGCATGTTGCCAATAGTTAATTTCGAGGCAATATTATATGATAATTTAATGGAAATGTTCAGCATTCAAGAATGATTTTCCTCACACCAAATTAAATATTCAGCATCAACCAAATATTGACCAAAAAAATTTCAGACTAAATGAATTAGATCACTTCACTTTTCGGAGTTTCTGTGGTCAAGCATTTGTGGAGACTTGTGGCCTGAATTTTGCTTGACTGTCCCAAGTCTGAAAAATGTCAAATTGAGCATGCCAAATGTCCCAAGTCTGAAAAATGACTAGAGCCATTGAAGGCACAAGTCTCTATATAAATTTCCAATCCAACTTGAACACTAAACTACTTGACTTGGCCGTTTCCTCTACAGCCATTAAATTTATTTGCAGGCTTGGTGTATTTATGTATCTCTTCTGATGATTTCTGTAGCTTTCTTTTTTTACTCTACCGGCAATCTCGAACATTATTTTCACTATTTTAGTTTATAATTGCTCCACTATCTTAATCTCTTTTCTTAATCATCATATACCTTTATGTTCATTTCTTTCAGTTTTTTTTCTTGAACAAACACACTTTCATCCGCATTCGATTTGATGCTAATATGGCGAGTTTCGAGGTGTCTTACGGAAGGTCGCTAGAATAGGTATGATTTGTTTCAATATTTCATTTATAGCGCCGATCTTGCGAGGATTTGGTGTGAGGTTCATTTTTTATCTGACGCTTTATGTTGGAGGTCGAGATGGGTCAATTTCTTGCACACTGGGATGGCATCCGTCCGATAATTGAATTGCCTCGAGAGATCTAATAGGGATAGTTCTTGGATTAAAGCCGGTGTCCAAGGGATTTTGCTCAAAATTGGTTATTCCCAGCCTTAATCTTTCCATTGAAGGTGAATTTCCAATCTAAGGGATAATGTGAAAATATTATATGATTTTATAATGTGATGTGTCTAAAGCCTTGGTCATATTTCCTTTCCGAATAAGTAATTTTGTTTCCATTTTCATGTCCAAATCTTTTATTTTATCCGAGAAATTAGAAGGGTCATTGTGTTTGCGCTTCATGATATTCTATGTTACTCGTGTTTAATCGTCCTTCTTTTTTGTGAATTGCGGGGTTGGAACTAAGTGCTTGTGGAATAGCGGTTTTGCTTTCGACGGGTGGTAGAAGAGTATTTGGTGATATTTTTGTGTAACTTTTGTTGTGTATAGTTGTGTAAATTTTGTTTGCATTTTGAAGGGAGTATTATGTCGCATTTTCTTAACATCTGAATAAGTTGCGTGATGGATGTGTTAGTCGGAGGAGAAATCTTGTGTTGATATTTATAACCTCGTGTTAGTATATTTATCCAAATGTACAATAAAGTTGTGTTGGCATATCTTTCTTATTTTACTTAGTCTTATTCTTATTTTACTTAGTCTTAGTCTTTTACTTAGTTGAGTTTTATTATATCTATAATGTAATTTTGTATTTAAATGATTGAGAAAGTACAAGAATATATATAAAATATATTTCGAAATAATAGATAAAAAACCCAAAGTAACGACAACGTGCACAAGAACGTTGTTGAAAATGAATACATAGGCAAAGGCAACGTGCAAATGTACGTTGCTAAAACTAAATGGCAACGGACATTGAACGTTGTTAAAAACTAAATGGCAACGGACATTGACCGTTGCTAAAAACTATAAATGACAATGCACAGTGACCGTTGCTAAAAACTAAATGGCAACGGACATTGAACGTTGCTAAAAACTAAATGGCAACGTGCAATGCCCGTTGCCGTAAATGAATACTTTTCGGCAACATCGAAGGACGCAACGTGCGCATGCACGTTGCGAAAGGTCTTTCGCAACGTTTTTCGCCCGTTGCAATAGACTGTTTTTCTTGTAGTGATGAAGATCAAACAAGTGATGATATTGCCGGAGAAGTATATTCTCCATAGGTGGACAAAGCATGCCATGCGGGACACAATGTTTGATCCGACGACTGGACTCTGTGTCGATAATATTTCTAGTCAACTTTTCTATTGGGTGAATTTCAAAGTTTGCGTATACGCGTCAAAGATATTGACAGTAGAGGCGATATTGGGATTAGTAGAAAAAAAAACTCGTTGGGAGACCCAAGTCGTTCGGGATCCTAATCCCGTTAGAGCAAAAAGGGTGAGGAAGCGGCCAAGTTTTGGGAGAGTGATTTCTCCTCCCCGACTTCACCGCTTTCCTCACCCTTTTGCTATAACGAGATTAGATCCCAACGACTTGGGTCTCCTCACGAGTTTTGTTCTACTCATCCCAATTTTGCCTCCACTTTCAATATATTTCACACGTATACGCAAACTTTGAAATTTACCTAATAGAAAGGTGTTACGAGCATCTATTAAAGATGCATCGTCAACCAACTCGAAGCCGCATGAGAGTTTGTTGGGACATTAAAGATTGACTAGAACTATTATCGACTGAGAGTCCGATCGTCGGATTAAAAAATTCAAACGATAGGGATGATTTGTACAATAGACTCAAAAGATGGGGATGAGCTAATTACCCATTGGAATTGTATATATACTTACAATTCATATTCCTTCTTAATGTTTTGGGCCCAGTGATACTGAGGTACTGCATATATATATGCTCTATGTTTACGGCAACTTGGCAAGAATAATGTGCCTCTTTCCATGACAAGAGAAGGTATTTTATCCATGGAACAAAAATTTGTTGTTGCTTCTACTTGTTTAATATATAGGTTGCTGTATTACATTTCTGGACAGGAATCAGCTATCACAAGCATTTTGAAAATGTCCAAGGAATTGTTTCGGAGCTCAAAAATAAGTTTTGTTGCATGTTTTGGATAAAAATGATCATCTTGAGTCTGTTGTCTCTAGTAGTCGTTTGTCTCTTACATCTCATGAAAGCTCTTCAGAAGTTCCATAACAACTAGTGCCTTAAGGTGATTATATGGTTTGCCTGTTTATTCCAGAGTTTGAGTAATTCTGTGATCGTGATTCTAAATGTTTATTGAGTTAATCTACTGAAATTGCAGTGGTTGCTTGTTCTCAAGTGTTAGTCCGTAAGACAAGTGAGTTAAGTGAGACGGAAGAGTCAGCTAATATTAAATGATTATTCACTGACCTAAGCTAATTTGAGATCACTCATAGGTGGAACTAGTACATTTGTGCAGTGTGTTTTAGTGGAACACTTGAAAGAAAGTAAAACTTAATGGCATTTATTGATATAAATGTTAAATTTTTGATACAGAAAGTGCACCTAACTGTGCCGGGTTCTTGGCTTACATGGATCAAGTACTTTCAAAATAACATAACTGCAACTGAAGCGGTCTTCTAACACTTACGGGTTGTTGGGCAGAGTTAAGTAATTACCCAAGACATGGTTCCTTTTGCCTCTTGTTAACTCTGTATAACCTAGCTTGATAAATTGAAGAATAAAACTTATAACTAGTTGGATAAAATGCCAGCGATTTATTTTGTTTAATATTCCATAAGTGTATGGATCGCACAAGCAATAAAGTGGATTATGAGTCCAAATATCGTACTCCACAAGGATTTAGATAATTCAATTCAATTAAATTAACCTTAACCTAATCATTAAGATTGAAGGTTTGATGATTAAGAACTAATTATAATAATAAACTAATAATAATTAAATAATTATAACTCAATTAAGTAAAAGATAGATTTATGAAAATTACTTTAACTTTAAGAAAGAAAAGTACTAGGATTCCAAATCTACTTGTAATTGTTAATTCTTCTATCTTCATTCTTGGTTTTGGCAAATTACATCAGTTATGAATATCAATATCCCTAGATTGTTTAACAGTTTTTCTCGAATAAAATTAAACATATTCATAAGTATGACTCGACTATATCTCTATGACGAATGCGAATACAAACGAATGCATTAAATTCCTATGGATAATTAAAGATCACCTAAAGTATAGCGGTATATTTCTATCCCCTATCGAACTTCAAGATAATTAAAATATTGTCTAATCTACTTTCGATAATAAAACAAACCAAAACACTCATACAATTACTACGTATATAGTTATAGATTCAAATAAATCAAAATTAATTATTCAAAAATATATTGAAATAAATTGTCAAAAATCAAGTCTCTCAATAGAAGAATTTAAACTACAAGATTTATCGTAATCCTAGCACTAAATAAACTAGCCTAGCATACTACTAATAAGAAAATAAAGAGAAGAAGAAAATATAGAATTCATCACCCGGAGAAGAAGAAAACTCAAAAAGATGATTTCTTGATCTTGATCTTCGATTGAATTCTTGAAAGAGCAATTCTTGATCTCCGGTTGGTGTTTTTGTCTATTGTTTTTGTCCAAAAAATCAACACTTGTTATGAGTTAATAACTCATTTATATACTTCCCTAATTGTGCTCCAAAACATCCCAAAAAGACCTTAAAATTGCGGGCCAAAAGTTACCTAAGTAGATTAGAATTCAAAAAGAAAAGAAAAACATTAGAAAATCCCCTGATGTTAGCTTGGGAAATCGCCCAGGCCATTCCCGGGCGATGACTTAGGTGAATGATTTTGTTCACTGCTTTCGATGCCTGTTGCTAGGCGCTCGCCAAAGAGATTAGTCGGTGATCGACCAGCTTGATCTTTTGAAATCTTCCAGTTTGGCCCTTCAACTTTAGATTTTGTTTTCTTAAGTCCTCAAACTTTCTATAACCTCTAATTTGGTTTTTCAAGTTTCAATCGAGTGAATTTGAGTTCACATATTCTTTAAATATTTGTCAAATTGTTGCTCTTTTTGTCCAATCTTCTCTAATTGCTCATGCATCGAATCTAAAACCGAAATAGAAGCAATAATAAACTAAATTAAGTAGAAATTCAATAAAATGACGGGATAAAAGCTTAGTTTAAAGACTCAAATAAGTGTACAAAATTCACTTATCAAACACCCCAAACTAAACATTTGTTTGTCCTCGAACAAAAATAAAATAAACTACAAATTTAAACTAAGCTAAAAAGAATTAACAGAATTGAGTTAATGTTAAATTTCTTACCATATGCCTCAAGTTCGAAAATAAAGCAATACTTTTAGAAAAAGATTAAACAACAACACAAAAGTTTTTCACTTATTGGATGCTCGACCTTTTGTGAGTGTGTGATTAGTCAAAAAATTGAACTTATACCTGTATCAGACCACGACCAATATTGTGTTAATATTTTTACAATCCCGAAATGCTTTTTTCAAATAAAGTGGTAAAAATTAGAAATTTCTATTGTTAGAACTAGGATAATGAGTGATTTTTAAATTCTCATCTTCACTCTCTGAGGTCCTAATCTAGAATTCCTTACCGAGCACTTCTAACTTTTTTAATTATTTAAAATAAACAATCTTACATCATATGCAATACTTCTCTCTCACAAGCTTTCTATGTGACCCATGTAACGAGCTTTGAGCCGATAACTCTCAAGTCAAATTACCATAGAACACCAGGTTTTAGAAAACCCTAACAGACTTAATTGTTCATGTCTCACAGGCTATAAGAAAAGTGAAGATGTAAAGTTTTTTTTCGTGACTCATGTAACGAGTTTTAGACTGATGACTCTCAAGTTAGATGACTAGAGGGCACCAAGTTTTAAAATACCCTAACATGCTTAATTAATCGAGTAAGATATTTTATTTTATTTTTATCAGCAGTGAGTAGTGCTCGGTTTAGATTCCTTGACTACAACCAATTCAACCAAAGATGAGATCCAGAAACTCAAACTATCAAAATTCTATAAACACATGTATTAACTTTAACAAAGAACAGTTTGGTTACTAGTCCTAGAATTTAGGAACGAGATTTTTCACATTAATTCTAAGTCAATAATATCAACAAAAAACACTCAAGTTATGTATCCAACAAGTGATAAGTCAATAGTGACTACGTGCTTCAAATCTAGTCTAACATAGATAAGTATTCAGGTAAAAGTACGAGTTAAAGTATTGTCTAATATTCTAACTTAAAAAGTACTTAAATTCAAACAAATATCATCATTGGCGGTAAGATATTCAACAACAGCTAGAATATTTTTTTAAAAAATAAAATTTGTAGTTATATAGACTCGAATAATAAGCAAATTCAAAATAATTAAGTAGGATGATACTTTAACCCACCTCCAAACTAAAACATTACATTGTCCCCAATCTAATAGCAACATAAATCAAATAAAAGATGTAAGAGATCACCACTCTCCGGAGATAGATGTGGAGAAGATGGATCTGGCTAGTTGAATGTTCGGTTGAAGTAGACTCAAATGTAGTGCTGCGACTCTTGGTCAAAAGATGATGTCATAGATATTATCCAAGCAGCTAGCAAAGTGGGACATTCTGCGATTGACATGGTGAGTGCATTAAAAATAAAAGAAATAAAAACTAATGAATTATTTAAACTACCTACAACATATAAAGTAAGTAAATAAAAGGGTTAGAAAATTGGTTACCTCTCATTAAGCGCTTATTTATAGTCATTAGCTTGACTTATTGTCTGGTTGCTCAAGTAGAAGAGAAAGGGAACTTGAGATTATCGAATATATCACTCTCCAATATTCTCTTGATTTTCTTCTCCATGCTTTGTGGCTTGTCCATCATCTTCCATTTAACAGCTCCAACTTGTGCTTCAGGGATGACTTCTTCAGCTTCAACCATATGTTCACCAATGTTAGCTTCAGGCATCTGAACAACCTGTTTACCTTTGTCTTTCACCTTTACTATTAGTTTTGTATCCCAAAACTTTTTAAAGAAATTGTTTTTGAATTTCTTCAAAGTTTCAACCTGATATCCTATCCAACAAGAAAGAGGTGGTGGTGCCGCATCGCTACCCAACATATAAAATACTTCTCATTCATGCTGAGCTCTCAATGTCAATACACCTCGTGAAACATCAATGAGAGCATCCGAAGTAGCTAAGAAGGGCCGACCCAAGATAGTAGGGATTTCTGCATCATCTGGCATATCAAGAACAATGAAATCAATGAAGAATAATAACTTTCCCACTCTCATCACCACATTTTCCACTATTCTAAACAACATTTTTAACAGATCGGTCAGCCAAATGAAGATTGAATTTTGCAGGTTTAGTTTCACCAATTCCTAATCGCCTAAAAATAGATAGAGGCATTAAATTGATACTTGCACCAAGATCATATAATGCCTTGTCAATCACGAGATTACCGGTGGTAATTGGAATTGTGAAGTTGCTTGGATCATGTTTTTTGTCTGGTAGTTGCTTCTCCATTATAGCATTTACTTCCCAGACAAGTTGTACTATATCCCCTTCTGCTAATTTTTTCTTATTTGAAAGGAGTTGTCTCATATATTTGGCGTAGTTGAGCATTTGTGTCAGGGTTTCCACAAATGGTATGTTGATATGAAGCTTCCTTTGCTGATCCTGCTTCTTCTCCTTCTTTGGATTTAACCTCTGTGGAAATGGGATGAGAGGTTCATATGGTTTGATAGGAACGATCGCCTTAACCTTTCGTGTAATCGAACTCTCTTCAATATCTACTTCTTACGCTTTATTCCACGTGCTCCTCATCGCTGGAATGTACCTTTTCTTTATTTGCAATCGGGTCTCTTTACATGGATTTCAACCCAACTCCACTTACGTAATTATTGCATGTACTTGCTCTCTGGGATTGACCTCGGTGTTACTTGGCAATGTACCATGTGGTCTATTTGACATAGCAACTGCCATCTGACCCATCTGTATTTTCAAATTTTTATTGAAGCGCCTTGATTTTGAAAATTGATATCTGTCTTATTCATGTACTGTTCAATTTTCTCAATGAATTTTCCCAAAATGCCTTCTAATGAAGCTCTCTTTTCTGGCTACTGAAACTGAGAAACCTGTGGTCTGTTGTTATTCTGATTATCCCTCCAGGAAAAATTTGGATGATTACGCCTTCCTGGATTAAATGTATTGGAGAATGGATTACTTTGCGGGTATTGACCACCTTGAACATATTTGGCTTGCTCAAGTTGCTGTGATAGAATAGAGCATTCTGATGTGTGATTTGCCTCCACACTCTTCACAAGTTGATTTTTTCGTTTGCATTGCATAGACTGATTGTGACATGTTCTTCACGTTGTGTGCCAAAGAATCTATTTTTGCAGCTAACACCGTGAAGTGTTTACTTCATGTACCCATGCAGTTTTCGTGTGTATGACTCTATCTGATGCCCACATGGCAGTGGTGATAGCTAGTCTTTCAAAAAGCTCTAAAGCTTCAACAACGGTTTTGGTAGATAAAGAGCTGTTAGATGAAGACTCGATCATACTTTTAAATGAAGTGAGTAGCCCAGCATAAAAATATTGAATTTATTGGCCTTTGCCAATGCCATGACAAGGACATTTCCTTAGCATATTTTTGAATCTGTTTCACGCTTTATCAAAAGATTCTTTACGATTGTTGAAATATGGATATGTCATGCTTCAACTTCAAAATCTTAGTCGGTGGAAAGAATTTTGTGCGAACTTTTGGGCTAGATCATTTCGGTGGTTATGCTGTCAATGGATAGTGAGTCCAACCATTCAAGAGCTTTGTCACGGAGAGTGTGTGGGAACAAACGTAAGAGATTCCTTGATATTTGAATTGTTGGCACATTTTTAAGAATCGTGAAACATGTGTACGTGGATTCTCATCGGCCCCGCTATAGAATTGATGTTCATTCTCGAATAGATGAAAGACATTAGTTTTCAACCGAAAGTTTAGCCGTCCAAAAGGTGGGTAGACAATGCTAAATCGGCCATTGAAGGCGACATGAGTCAGTTGAGTCTCCCTCACCTCAACAAGTTTATGCGGTTAAGTGAGAAAAATAAATAATAAATAATAATACAATGTCAGATAAAATTAACAAAATTAAATAATACAAATTTTTGCTCAAGTATTCACCAGCCACTTCCGGATTTACCCAATTGCCATCTCGGAAGGTGTGGAAGGTATGGAACAACTCAATAATGTCCAATCATTGCTGGGTCTCGGGGTCCCTCTACAACAATTTAAATGTGAAATTTAGTTAAAAAAATATGTATATGTAATGCATTGAAGATTTGTAAAATGAAAATAAAAATTTACTTGCACCTGATTGTAACACATGGTAGAGAAACTCTTCGACCCCTTCATGTTTGGGTATTTAGCCTCTTCAGTAAAAATTGCAAAAATAAATAATATTAAAACAAAAATTTTTACTCAACTCACAAGACGAATGGAACCGGTAGGGGTGACTAACGAGGAGGATCGCTGCACCATCACCTCCGTGCGACATGACATTAGCCATAGTAGCAACTAACAAAAGAAAAATAAATAAAAATTCTTTTTTTTTCTTACAAAAAGGCAAGAAGAATAAGGAAACAAAATTGGTGGAAGCATCACAATAATGTGAGGATTTTAAATATTGTCATTAAATAATCTTCACTTATTTTATTTAATTTTTTAATTTAAATACTAAACACGGTCAATGTTAAGTAATCTTCACTTATTCACTCTTAAATCGAATCAACAAATCTTTTAAGCTTTAAAATCCTCGTTAATTGTCAAAAACCTGAAGTATGTTTAAGAAACTCGCTTTGTTTTTTTTTTTTTAAAAAAAACATATTGAACCAATTGTATTCTCTCTTATATTTTTTTGTAATGTATATTTATTGATATAGTACTAAAAATCATGAGATTATTAATATAAATTTGGTTTGGTTTTTCTTGTGATGGATTTGGATAATATTTGACAAGGTGTATAAATGATGGTATATTATCAATTATACAAAGATTTTTATTTTAAGTTGATCAACCATTTTGCGCAAATTGACATGATCATGAAATTCTTTTGATCCTAATCATGAAAAACACTTCTTATTGGAGTCTCAAATTATAGTTGTGTAGCTTAATTCAGATGATCTAGGGTACATTTCCTTACCTATATATCGGTGCATATTGTCAAAATAAATATTTACTTTGTACTGGTAAATAATAATAAATAATAAATATTACATAGTTCTAGAAATAATGCACGAGGCAAATAAACCAGAAAGTTAACCAAAGAATATGTGACTGTTTATTATAGAATAAAAATTTACACTGATTCAAGTTTAACCTCACAACGCCTATATATATACATGTCTCTATCACATCCATACTATCAAAAAACCTACCCACACACTTTACTCTCACTAAAACTCAATCATTTTTGTTCTAAGTAACTCTAAAAAAATTATTTAGATTCTAAGAAAAAACAAAAAAAAAAACTGTAAATGCCAAATTGAAGAATTCAATTTCCCAAGCTTGTTACAGATACAAGCCAAACACAAATATAAATAAACAAATCACATGAACAGATTAAAGAACTAGGATCGATTTCTTTGTACTACAAACGACTGTTCACTTACAATCTAAAGAACAAGAATCTGCTAAAAAAAAAAACTAATTACAGTGAACTTAAGATAATGCCAAATTGAAGAATTCATATGTTTCACTAAATAATGTAGAAAAATTGAAGAATTCATCAGCAGACTTGGCAAAATTAATTGGCAACTATGAAAAAAAAAACTTAATAATAGGCAATAATGTGGCGGAAGTGATGGAATCTGGCAGCGGATTTTCAACTCTGTTTTGGTTGTGTTGCCACAATATGGTAATACTTAGTTGAATCAAAGTTTTAGAATGTCAACAGTGTCCTAAAACATTTCAAACTATATTACAAAAATCCAAACCTTACTACAAAAATTAAAAAATTAGGCAACCTATTTGGATTTTCCAAAATTTTCGAAAGGGTTTCGATTTTGAAACATATCCAAAGCAAAAAAGAAATCAAAAAAAAAAAAAAATTGGCAATAATTGGCGAAAATGAAAAAGAAAAAGAAAACTAATACAAACCTCGTCGAACTTGGCGGCGGCGGAGTGATGGAATCCGACAGGGACTTGGAGGGAGCAGCGGCGGCGGCGGCATCGGTAGCGGATGAACTTGGCGAAGTCACCGGAGTCTCTTGGCGGCAGCGACGACACTGTTTACTAAGGGCGGTAGAGGGAAGAGGAAAGAAAAATGGGGAAAAAGAATTGCGGTACTTAAAAAGTTTTGTTTATAGCGATGACATAAATGTCTTTAATTTTTTGTTGCATGCGCTAAAAATGTGCTGCTTTTTGTAATCCAAAATTTTAGCACATCTAGTCACTGTTCGGTAAACATTAGTTATTTGTTGTTAGGTCCATCATCTTTAAATCTTATTCATTTTGGTTCTTATATTTCCTCTTTTATTTCAATTTCATCCTATTTTATATGCAATGTAAGTCCTTCAACTTTTATTAGGTTACATGTAGGTCCCCATTTCCATATTTTTGTATAATTGCAGTCCTTCTTCGCCTATTTTTCGTGAACAGAATTTTCAATTCCATCTGAACTCGGATTTTGACCTAGATAGTGACAAACAACAACATTCAATCTGATTCACTAACAACAACAGCAACAATGAAATTTTTATTAATTTATTTCATAAATTTAAGAGACGAACAACAACATTCAATCTGATACGTTTGATCCACTGTCATGATACGTTTGATCCACATCGTCGTCACTATCGTCCTCATTGCTTTCACTGCATGTTTCGTAATCCTCATATTCTTCATGTATGTCATCTTCCACATCTTCGTAATCCTATAGTATTAGACGATGCTCCCCTGAAAAACAGTGCTCGTGTCTCATCAACTTCACCATCATCCTGGTGCAAGCATACGTGCTCTAAGTTGTCAAGATCAATGATCAGAGAAAAACGAAAAGAGTTGTTATTGTGGAGCAGGTCTATCTTAGTGATGTTAGATCCCATAATATCCCACGTGCTCCTGTGATGGACTTCTTGTACAACTCGCCAATTCGGACCATGAGAATGATCTTCAATGTAGAACACTCTTCGTGCTTGGCTAGCAAGTATGAATTGATCATCCTTGTACGCCTCTGCACACTTGTCAATACTAGTAATGTTATTCTCAGTTATCCTCCGTCTCCCATCACACCTAAACCATTTGCATCGGAACATAAAAACTGAAAGTTCTGGTCCAAATTGTAGCTTCAGTATCTCTTGTAGCTGCCCGTAGTAAATTTCAGCCCAAATCCCTAGGACATACACACCACTATTCTGTGTTTTCCTTCGAATATCATGATCATATGTTAGGAAGCGAACTCTTTTGACAACACAGGCCGTGTAAGACATAACAACCTATGTGTAACATCCACTAACCAACAAAAACAACTCATGAAACTTAAGGGGCGTGGCTCTGGCGCAGTGGATGAAGTGGAAGTTGGTTTTAGTCAATATTATAGAAAATAAAAATGTGGACATATTTGAAATGTATTTGATCGTTGTTCGTTTACCTTCATGTAAAACTAACCATGAAAGTCTCTTCTGTGCACCTGGTCGATGTTTAGCTGCAGCCATTGCACAAAGCTCAATGGTTTTTATTTGTATTTTGGTACAATATTTTGATGTTATATTGATTGACACTAATAAAGTCTTGAATTAATTTGTTATCTTTTTTGCATCTTTATATTATTTTGAAGAAGATAAAAAGAATTTACAAAATACAAAAAATTATATAAAAATAATTATTTTCTCTCTACAAATTCTATCATTGTTGAAAAAAATAATTTACTTAGCTCACAAATATGTTTCACCACAAAATATCATTTGTAGAAAAAAGTATAACTGGCTCACAAAATTTTTAGACACAAAATAATTTTTGCCTTGTGCCTACGCAACCTGTTTCGTGGGCCAAAGTAATTTTAGCAGATGAATAATTTTGTCAAGAAAGAACTTAGACGACAAATTGTATTCGTCTTTAAATGATTTGTAAGGAGAGACTTTAGCCCACAAATTTCCACCACATCTTATACTTTTTCCTACGATGTTTGCCCCACAAACGCACCTACAAAAACTTTTCGTCTGGAAAGGTTTTCCCCACAAAAAAGAACATTTTCCTACAAATTTATTGTGTATGTGAAATATAAATTTCTTGTAGTGACACCATCTCAACAAACAAACTTTGATTATAGGTTCTATGCATTCGAAAGCAACACAGATATGGGGATTCTATGATTTATTCGTTGGAGAAATACAAACTTACTTTGAAAATCGCAAGGGAGAGAACAAATCTTCTTTGTATACTTTGGAGAAAAAGGAGGAGGCGATGATTTTGGGCTTTGGAACTAGCTAAAGAAGAATTCAATGATTTCTTTTATACACCTTAAGCGACGTTGTCTCGTGGAAAAAATAATAATTACAATTAAACGACGTCGTTTTTTACTAAAGAGTGGAACACTAACTTACCCATTCACTCTTATAAGATAGTAAGGATTTAATTACCGATGTGAGATTTACTTTTAATATGCTTTCGCAAGATAGTAGCTCGTGTTGAGAAATTAATCATGAAAATAGGTCATTTGAGCTTTTGGTTGATCGAATTGCTCGTGTGAGTTTGTTGAACTCTGATACGACATTGAGTCTTAGAGTTATATATTACCAGAATTAGTCTTATTAAGAAGAATAACTCAAATCTTTATATATTTACTCTAATTTTTTATATTTAATCGATTTCATATTTTTCCTTAACAGTCAACAAGTGATGATTCTTGCATCCGTTCTTTCCCAATAATCTAGGTTTTAAGGTGCATGGCTTTTCAGTTCAACGTACCTTCTTTTGCTATAGATGTTGGGCTGAATGTGGTGATGCCTACAATTTCATGGGCAATGATGATATTGGGTTTAGCCCAAAATGGAGATGATCTATGATCCATTGCCTGATAAGTTTCACCTCATGATGCAAGTGGCCCATTCTTGTATGACCTAGCCCAAATACTGAACAAACCTGAGATGGTTGAGACCGTTGGATGAATTATTGATCAATGGCTGGCATCTCTGCTATAAATACAACCTAAGTTTCCCTAATGCTCATAATTACAATCCGCTGTCTGAAAGAGAGAGAAATAGAGTTAGTGTTTCTGATGTTGTGATTCCTTTCGTCTTCTTCTCTGATTTCTCTAAAACCTCTAGTTTTAGAGTTTTTCTGCTTTTTCTTACCTTCTGATGAAGGTTTCTAAGTGATCAAGGGAAGTAGTATTGGTTGTGGTTTCTGTTTTTTACCATTGTTCTGAGTTACTGTAGCAACTTGGTTTTGTTCAGAGGGGTTTGTGGTTTTCGGTTTGGGTCTGGTTCTTGAGGTTGTAACTAAGGGTACAATGTTCTAAGCCCTAAATCCGTTGGTAAATCCATTGGTGTATATTCTGTTACTCTGATCTTAGAACTTCGTTCTTGGTGTTTGTAAGATTTTCTTGTATTTCAACACTGGTATCAGAGCCTGAGTGGCCTTCTTGAAAACTTTCTTTTGAAAAATCTTTTTCTCTTTGAGTAAGAAAAATCGTTTTTCAAAATATAATGTTTCTTTTTCAAACACGTCTGTGTTTTTCTGGTTTTTTAGATCTAAAAGATCTTAATTGATGTGCATTTTTGGTTTTCCTTCGTGGTCTTCGCCTTAAAGATCTCAACAATAAAAACGCTCAGATGTGTGTTACAGCTAAAAGATTATGTTGGTCTGCTATATTTCATTTTACACACCTTACCTTCTGCACTTTTGTTCTTGGTGATTTTTCAACTTACAAAAAGTAAAATGGTGATCAAGTCTCCGATCACCACAATAGTTTGCACTCTCTAACTCTGTTGTTATTAAAATCTTGACTGCTCTCTGAATAATTTGTTTTCGATTATGTTACTTTGTTAGTGAACATCATCTTTTCTGTCAAAGAAGTTTGTAAAAATCCACCGTCTCAGCTTTGTGCCTTGACCTGGGAACATGATTCTCATGGAATCCTGGTGAAACTGAGCAGTGATAGTCTTTCTCCAAGTAGTCTTCGTGAATAGAATTAAATAAAACCTAATCAATTTGATAAGTGTACTGAGTGTGCCTTACTTGATTATTTTTTTGCTTTGTTAATATTCTGTGTTGCTTGAATAATAGTTTAATTTTTTGTTTTATTTTGCATGCTGCATTTCTTGGTAAATCTTTTTGCTGTCATGACAAATACTAGTTTTGAACTTGGGGTTTTTACTGAAAAAGGGGATTTTCCTATATGGCAACAAAAGATGAGAGGGGTGTTAGTCCAACAGAAAGTACCAAAAGCTTTAGATGGAACCTTTCTTGATACTATGACTCAAGATCAAACCACTGAGGCAGATGAACTTGCCTATACCTCCATAATTCTCCATCTTTCTGACCAAGTCCTAAGAAAAGTAGGAAATTTAGATTCTACTCAACTTCTGTGGAAAAAGTTAGAAGAATTGTACTTAGTGAAATCTCTGCCAAATAAGCTTTTTCTATTAGAAAAGTTTTTTAGTTTTAAAATGGATACCTCTAAAGATCTTGATGACAATCTTGATATCTTTAATAAATTAGTTGAAGATATCACCAATACTGGTGAGAAAGTGTCTGAAGAGTATAAAGTTGTTATTCTCTTAAATGCTATCCTTGAAGTCTATAGGGATGTTAAGACTGCCATTAAGTATGGTAGAGACACCCTCACCAAAGACATTGTTGTAAATTCTTTAAGGAGTAAGGATTTAGAAATGAAAACTGAAAAAGCTGATGGTAGTAGTTCTGAGTCTCTCTATGTTAGAGGTAGGTCTCAAAATAGGCGAATGGGAGTTATGAGAATCAACAAAGTCGTGGTAGTAGCGTAGTAGCGAAAATAGCAACTATAAGAAAAAGAACAAAGAGAGGTCTAGATCCAAGTCTAAGACTAGAGGTAAGAAGTGTTATGAGTGTGTGAAAGCGGCCATTTTATCAAAGATTGCTATAAAAGAAAGAATGAGCAAAAGGATAAAATGGCGATGAAGGAAATGTAGTTGAACCAAAAGAAGTAAATAATATAGATGTCTATGTTGTCACCGAACCGGTCAGTGGGCACTCTTCTGCCAATTATGCGATAAAAGTGATCAAATTCAATAATGGATCTTGGATTCTGGTTGCACTTTCCATATGACATCTATGAAGCATTGGCTTCATGATTTTAAGAATATTTCAAATGGAGAAGTTCTTATGGGAAACAACGTGGTCTGTAAATTTGAGGGGATTGGAAAAGTGACTTTAAGATTTGAAAATGGTTATATCTGTACTTTTGAAAGAGTTAGATATGTACCTGATCTCAAAAGGAATTTAATTTACAGAGGAGATTTAGATGGAATGGGAATGTGTGGTAAATTTGGAGATGGCATGTTAAAAGTGATCAAGGGATCTCTTGTCATCTTCAAAGGGTTCAAGAGAAATGGGATTTATGTAACTCAGGCTGAAATAGTGTCTCAGTGTAATTCCAGTGCTGAAGTTGAGCCCACTTTAAAGTCATGTCAGTGAAAAAGGACTTCACATCTTGTAGAAACAAGGAGTTTTTGGTAAAGATGTGATCTCTGAAGTCCCCTTTTGTGAACACTGTACTCTTGGCAAACACCACAAGCTTCACTTTAGCATAAGAAAGCACAAAACAACTTCTATCCTAGAATGCATCTACTCAGACTTATGGGGTCCAAATGATCGTCCCTACACAAAGAGGAAATAGATATTTTCTCTCCTTAATTGATGACTTCTCTAGAAAAGTTTAGATTTTCTTGTTAAAACAGAAATCTGACACTTTTGAAAGGTTTTAAACCTGGAAAATTCTTATAGAAAACCAGACTGGAAAGAAGATTAAAATCTTCAGAACAATAATGGCTTAAAATTTTGTAACTCTGATTTCAATCAGTTGTGTTATGAATGTGGTATTCTGAGACATAAATATGTACCCTATACTCCCTAACAAAATGGGGTAGCTGAAAGAATGAATAGGACTCTCTTAGATAAGGTGAGATGTATGATGGTTAGTTCTGGCTTTCCAAAAGTCTTGTGGGGGGAAGCTGTAATGACAGCTTCATACATTGTCAATAGAAGACCTTCAAGTGTTCTAGATGGCAAGACTCCAAAACAATTGTGGTATGGAGAATCTCCTAACTGTAGTCATCTTAGAACCTTTGGTGTGTGCACCTATTCTCATCAATCAGAGGAAAACTTGAAGCAAGGGCTCAAAAGTGTATTTTCCTTGGTTATCCTGATGGTGTAAAAGGATACAGATTATGGGCAAAAGAAGTAAAGGATTTTAGAATAATCACTAGTAGGGATGTGACTTTTAATGAGTCTAACATGCCTTGCCTTGCCTTGCCTTGCTGATAAAGGCTCTGATGAAAGTACCTCTGAAAATAGCACTAGGTTTCAGGTGGAGATTGATTCTCCTTCTAATCTTAATCAACATCGAATGCTACAATGAAATTGAAGACATGCCCCAAGAAACTCAACTTTCGATATTGATAGTTACCGGTTGACAAGGATAGGACTAGAAGGGATATTAAGGCTCCTTCAAGGTTTGATGATTTTGTTTCTCTTGATGTTATGTCCTATAATGATCTTATATTTAAAGAACCAAACTCTTACAGTGACGCTGTAAGTAGTAAATTTGCTAATAACTGGTATAGTGCTATGGATGAAGAAATGGAGTCTTTAAAGAAAAATGTCACCTGGATATTAGTTCAAAAACCAAAAGATAAGTCTCTTGTAGACTGCAAGTAGATTTTCAAAGTAAAAGAAGGAATTTCTAAAAAGGATTCTCTGAAATTTAAAGCTAGACTTGTGGCAAAATGTTTTACTCAAAAACATGGTATTGATTAGGAGGATCCGGGCCCACATGGCATCAAGGTGTCAAGGTCTTTGTTCGAGATTGAGATCATCCAGCATGTCTTTATTGATAGCTCGTGGCTCAGCAGGTATGGCAGCACTTCTCGCTATTTTGGCATTCCCTGGGGTTGGAGAGATGCTACAAAGATAGATTTCAGACTTGGAGATTCTCGAGCCAATTTGTCGAGTGGCCATATTCGCACTATCATCCATTTGTGGGTCTTTTGGTACATTTGACATGACTAGGAATGATGCTGAGCATCGTAGGATTGGCATGGAGCCCAAATATATCATCCGGCGAGTCTATCACACTATTTCTTTCTTTGCGCAGACGGGAAGACTCTTTCGATTTGTGCATTGACGTGGGGACCTTGATCTTGCCCCACATTTTGGTATTACTCTTACTTCTCCTACCCCAACTTTACTACTTTGGTTTATTGGCGTGACCGTTGGTTGATCTACCAAGATCAATACTTGATGGATGCGTCGGGGATGGATTTGCGAGTGGCGGGGTGTTATCGAGATCACATGCTGGGCGTTGTATCGAGCCTTCTCTCAGCTACGGAGACATACTTATTTTGGAGGCGAGTTTGAGAGCCATTTTACGAGGGCATTGAGCTTGCTCGACGGATGGGTCTTGTGGACTTATGGATTGAGACCGACTCTACACTTGTCTGCTCATTGCATTTCACGTAGTGGGGGCCGTGGGTGATTCATCAATACTCGAAGCATCCGACATCTTCTATCATTCGATCGAGACACGCTTCCCATATTTTCGAAGGGAAACTAGGTCGTGACTCTTTAGCTTCGAGGGCGGGACCAACGACATTATCGTGAGTATGGATCTTCGACTTGCCTCGCTGCTCGCGTGGACTACTTGAGATCGACGATATGGCCTTCCATCGCTTAGAGGTCTTTAGTTTTTGTTAGTTTGTTTTTCATTTGCTTTTGCTTTTGCTTTTCGTAATTATGTACCGGAGGTAGTATCTCTTTATTTGTCAGTAGTTTGAGAATTTTTTTCATTCGTTGTATGCTTGGAGGTCGTTCATATCCCTCCCGTACTACCCATTTTATATAAATACAGAGAGTAGAAGCATCCAGAACCCCACCACCGTGTCTGGTAGAGGCCTAAAACCATACCGGGACCGTCTTTGGTGATTCAATAAAAAACATGGTATTGATTACGATGAAATCTTTTCTCATGTAGTTAAATACACTACTATCGTAATTCTACTTGCATTAATTGCACATCGTAATTGGGAAATTGAACAAATGGATGTCAAACCGCTTTCTCCACGGTGATCTTGATGAAATCATTTATATGACTCAACCTCAAGGTTTTGTTGATCCTTCCGAACACGATAGTGTGTGTTTACTAAAAAATCTTTGTATGGTCTTAAACAATCACCAACACAATGGTATAAAAGGTTTGGTAACTTTGTATTATATGTTGGCTTTCAAAGGAGTGCCTTTG
>CM042672.1:35837099-36243132 GCA_023638005.1 Forsythia suspensa | reverse complement strand
GTGACTCTAAAACAATTGCTAAAGTTCTACACCGGATTCTACCGCCTTCCTTCTTTAAAGATGTTTACCTTTTTGTGAAGGAATGTGATCGGTGCCACTCACGGAAAATATCTCAAAAGGAATGAAATGCCTCTCAACAAGATACTTGAGGTCGAGCTTTTTTGATGTTTGGGGTATTGATTTCATGGGGCCATTCCTTCGTCATTCTCGAATCAATACATTTTGATTGTTGTAGACTACGCTCAAATGGGTTTGAAGCCGTCGCCTTACCTACTAATGATGCGTGGGTTGTGATGGATTTTCTAAAAAATGCATTTTCACTCGTTATGGCACACCCCGAGCCATTATTAGTGATGGGGTAAGCACTTTTTGTGTCGTCGGTTTGAGTCTTTGTTGGCTAAATATGGCGTTCGGCATCGTATTGCTACTCCTTATCACCCTCAAACAAGTGGCCAGGTGGAAGTCTCCAACCAGAAGTTGAAGCGGATTCTTGAGGTGACGGTGAGTTCATCAAGAAAAGATTGGTCAAAGAAGCTAGATGATGCTTTATAGGCCTACCGAACAGCTTTCAAAACTCCTATAGGCATGTTACCCTATCGGCTAGTTTTTGGAAAAGCGTGCCATTTATCGGTTGAGTTGGAGCACCGAGCATATTGGACTGTCAAGAAGTTGAACTTGATCTAAAGGCAGGTGGTGAAAAGAGACTCCTTCAATTGAATAAAATAGATGAGTTTCGGTTGGAAGCTTATGAGAACGCGAAACCATATAAGGAGCGGACCAAAAAGTGGCACGATATGCATATTCAAAGAAGAAATTTTGAGGTTGGGCAGCAAGTCTTGTTGTATAATTCTCGCCTCAAGCTTTTTTCGGGCAAGTTGAGATCTTGATGGTCGGGTCCTTACACAATCACTAAAATCTATCCATATGGAGCAGTGGAAATCAGTCATGAGAGTAAAGGCACTTTTAAAGTCAACGGGCAGCATTTGAAGGTCTATTGGAGTGGTGGACTCTCGAAAGAAAAGTCCACCGTTCATTTTACACACCCGGAATGATCAACCTGAAAAGTCGAGCTCTATACTATAACTCGAGTGCTTAATGGGAGGCAACCCATTTTTCTATTCCTTTCTCGTTTTTAGACGTATTTCTTTCAATGCATGTAATAGGGATAGTTTTATTGCTTTAGTTTTTGGTTTTACATCTGTTTTTGCACTTAGTTAATTTTTAGAGTGGTTTCGTCATCATTTTCTTGTTGGCATGAAATTAAGATTTCACTTGATCAATTAGGCCTAGATACAATTAGTCAAAAGCATGAAGTGAGTTTTAGCACAGGTTCGGTTTTTTCTAATTCACTATTTTCAGTTTGGCATGTGCTTAAGATTTCACATGTTAAGGTATGTCTAGTTAGTTACATTTAAACTACATTTTCATGCTTTCATCGCTTCCATTTTAGCCTGCGTTTTAAATGTTTGACATGTTAAGTTGGAAGTATAATTTTAAAAACAAAACAAAAAAAAAATAAAAATTTGGTAAACCGAGGCGATCACCCGAGTTAAGCCCAAGCGATTGCCCATTAGGGCAAAAAGTCGGACAGAATGCCAAAGTGTTAAGCCCAAACGATCGCTGAGAGTTTTTCCTAGGCGATCACTTTAAGCTTGTCTTTGGGCAGAATGCCCAGCACTTAAGTTCAAAACGGCCAAAGTTTCTTCAACACATACATCTCCTCATGCACCAACTTGAGAAGCCCCAAATCGCCTACACAATTACATTCATCATCTAATCACACATTTCTCACCAATACTCACACATAATTTATTGTGTCGCTATTACATTCACCTCATAATCCTCGAATTGGGCAAAGCAAAGAAAAAGGTATGATCCTTATTCCTCTACTCTCATTTTTGCTTTTTAGCTTCAATTTTTTTCGGTTTCATCTTAATTAATTGAGGAGGATGGGCTAGGTTAGATGTTGGTGTGTTGAGTTACTGCATTTGCGGTGGAAAATTTTGGGCTAGCTGCACTTCCCAATTCGTATACAATCAGCCTCCAACGAAAGTGCACTCTAGGTGTTTGATAAAATGATTAAGTGCCATTTCTTGTGAAATTCGGGCTAATCTTTGATTGAATATTCTTCATACTCTGTTAAGCTTGATCATTGTGCGTACATTCAATAGAATTACATTACAATTTGTCCACACAACTTCATCCCAAAATAGGTAGTCAAGGCATGCCATGGCTAGGCACCTGCCACTTCACATCACCATATTCATCACCATATTCATCCCCCTTCCGTCCCAGTCATACGACCTCCGTTCTACCACCTGCCACCGTTCTACCAGTCATACGACCTCCGTTCTACCACCTAATATTTCCTCAGTTTTTCCAATGGTGAAAAATAGTGACCGGACTAAATTTACAATCAGAAAATTCTCTATTTTTCTTTTCTTTTGGTGTGTTTTATATATTCTTTCACTTCTATGGTGCTTAATGATTAATTTTTCTTTTTCTTAGGTACAATGGCACCAAAACGAAAAGACCCACTTACAAAAAAGGGAAAAGAGAAGGTCGGTTCATCATCTAGCCGACGCCGACTAGTGGAAACAAATGTTGATGACGAAGGTATCCTAAGATTTCGGAGTCTCGAAGAAGAACATATTTACAATAAGTGGTTAATGCAGAAACGTTTATGGGCCGAAAGGGAGGTAATTCTGACAGACTTCTCCTACTCTGAAATGGCGAATCTCATTCATTCTTGTGGTTGGCAAAGGGTCACGCTAAACCTCATTTGGCCTACCCACTCTTGGTCAAAGAATTTCTTGCCAACTTCAATCACGCTATTGAGGAACCTGAGGTAGGCCATAGGTACACAACTTGGGTCCGTGGGAAGTGGATTAAGTTCAACCCACCGTGATTGAAAATTATTATAGGCTAACTCCCAATGATATTGAGCACGTCCCTACCGATCTTGACATGACACAAGTGACTCGGTTTCTTTATGGATGACGCAGGCGCTTCGCCTCTTGTTGGACCCAAATTCCTACACAACTAGCCGACGGAGAGTCTACTTATCTTCCACATTTTTGTGAGTCATAACATCGATCCTACCTCTCACCGCACGGACTTTAATGAAACTCAGGCCCAGTTCTTATATCACCTTGCAAGTGGGCAAAAAATTGACTTGGGAAATCACATATTCCGATTCATTGTTGATCTTGCATCGCAGTGTGCATCTAGCCAGTCCCCCATGTTTCCTTGCCTCATTAGTGCACTTTGCCTAGTAGAAGGAGTGCCGTTACTTCCTCATAAAGAGCCCAAGACTCCTGAACCACCTATTAACAAATGGACATTGGAAAATCCTGTGGCAGACGAAAGCGCGGACAATCCGACTTCGATACCGGTTCTTGAGACCTGTTCACCTCTTGCGTTAAATTTTCACCCATTTATTCGAGCAGGGTCAGATTTTAAGTTCCATTTAGCGCACTCAGCAGGCCATGCAGTGTATGGTTGACCATATGAGGATTGAAATGGACTCTTTGAACGCGTCAAACACTGCAAGGGGAGCAACAGACTATACACTACATATATGACGATGTCAACCACCGAATGCTCTATTTTGCGCGGCGCATGGATGATATTTATACCATCATCTCTCAGCCCTCAGCCCAGAGCGCTCCTCACCATGGGTCCACTCCTGATGAACCATTCGATCAACCAAGACCTTATTCTCCACATTTATCCCCGGAAGTACTTGATCTTTTCGTCCTTTTACATTCTAATTTGCTTACATTGGGGACAATGTAATATTTTCTTTGGGGGTGGGGTAAGTATCGGGATACTTAATGGTCGCTTTTGAATTGTTTATCACTCGGGTCTCAGTATAACTAGAAAAAAAAATTAGTTTATCCGACTAGTTGTTGTTAAACATCTTACTGCCAATGATGATATTTGTTTGAAAATTGAGTACATTTTTAGTAGAATATTAGACAACGCTAGAGCTCGTGCTTTTATCTGAATACTTATCTATGTTAGACCTGATTAATGAAGCACATAGCCACTATTGACTTATCATTTATTGGGAACATGACTTGAGTGTATGAATTGATATTGTTGACTTAGTATCATTATGAAAAACTCGCTGTTCCTAAATCCTTAAGGTAGTAACCAAATTGTTTGAGAACAGTTTGAGGATGTTAAAGTTATTGCTTGTGTTTTGAGAATTTTGATGGTTTGGTTTTACGAGTCTCATCTTTGGTTGAATAGGTTATAGTCAAAGAATCTAAACCGAGCACTACTCACTGCTGATAAAATAAAATAAAATATCTGAATCGAACAATTAAGCCTGTTAGGGTATCTTGAAATCTGGTGCCCTATGGTCATCTGATTTGGGAGTCATCAGTCCAAAGCTCGCTACATGGGTCATATGAAAAAAAAAATTTACATCTTCACTTCTCTATTAGCCCGTAGAACTCAAGCAATTAAGCACTGTTAGGGTATCTTAAAACCTGGTGCCCTACGGTCATCTGACTTGGGAGTCATCGGCCCAAAGCTCGCTACAAGAGTCACATAGAAAGCTAGTGAGAGAGAAGTATTACACAAGATGTAAGACTATTTATATTGGTTAAATAAAATAAAAAGAGTTAAAGTGCTCGGTAAGGATTGCTAGGTTAGAACCTAAGAGATTGAAGATAAAAATTTAGAAATCATTCACCATGCTAGTTCTAAGAATACAAGTTCTAATTTTTACCACTTTATTTGAAAAAAAGCATTATGTTGATGAATATGAACTAAATTTGCTAGAACACCTCGGAATTAGAGAGAAAAGCATTAGAAGTGTGTAATTTATGAGAGGTGTAAGAAATAAATAACTACAAAGGGTTCGGGACTGTAAAAATATCAACAACACAATATTGGTCGTGGTCTAATACATATGTAAGTTCAATTTTTGGCTAATCACACATTTACTAAAGGTCGAGCATTGGATAAGTAAAATTTTTTTTGTGTTGTTTGATCTCTTTCTAAACTTGTTACTTTATTTTTCAAACACGAGGCATATGGTAAGAAATTTAACATAAACTCAATTCCTGTTAATTTGTTTAGCTTAGTTTAAATTTATGGTTTATTTTTATTTTGTCGAAGACGAACAAAGGTTTAGTTTGAGAGTGTTTGATAAGTGCGTTTTGTGCACTTATTCGGGTTTTTAAACTAAGCTTTTGTCACATCCTTTTATCGATTTTCTACTTAATCTAGTTTGTTATTGCTTCTATTTTAGTTTTGGACCCGTTTGTAAGAAATTAGAAAAGAATGGATGAAAAGGCAATAAATTGGAAGACGTATAAGAAGTATGGGGACTCAATTGGGTTTAATTGCAAGTTGAAGGACCAAATTGGAGCTATTGGGAAGTTGAAGGACCAAATTACAGATTATGGAAAGTTTGAGGACTAAAATGACCAAGACCCAAAGATTGAAGACCAAATTAGAAGGTGTGAAAACTAGAAGGACCAAATTGTGAAAATTGAAAAAAGCCAAGCTAGACGATCGCCCAGATTAACGCTGGGCGAGCACCCAGCACTGAAATTCAAAAGCAGAATGCAATCTACATTGCTTGGACGATCGCCCAGTGCTAACGTTTGCTGCGAGATTTTCTTTCCTTTTAGAATTCTAATCTAGTTAGGTAAATTTTGTCCCACTATTTTTAGTTCTTTTTGGCATATTTTGGGGCACCATTAGGGTAGTATATATATGAGTTTTTAACTCATAATAGTTGTTGAGTTTTTGGGAGAAAAACATAGACGAAAACATCAAACAGAGATCAAGATTGCTCTTTTGAAGAATTCAACAAAGATCAAAATCAAGCAATTATTCTTTCAAGTTTTCTTCTTCTCCGGGTGATGAATTTCATATTTTTTTTCTCCTTCTTATTTTCTTATTATTAGTATGCCATGCTAGTTTAATTAGCGCTAGGATTATGATGAAGCTAGTAATCTAAATTCTTCTATCCAAAGACTTGGTTTTTGACAATTTATTTCATTATAGTTTTGAATAAATAATTTTGATTTATTTGAATCTACAATTATATGTGGAATAATTGTATAAGCGTTGTGGTTTGTTTTACTATCGAAAGATCGAAAGCAGACTAGACAATATTTTAATTATCTTAAAATCCGATATGGGATAGAAATATACTGCTAAGCTTTACGTGATCTTTAATTATCCACGTAAATTTAATGCTTTCATTTGTATTCGTGATTCATCATAAAGATATAGTCGAGTCATGCATATGAATAGGTTTAATTTTATTCGAGAGAAACTATTAAACAATCTAGGGATATTGATCTTCATAAGCGATGTAATTTGTCAAAACCAAGAATCAAGATAGAGGAATTAACAATTATAAGTGGATTCGAGATCCTAGTACTTTTCTTTCTTCAAGTTAAAGTAATTGTCATAATTTAATCTTTTTCTTAATTGAGTTATAATTATTTACTTGTTCTTAATTTATATTTTAGTTAGTCTTTAAACACAAAATCTTCAAAAGTTCATTAGATTCGGTTAAGGTTAATTTAATTGAAATTGAACTATTTAAATCTCTGTGGGTTCGATACTTGGACTCAAAATCCATTTTATTAATTGAGCGATCCGTGCACTTGCGGAATTATTAAAGATATAAAATCGCTGACAATATCATTTAAATACGGCCTTCAAACTATTACTCTTCCACTTCATTCTTAACTCTAGTCTTCGAGGCCCATCTCTCTGACTCCCCCACCACACCTGATATCTCCGGCTCTCCTACTCCTCTTCCCATCATTCATGGCACATCCACTTCTGCAAGTCCCAACTATCACCAATGTTGTCACCTTGACCACCATTTCTGTTTTTGCTACTAAGTGAATTGAATTCCTTTTCTGTTTTTGTTATTTCACGATGGAGGAAAAATTGAAAATAGTGTATGACAATTTTGTCCCCAACAAATCTGCCATGTAAGCATCAAATGGGTACTTGGACGACTTTTTGGATAGATTTAGATTTTGTGAATTGGGGACCGTGGTACAATTGAAATGATTGAATGGGGATGGAAATACCAACTAAATATAAATTAGGGACATGTTACTACTAAGTGAATAGGTTGACAACTAATAGTGCAGTTTCTCCCAAACAAAAAGATTTCAGTGACGTGCAATGACTAGTGGTCGTGATAATTGTATATGGGGGTGGGGTGTGTTGTTGGGGGTGGTTTGAGTCGATCATGAATTTGATGAGAGGACATGAATGAGGTGACATAGCTCCACCATATTCGGGTGTGAATTCCATTTCATATTTAGGTTGACTTGAAATTGGATTTTTCACCAAGCAATAGTTTTTTGACTTTTCTATTTCAAGATTATGATTTTATATAAAATGTTTGTAGGTACAAATTTTTTTTTTTTTAAGCTAATCAAATAGATTACGTCCGTTTCAAAATTAAATAAAAAGCAACTCTAGAATGGTTCAAGATAATGACGTTGCTTCTTTTTTTTTTTTGGTTATCATATCAAATCAACACATGAGATATAGAACTATTAATTGTGATAGATAAGTTCTACCGCTATAAAGCAATAAATGATGCAGTTGGAGGAGTGAGAGGGGCAATGCAATAGGAGATGGAATGGGATTGGGAAAATGGATAGGTGTCACACGTCATTTCCATCTACACTTCCTTACGAACATAAAAGTACTGGTTTGGGAATCACTATTCACGCCCTTGACCAAAACGGCGTCGTTTTGGTGTTTTTTTTAAGGCATTGCAAACGACGTCGTTGGATGTTCCTATATAAATCTTGAGCCGCACAAACCCTACCCGCAACCGCAGCAGTGAAAAATCCTTTTCTTTGTTTTCGCACAAAGCCTACCCACAGTGAAAAATCCAATTCCTTTTTTTCGTCTTCTTAGTGTGGTGAACAATATTTCATTCCAGTGCTAGTGTCCTTCTTCTTCTTCTTGTTATTTGAGGGTTATTTTAAAGGAAACTATTTTTTGGGCATTTGTTAACTGTAGTGGACGCAAATCACTAGGATCCGAAAGAAAGATGTTCAAGGAGTGAAACACCAACCGAAGGTAATGTTTTTCAATCGGGATTTTAAGCTTTGGGTAACGGGTAATATATGTTTTATGCTTTAGGGTTTTCGATTTTTTAATTTTTTCCATAAATTAGTTGTTTGTGTTGTTTCATCAATTTGAGGTCGTCTGTGAAGTTTTCGGTTCGATTTTTTGCCAATTTCGATAGATTTTTGTCTTGCTTTCACCTGTTTTCATTCATTTATAGTTATGTAATAATGGTAAAATATGTTGATTTTTTTTGAATTTTATTTTTAGGTGTTGTTGGGATCGTTTTTTTGTTTTTGTCATTTGGAAAAATGGAAAAATTGTCTGCATCCGTTCATCTTCATATTTTTTTTTTTAGTTCCGTTTTTTTTTTGTCAATTTTAGGTTGTTTGTGGAGTTTATTGTTTGATTTTTGTTTCGGTTCATTCGCTTGATGTCGGGTTTCAAACTCAAGGTCTTTGTTCATCTCGAGCATACGTATGCGACTTTTGGCAACCACTTTCACGACCTAAGAATCAATAAAGAAAAAACAGAAAATCCCAATAAACTAATGATTCTTTATTAAATAATTCTCGAGGAATCTCGATTTCCAGTTACATTGCAATGTCAATATTACAATGCAATGTTGCTTTTATCATGTAATAACCGATTGCTTCCGGATAAAAGTAGCTGAAATTCGAATACGAGACTAAATCATCAATAGGCAAGAGTTGGCACCCCACGCTTTGTAGCATGAGTAATGTTGTACTTGTGAAATTCTAATGAGTCATTTTGTGCTTGATGTCGATGAGGGCTTGAGTCCCCGCCCATGTGTGGTCTTTGTGGGTGCAGCCCCCAAGCTAGCCACCCTGCTTTCACCATCTAACTTGGTTCCAAATGCTATGTCCAAACCCATAAAAATTTCAAGATAAAATAGTCATCCAGCGTGAAACTTCAAGTATGTGTTGTGTGTGTGAAGCAAGATAGCTTACTTCTTAAAATTTCGAAAGAGAAATGCCCTGTATAAAAATGGTTGTAGAAATTTGTGGGCACTTCCGGTTTGCTTTCCGAGCTAAGTACTATTACTATTGACATTAGCAAAACTTTTTATCTTGCCTTGCCCTTGCCTCTTGCCCTTGCCCTTGCCCTTGCCCTTGTCCTACCCCTTGCCCTTGCCCATTGCTGCAGTTATAATTTTTGTGAGAGCATTTTATTTTCATTTGTTTGTTTATTTTATTTTTGTTCCCTTGGTGTTTAGTTTTCTATCTTCCGGGTCAATTCGATTAGATGTTGGTTATACTTGTAAGGAACCTTAGACTGGGTCTTGGATGTTTTAGAGTAGACAAATATTAATTATAGAACTTTTTAATATGTTGCATGATTTAGATTGATATTTGTTTCATTTGCACAGGGTTTCACAATCTCCAGATTGAGCTGACCGTTCTCCATTTGCAAGGTACTATTTTGATCATGATAACTTGTGGTGTTCTTTGCTATTTAAGTTGCTCTTGTTCGTCAAGAATATCCAATTTTAAGCTTTTGGTTCCCTTTAGCATAAGGATGCCTTTGCGGTCAATTAGCAAGTCCTTTTCCAATTCTTGAAGTTATTTAGAGTAGGTTAGATGTCTGAAAGAGTGCTCATAATTTTAATAGATTTTGATTTCTTATTTGTTTCCCATTTTAGTGAAAGACAAGTTATTTTTGCATTAAAAACATGATGTTTGAGAAATGAGTATATAACAGTCATTTTTCATAGCAAAACTTAATACAGAAGATTTGAGAAAAAAGCAGAGATTTGGCTGCATAAAACTCGATAAATCTGAAGTTAGGTTATGAGTTCAGAGAGTTGGCTTAATAAAGCAAATGAATAAAGAGATCTTTAGACACATATAGCTTGATTAAAGCTAAAGAATAACGTGTAGTACTAAATAAGTTACAATATTCAAATTACACTTTGGCTAAGAATTCGTCATCTGGTTGCTTGCTTGCATCCAACTTCTTTATGGCAGTCCGACCATTCTTAAGAATTCCATAATATACTTGTCCATATGAGCCTTTCCCAATTAAGGAATCAGAGCCAAAGTTATCTGTAATGTTTTTAATTCATCCTCACGAATTGATGAACTACAATAGGTTAGACATTCACAACTTGAGCTAAATGTGTCTTGATGTATCTTTAACTCGTGTTTTCTTTTTTGTTTGGTTTTGACTTTTAGATTTTTTTGGTGATAAGTTGATTACTTCTCATCATCTTTTGGTAATTTTACATAATACTGACCCGCTTTCGGAACAAAATGTGGTTCAAGCGGCTCCCCTGTGGCAAGTCAGAGCAATTGCCTTGAATGCTCGTAGCAAGACATCAAGTGCTTCGGCTTTTTTCTTCCCTTTATAACGAGTAAGTTTATTTTTTTATATTTGGCCATTAGTAGTGTTCTTATATTTTCTTTGTCGTTTCTTTCTATCTTTTAGTTCTTAGCTCATCTGTAACATGAACATAAAAACTAATCTAAAAATTCTAAAATAAAAAGATAGAAGGATTTTTTTTTTTCAAATGAGTTCAATTGATGTCTTTATATAAATGGTTCTTGTCCTTATGATGAAATACAATTTATTATGTGACATTCACATTCTGTTGCTTCGCCTACAAGGCTTTAAGAAGGCATTTAGTTTAGATCCAATCTAACTGACTTTCAGCAAAACCGTTTTGCTTCAATCGGTGGAAATTGCTTAAATTTATAATATATATAACATTAACGTTTATTTTTTTTAATGTTATTTTATTATATTGAATCTGATGGTCTTAAAAAATTATAAATACATTATAAGTAATCAAATTAATGAACGAAAAAATTTAAAAGTGAATGTAGTAATTTAGTTCACTTGTCTTACTTGCCCATGGTAGTAGCTCAATTTGAGTACTTGCCTATGGGATTATCTGAGTTTTAATGAATCGTGTCTTTCAATTTATCTCATTGGTGAAGCCAACGTTTACAAATGGCACCTAGAAGATTAGCTCGATAAATTTGCACTACCAACTATTTTTTTTATACTGATCTTAGTGACTTTGTTGCTGATTATATAGTTTTGATTAGTTTTTAAACGTGTATGTGATTGGTCTATTTTGGTTAGATTCTTTCTTAATGATCATTATTGTGTTGAATTAGTTTTTTGTTGACTTAACGTGTACCTTTCATCTTGTTTTGTGTATAGCATATCAATTAGATTTTATATTTGAAGTAAATATGATGTATGATTAATTTTTGCATTTATGTTTTAAGTTTTAATGATTATCAATATACTACAATTTTTGAATCGTGTTTTGGTTTAATTATGAGATTTATTCAAATGTGAGTCATCTGGTTGAATTTGCAAATAATTATTAGCTCCATTTATTTGGTACTATTTTCAAGAATTGTATTTTATTCTCATTTTTGTTTTGTGGGAAATCAATTACGATTCCAAAACTACAAATATTAGGAAGCAAACAGTTAGTACAATTTCTATACATAGTATTAAAAAAGGAGAAATGAGGAAAAAAATATCAACTTTTATACATTGTATTAAAAAAGGTGATTGATTCTCATAATTGTATTCATGTGCCAGTGCATAGACAATAAAAAAAACAAGGTTAAGATAGGTGTTATGTATACTAATTGGAACTTTGCTTTGCGACAAGTTTTTTTTATTAGTCATTTTATAGTCCTTAGAAAATGCATTAATTTACTTTGCCTAGAAATTAAGCTTACTTCAAGTCACCTGCACAATTTTGAATGACTTTCGATAGACATCTAATTCATAAATGTTCCTTCTTATAATGGTAAAGTTTGTGAAGTTAAAAGTGCAATTTGTATATTTTTGTTGATTATTCTCTCACCGTAGTTAATTATAAATAGTTTTTTTAAGCTTTCTTTTTTCACGTGTGCTAATAACTTGACCCATTAGCAAGTTGTTCTCTTATCTCCATTTCTTTTTTCTTTTTTAATTGCGTTAATGCAATTTGTTTGGTAGTGCTTGAAATTATTTTTTAAGTGCTTTTATTATAAGTTGTAGGTCAATGTGTAGATAAAAAAATAGATTATAAATTGCAAGTCTTGTGAAATGTGTAGATAAAATTGTGTTTGACCAATTTGGCCCGTTCAAATTATAATTTAAGTATTTCCAAACATGGAAACACATCTCAGTTCCTGTTTTGCCTTTTTAAACCTTAAATGTACCATGCTCTGTTATTGGGTTTTTCCTTAATAATCTTTTTTCCTTTAATATAGAGTCCATGGATGAAGAAAGTAAAGAAATACGAAAAAGGCGGCGTAGAGAATTGTATGCTGAGCGTAAAAAATTTCAATCTAAAAAGATAGTACATAGAACAAGACTTCAACTTATTGATGAAGTACATATGAATTTCAATGATGGAAGTGGAAGTTCAAACTTAACTGGTAATTATTGTCTTAGAAAGCAAAATAAGAGCAGTATTCAATTTGCGATAATATTTTTATAAGTATTTAGATTGAAGTTTATGTATTGTAGTTGAAAGGTGTGAAGACAAAGAATTTTCCAATGTAGATGTGGAAAGTACTTCTTTTGAAGATGGTGTAGACAATCAATATTCGTGTTCAGAGGACCCAACCATGACTTATTACAAAATTAAACAACTCCCAATGAATCAATGCAATTCAAAAGTTGACATAACAATTATTCCGAACAAAACCTATATATTACAAGAACCAACAATTTGTAAATATTGCAATGCTAAAAAATTTGATAAAGAAATTAAAGGTTTTTGTTGTTCTAATGGAAAAGTAAAATTGCACATAAACAATGTACCTATTGAATTGTATGAATTATATACCTCTAATTCAAGCGAAGCATTACATTTTAAAAATAATGGACGATATTATAATAACTATTTTTCATTTACATCATTTGGTGTTAAATATGATAAAACTTTGTTTACAAAATACAAAGGTATTTACACATTTAGAGTTCAAGGACAGGTATATCATTACATAAATCAAATTTTACCAATTGATAATAATCCATCTTATTTACAATTATACTTCTATGATGATACGAAAATGAAATACGAAATAGGTTACAAAAATCAAATAAGTTTTGTGAATCGGTGTTATACAAATTAATAGATATATTGAAGATTAATCCTTACAAGATAAGTTTTTTCGGTCCTTAAGTGATATTGAATGTTTAGAAATGTGTAAAATACACATTAGATGTGATCCAGAACTTGATCAAAGAGTATACAATACCCCATCTGCATCACAAGTTGCTACAGTTTGGGTTGATGAATATCCATCTGCTGACATTAGATTTCGAGATATATCAATATATTGTCGTTCTAATACTTTACATATAATACATTACTATTTTGGTTGTTATGATCCTCTTCAATATCCATTATTATTTCCTTTTGGTGAATCTAGATGGCACAAAGGTATTGAAAAACGTAAACAAGATACAATATATGATACTCCAATAGTTGAAAATATGTTTGACATAAATATTATAAATTCTGTCAATGAGATAATTGAGAAAGAGAATACAGATTATTACTAACAACATAGTTTGTTCATTTAAATTATCTATCATTTTATAGTTAAGAGTTTTCCATTGTAGTTGTTTATTGTTTTATATTTTTTGTAGTGTTGACAAGGAAAAAGAAGAGATCACAAGTTTCTTGTCGGGAATACTACTGCTACAAACTACAGGTGTGAACTCTTGACAATTCTATTTTGCTCCATGCTGGTAGGTTGTTACAACAATATGTAGTAGATATGTATGTTAAGATTGAAACAAGTAGATTAGATTACTTTTGTCAAAATCAAAAAGAAATACGTGCTGAACTTTATCAAAGAATTGTTGATAGTGTAGAAAATGGTGAAAATAGAAGTTATAAAATTGGTCGAAAAATTATTTTACTATCTTCTTTTATTGGAGGTCCTAGAGAAATGAAAAAAAGATATATGGATGCAATGGCATTAGTTCAAAGATTTAGTAAACCTGATATATTTTTAACAATTACTTGTAATCTAATTGGGATGAAATAAAACAAGAATTGAAACATAATGATGCAAGTCAAAATAGACCTGATTTAATTGCACGAGTATTTAGAGCAAAATTAGAAGAATTGAAACTTGATTTAATAAAATGCAAAATTTTTGGACCAGTTCCTAGTTATATTTATGTGATAGAATTTCAAAAAAGAGGACTTCCACATGCTCATTTTTTGTTAATTTTGAATACAGGTTTCAAAATTACGAGTACTAATTCAATTGATAATATTGTTTCATGTGAAATACCAGACATAAATAATAACCCTCATCTACATTCTATTATAGTGAAACATATGATGCATGGTCCTTGTGGTATATTGAATCCAAATAATGTTTGTATGAACAAAAAAGGAGAGTGCAAAAATAAATATCCAAAACAATTTACTATGAAAACTTTTGTTGGTGATAATTCTTATCTAAATTATAGACGCCGCAATAATAACCAATTGGTTAAAGTTAGAGGACATTTATTAGATAATAAATGGGTTGTGCCTTATAATCCTTATTTATCTGCTAAATATGATTGTCATATAAATGTAGAAATCTGTTCGACAGTAAAAGCTGTTAAATATCTATATAAATATGTATACAAATGACATGATAAAGTAAGTTTTAGTGTAAATAACAATAAAAATGAGGATATCGATGAAATCGAAAGATACCAATCTGGCAGATGGATTTCTCTACCTGAAGCAATGTGGAGAATATATGGATTCATTTTACCTGAAATTTCTCCGGCAGTTATATCACTACAATTACATCTTGAAAATAATCATTTAGTGACATATAAAAACTCTGAAATTTTGTCAACAATTATAAATTCTAATTATAGACAACAAATAATGTTAACTGAATTTTTTAAAATGAATTGCACAAATGAATTAGCTAAAACATTGTTATACAAAGAATTTCCTCAATATTTTGTATGGGATGCACAAAGTAAAATATGGTGCCAAAGAAAACAAGGAAATGTGGTTGGTAGAATTGTGGCAGCTAATATAGTTGAGGGTGAAAAATATTATTTACGAGTTTTATTAAATCATATTAAAGGAGCAACATCATTTGAAAGTTTGAAAGTAGTTAATGGAATTTATATGTCTTCATTTCGTGAAGTTGTTGTTTCGTATGGTTTATTAAGTGGTAATAATTATTGTGAACTTTGTTTAGGAGAAGCTATTACTTATCAAATGCCTTATTCAACTGCGCTCGTTTATTTGCTACTATATTAACTTTATGTGGGCCTGATGATCCAAGAGCATTATGGATTCAATTTCGTAACTTTATTTATGAAGATTATACAAATAATGGTATGCCTATTGTAGATGCTGAAATGAAAGCTTTACGTGATATAATTTGTTTATTAGAGCCAAGTGGTAAAAATATAAATGAGTTTTCTCTTGTACCTTTTCAAATAATAGTGGAAGAAAAAGAAAATTTAGCTAATATAATTGTCGAAGAAATGAGAAACAATGCTATTAAAATAGATATTTTGTCTACAAATACTTAAAATCAACAACAACAAATTGCATATGATGAAATTCTAGAACATGTTTTTAGTAATTCATCGGGTTTGTTTTTATAGATGGACCGGTGGAACATGTAAAACACATTTATATAAAGCATTACTTGCAACTGTTACATCAAAGAATCTTATAGCCTTAGCTACTGCTTCTTCAAGAGTTGCAGCTGCTCTATTACCTAGAGTACGAACTGCACATTCAAGGTTTAAGATTCTATTAGAAATCAATAGTAATATGAGTTGTTCAGTTAGTAAACAATCTGTGTTAGCAAGTCTATTTAGAATGACAACATTAATTATTTGGAATGAAGCACCAATGGTACATCTTTATGCTATTGAAGCTGTAGATAAGATGTTAAGAGATATTAATGAATGTGATTTACCATTTGGTGGAAAAATTGTTGTTTTAGGAGGAGATTTTAGACAAGTTTTACAGCTTATTCAAAAAGGAACACGAGAAGATATAATACAAGCGTAGTCTTTTTATTCCAATTTATGGCCACAGTTTAAACAATTTAAATTAGTTCAAAATATGAGGGCTCAATTAGATCCATTATTCTCAAAATTATTACTGAATATTGGTGATGGGATTGAAGTACAACATACATGTAACATGATTAAACTATCTCCAAAAATTACCATATCTTTTAGAGATGAAATAGCATCTTTAAAAAAATTGATTAACATTGTCTTTCCAAATTTAAAAGATTAGTTAACAATTTAAACACGATGATTAACCGAGTAATTTTAACTCCAAAAAATGAGAGTGATATTTTATTACAAGAAATTCCATTAGAAACATTTACATACTATAGTTATGATGAAACATTAGAAAAAAATGAACAAAGTATCATGAAGATTTTCTAAATACATTAACTCCAAATGGTATTCATCCACATGAACTTATATTAAAAGTAAGGCTGTTTGGTTATGTTACTTAGAAACATCAACCCTTCAGAAGGATTATGCAATGGTACAAGATTAGTTTGTCGTAAGTTTCAACGTAATGTTATTTATGCTAAAATAGCTATAGGAGAATATCATGGAACACAAGTATTTTTACCTAGAATTCCATTTATTCCTCTTGAAAGTGATAAAAATTCGTTACCATTTAAAAGAACTCAATTTCCTATCCGTCCTTGTTTTGCAATGACAATAAATAAAGCTCAAGGTCAAACTCTAGATTTTGTTGGATTATATCTTCCAGAATCTGTATTCTCACATGGACAATTATATGTTGCATTATCTAGAGCTAAAACAAGTAAATGTATTCAAGTATTAATCAAACCAATTGATGAATCAAAACTACATATAACATGCACAAAAAATGTAGTTTACAAAGAAATTTTAGCTTTAGTTCATTCATAATATATTTTTATATATAATATAATTTTTAACTTATGCAATAACAAAGGGAATCAAAATATCAAATGAAAATGAATTACCATGAAGGTTTTTCAATGTATCTCGATTATCCTTTAGCCACAACAACTATTTGGTAATTTTTAATGAACACATTGTTATTTCAATAGTTTCAATTTTGTTACTAATTATACTATACAATATATCAAAACAATATCTTTGAACATTGTAAAATATTAGATACAAAATGTATATATTGGTTTTAAAACATGTGATACATTTAACATCTATTATGCAAGATTTTGCTCATGAATACAAATATGTACTTAGTGATATGGTTTGCTTGATAGACTATAGTAGTATAATTTGGAGCATTCAACCACAAAGAATAGATAACAAAATTGGTAAGCATTTACATTAATAATAAAACTCTTCTTATTGCTTAGCCAAGGAGCCAAAAGAGTATTCTAAAGGTAAATATCCACCATCTCTAATTGCCTAGGTTCTTGCAATTGTAATGCCATGATTTGCTGCTTGTTCAATTGTAGAGGAGATTTTATTTCTGCCTATATACATCAACCAGTAGGCATTAAATCCATTGGCATGAAATGAGCTGCCATTTAACATGAAATGCACTTTCTCTTCTAATAAATCAATCTTATGTTACAACTTGAAAAACAAACTCATGTTCTTGAATTTCAAGATTTTTAACGCTCTTATTAGATCTTCCAAAATATATATTGAAATTATACATCTTTCTTATTTAATCCCCAGTCGGACCTCGGCATTGCAGTTCAACCCAGTGCTGGGGTAAGTGATGGTGCTATAAGTAATTCAACATTTCATATCGAGAACCCATTGCCCAATTTTCCTTGTGGCATTAGCACGGCTGCAGTCTCTAATCTGTCACCTGGTGGTGATTCTGGGAAGAAAAAAGAGGGGTAGGCCTAGGAAATATGCTCCGGAAGAGTCTAACATGTCTTTAGCTTTGTCTCCCATGTCCTCCACGCCTTCATTGGGAGTCATTAGCTCAAGAAAGAAGTCCCGCAAAGGGCGGCCACCTAGAATCGGGCGTGAGCAAGAATCGGCCTCTCTTAGTGAGTTTCACATTTGGTTGGAGTTAGTTATCTTGTTTCATACCAAGCCGTATGTTTGAGATTTAGATGATGTCTTGTTTGTTTTCTGTAGTCAAATTCATAGCTTAGTAAAGTAAAAGTTGTTTTAGATTACTGTCCTTTATCTTTTCAAGGTTCAATTTAATAAAGGAAAAACTAATGGGAAAATAAATGGATTGAGAACTCCCCTTATTTTTTCTGTTTACCAAGATTTACTTTAGTATTTTAGTTTGGGAGACGTGCTGTTCTGAACAAATTTAAATTTTTTTTATCAGGTGAATGGATGAATAGTTCAACTGGACTAGCTTTTATACCACACATCTTACACATTGGGGTAAAAAAGGTATATTTTCAACTTGCATTTTCTTAAGCATCTACAACACCTTTAGGTTTCTCTGTCATTTGTACTTCAGATTGTGGGTTTAGCCATTTATCTATGCAAAGGCAAAGGCAATTGTAATTGTCAGCATCACAACCACTTTCTACTACATATCCATCTATGTGGCCCATGTAGGTTTGAACAGATAACAAGACATAAAATTTGGAGCATACCTTTCATGGTGAAAGTCTCACTTAACTATTTATATGATTTGCTTTAACTATTTATCAACTGAATGTTCTCTAATGCATTGACAAAGTTTAACTTTTTGTTTTACATTCTTTAGAAGTTTGATATGAATAGTTCTTCGTGAACTTTTGGCAATTGTGTTGGGCATTCTTATTCAAGAACATTATTTTACCTCTGCGAGAAGGAAACTTATATGGCTTGTCACTTTCCTCAAGGTTGTTTTGAGATTCTATGCTTGTCTCGGTTCTTACTTGCTCGCTCAAAGTCGTGGGCCCCGCAATCGGACTAGGGTATCAAGATTTCAAATCTGTAGTCCCGATGGGCATATCATTGGGGTGCAATAGAGGCGTGCTCATTGCAAACAAGCCCAGTCAAGGTGTCTAGATTTTCTTACTTTACCTTATCTCTTTTGTAGAGTTTGAAATCCTATTTTGCAACCCATGTTCTTAGTCATATTGCATGCTTGGTTTTATAGATCATCGATTCATCACTTTGTCATTGTCGCCAAATCCATGTATCAACATGTTGCACCAATTATTGCCTCTGTTGTTCATCATTTTTGTGAAATAAACAAAGTACCATCCTTAGGTGATTGATGCGATATTTATGGAAAGTTACAATCCCCACCACGTAATAGTGCACCTACACGCATTCATGAATATGTTTCATCAACCAGTCGTGGCTTTTCTTTCTGTCACTTCAAGAGTAGCCGCTTAAGCAACTGCAATTTTCCATATTCCTTTTATTTCTCATATGGTGGTGATATGATGAGGATCGTTATGGAAGAAAATATGATGACTGAAATGGTTATGGAGAGAGAGAATGGGGCCAAAGAGATGATCAATCGACACGGTAACTATGGGGATTCATATGGCCATCATGAGGACAAATACGAAGAGTGTTCTCGCCGAGGTGGCTATAGGGATGATGACTACCGAGGAAGAAGTCGAAGATAGAGACCATGCTTATGAAGACGATGACCAATATTCTTCGAGGTTCCCTATTTTCCATATTCTTAAGTGAAATCAATATTTGTGGTGAATTTTATACCTCAATTCCTCTCCTAATAAAGTGCATTGTGGTTCTATGATCTTTTTGGTAAGAGAATTTCAGACAACATTAAGTGTCAAAAAAAATATTTGTGCACAAAAGCTCACATTTTCTCTTTGGCAACTTGTAACAAATTGAGCGTAACGTGATTCCTAGCAAGACTAATTTTTGTTGTATTAAGTGCTCTCGAATTTCCCAAGTTGGGTGGTTTCGTTTTGATTTGTTTTTCATAGTATCTATAATTATATTATTGAAGAGTGTCATGGAGCATTTAGACGGTCGACGTGAATTCCTACGCTTATGCATAGGTGTGTTCCTTAATTGCCTTACGTGGTAGTACTATTATGCTTTCAATTTCAAACCCAAGCTCAAATGCATCTAATATTGCAGGCATTGGCAATCCACCTGAGACCATGGCCATGAAAGCTTTTCTTCTTCAGAAATCCAGTGTCGTAGAGAGAGAACATGTATTGTGTTCTAAATATTAATATGTCGTGAAAGTTTTCAAATAAACTTTTGTACACTCAACCTCTAGATTTCTGTCAATCAAAAGTCTTTTATCTATTACACTACAAGTAACCACAGCCCATAAAGTCAAAATTATATACACATCCCATACTTTATACTACTCCATATTTATTATAATAATATTATACATAACTATTAAAAGTACACAACTTGTATTATCCAAACAAAACACGCTCTCATCTCTCTCTCTCTCTCTCTCTCTCTCTCTCTCTCTCACACATTATAAAAGACAAGAGTCATTTTCTAGCATCACTTGCATTTGTTTTCTCAACCTACAACTCCTTCTCATTTCCTATTTTCATCAACATTTTTAGGTACTATTCTTCTCTTTCTTTTAACACTTAAACATCATTATTACAGCCTTAACAATAATATTAGATAATTTCCCACACTTAAAGATCAAAAATTATTATTATACATGAACTTGATTTTTATACTACATAATATATTTATTTATACTTTCCTTCAGATCATTCGAACAACAAAATGAACAATCAAGATTCCAGTTAATTAAAGATGTTCATCCAGAAATGTTGGATGGACAGTTAAAGTTACAATTGTTTGAAAAATCTCTCCGCATGACTAAAAAAGTCCCAAGAAATACCAAAACATTATACTAATGGACTCTCAGGTAAGTTCTTGAAAATTACAAGTTTCTATATCAATAAATTTATCTATTTATAGATATTCTTCATTTCAAAATATATATGTCTATTTATAGATGCTCATTCTTTTAAAAATTATATTTTCTTTCCTGTCCAGTTAAAACAAATTAGATCTTTTTCTTTATCTTTCTAAATCTAATCTAAATACTTTATACAATATATTGATTTAATTTTATACTTCTCAACAGGGATCAACAAAGTGCAAGCTACACTCTATGATCATAATATTATTGCTTTTCAAGATGAGTTGATACAAGGAAAAACTTATCTAATATGAAATGCATTAGTGAAGCTCACAAATTTAGAGTACCAGTCTGGAGACACACAATGGACAATTTCAGGGAAAACTCGTGATACAACAAGTTGATGAAGACAACAAGGTAATCGTTATTAACTACATACAATTTCATTGATTATGAAGATCTAGAGAACCACATGGATACAAACACAGACATAAGTAAGTCTTAACAAACATTTCTTTTGTTCCACTTTCTATCTAATAACTTGTATATGTGCTTAATAATTATTTACATGAACATTCATTCTTTCCTACATTATTTATTAGAGTCAATCTTATATGCTTCCGGTATCATTGGAATGGTTATTGACACAAGACCTAAAAGAATGATACAAACACGATTTGGAAATCAGTGTCAAGTCCAAGACATAATTCTTATAAACAAAAAGTACTTTTTTATTAATCATTTTCTTATACTTATCTCATATTATACATATCATTGATAAATTACCATTCTATTTATTGAAGGTTGGAAACCATTTTGCTAACAATGTGGGAAGATTTCGTGGACAACGAGTGCAATTACATTTGTGACAATCTTGCAAAGAAACCAGTCATTATTGCAAAACATTTGAAAGTGTCTTCCTTCAATGGTAATAGAAACTATCCAGTACACTTCAAACTTTTTATTTTATTTTTAGCTATATCGGCTCCTACAATACTAACACTTACAATAATCTACACTACAGGAGTTTCATTGTCAACAAAAGCAAATAGCTCATTCTTCATTAATGGTCCATTTGACATTGTTGAAGATTTCAAAGCATGGTAAGCATTTTTAATCTTTCTATATTTTACTTTGTGAAACTTGATTTCCAAACCTGACATGATTCATATCTATTTTTAGATAAATGTCAATTTTAACACTAAAGGATACTTAATCAATAATTTTATTATACTCTCCTAACAGTAGGCAAAGAAAAATGTCGAGACACTTAACAATATCGTGTCCGAAAAGTGTTCCTCGCACTTAAAACCTTCAAAATTTCTCTTCCAAACAAAAGCAAATACACGGATATTAAAAACACTGTGGTCTCCAAAAGACGGTGAGGCAACATTTACTTTATTAAATTATATAAATTTAAAGTCATTTTTCTTATTCCATAAACTTATGTGGGAATTACTTGTTTATCAGCAAAAAAAATTTTGGATCAAAGGAAAGGCATTTGTCAAAGTCCTAAACCAACCATTTTGGTATATGTGTTCGACAATTGCAACAAAGTTTCAAGTGCAAACTATGGGGATATATATCAATATGTGTATTGTAAGTATCCTAATTCAAAAGCAAGACGAAGGTAATGTAAATACCGTTTTCTCTTACCTGAACTATTAAAATAGGGTTCATATCTATCCAGAACTTTACAATCTATATGCTCAACATTTTAAATTGTACACTACACATTCATAACTAACATTTTCAATTTCTAGAATTAATATACTGCAGAGCAAAAGTATACCTACAATTGATAGATTCGATGGGGTACATCAACGCTACAGCTATTGGAAAGCCAGCAGAAAGCTTCTTATTATGCAATGCAAAAACATTGATGGATCACTCAGTCTCGGTAAATATAAGTCATTCTTATTCAATATTTAGTAATCCTTATTTGCCATTTACAATTTAAATAATTCAACTACTTTCTCTTCATTAGAATCCAGATTCAAACATCATTGATATAATCCATTTAGCAACAGAGGAAGAAAAAACTTTCTACATCAAAGCAATTCAACAAAATCAAGAAGCTACTGAATTCAAGTATGAATTGCTATTTATTCTTGGTAGTGATTCAACTGTAACTACTGGCAACCAACAAAGCAAAGACAAAGGAAAATCACCAATGCTTGAGGATGAACAATCACAACAACTGGATTCCAAACTTGTCACACCACCACCAGCCAAAAGATCTTTGTTCCAAACCCTAGAAACACCTCTTCCAACAAAGAAAAAAACTGAGATAGATACGAACAAGGACAAGAACAAAAAGGAAGTCTAACAATTTCATCCTTTTGTAGAGCTCAATGTAAGCATCTAGATATCGACTTTTGAACTCTTTTGATGATCTCCAAAGTCAAGTACAAACACTATAACATCAGCATCTCAGTCGCTTACCACATAAAGATGAGCACTTTTATATTTTCAACTTATGTAATTGGTAGAACTTGGATATGCGATTACTTCATTTTGGGCAACTAATGATGTATATATAGAAATTTTTATTTCAAGATGGTTTAATATAATGTTTTAATTCTACCTCATGGACTATTTTTTAATCATTCTCTTGCATTGCTTAAATTTCAAATCAATTAGTAGTTGGTACAAAGATTGACTATTGTTATTCATTTTGTGTCGATGCGCACTTTGTCGCTTATGGTTCGTTACTTTGTTTTCACTTTGAACTCATTCGATTATTATCATGATCGCTTCCAAATTTAACTAATGTGTAGTGAAAAGTCTCTTTAATTGATTGATAAATTTACTTGCATTGAATGGGAGTTCATGTTTTCGTGGAGAAACCTTGGTGTATGTATATTTATGAATTATAGTGGTACCGAAATTGCAATAGATTTTAGTGTTATAGAATCTTTGAAATGCTTAGATTCATTGTCTTTCTTTGCAACAAGGTTTTGTTTAAGGCAATTTAATTGTTTGAGGCCGATTGTGTACGACTTGAGTTAAAACACTTTACTCGTTGTGGTAAACTTGGAAGAACAATTGTGATTGGTAAGTCTGCGTAATAGGAAATTAGAAGTTAACATAAGTTTGCAATATGTTACAGGAAAGCGTACTTCTAAATTCAATTTATTCTATAATCATGCATCTTCCTTGAAACATTAAAAGCTCCTTCAGAGGAGCTGTTTTATGAAGTAAACAAATCCTAACTAAGGAGATTTTAAGCTAATTAACCAAACATTCTCTTAATCAACAGTCCCCAACCCCAAAGAAAAGAAAATGAAAAATCAAGGTAGCGTATCGTTAGCATTTAGCAATGTAACTTCAAATCATAAGAGACGTAAACAATTGAATCGGAGGTAAGAAGAATAAGACATAACATAGCCCATTATAATGTATGCGTACTAATTTAGCACCAATCACTTACTTTACTAAAAACATACTAAATCAAAACTAATATATTTACCATAAAATCAAATTAATTTGAGGATGAGACAACTGAAAAGTACCAAGTTACTAAATCTTAGAATCTCACAAAAGTAGGCAACTACCTCAAAAAATAATTTAACATTAACCTCCACGCATCTCTTTTATAACTATTTAAAAGTAAGCTCCCTATCTTCCTATAAGATGTTAGACAGCATAAAAATGAATACATAATTGGGTGGTTATATCCCCAAATATGTGTCAACTTGTTAAATTGAGAAAAATGACTAAATTTTCTTCAGATTGTCCTCTCATTAAATCTTTCTACTACTCAATATCCAGGTATCCTAACTTGCCCCCTAAAAAGACATAACAATACACATTCTGGAGCTCATATCTAAACACAAGTGGAACTCGTGCCATTCCTTCTTTAAAATTACAGAACATTTCCACACCAACATTTGACTGCTCATTTTGTCAAAGTGGATTGCACCTCACACACCAAAACTATGTTATTCAAAATTCTACTCAAACCTTCAGTGAATGGATGAAAAATAGCATCAGTTCATAGCTCAATCAGTAAGCATGTGGTGATTTTCATAAACCAAGTTTTCTAACCAAAAAAAAAAAAAAAAATGGAACACGAAAAAAATATATAAAAAGTTCAATTACATACAAAATTTAAGCACATATGCACAATAACCATCAGGCCTCAAGCATTCTATATCAGGATCTACAAGAAATTTATATCATTATGACTCAGTTCATAGCTCAATCATGCAACTAATGCTATATTTACTTTTGGATGAAAAAAACACATATTTCAACTGCCCATTTGATATATATTCTAATGTTCTCATAAATTTGTTTGTACAGTTAATTCAAGTTAATTTTTAGAAACGTGGACAGTCACAAATTTTTTAAATAAAATTGCATGAGGAATCCTCCCACACGTTAAAACATTATAGAGAATTGAACCTAAAGATTCCATTTCAACATTATCAATCTCAATAAACCTTTTTCTTGGCTCATTTTACAGCTTCAAACATTCAACTTCTCTTTTCTGCTAATTAAAACATTATAGAGAATTGGCCTTTTCTTGTGCCAATCTTAAGTTAGATTATTTGTTGGCACTTTTACCAAGCATTCAACATGCGTGCTTTTTGAAAAAAAAAAGCTCGAACAAGACATGGAGTACAATATAGGCAATACATGGAATTTTTCGAGTTGATAGTTGTTGTGCTTCAAATAAGATTTGAATAACTATTTTCCATAACCAACTTTAAATGTTAAATGATACCTATTTAATTATAAATTAAATATAACAACAATGTCGTAATAATTAAAAAATAATATTCATTATAAAATTAAATATAACGAAAATATCAAAATAATTATAAAATAATATTATAAATACGCCACGTACAACGTACGGGCCAAAAAACTAGTATACATACATATATAAAGAGAATGAAATTCCAAAACGTGACAAACACATGCTTTTATAATACTTTTTTTTTTACTAAGACAATTTTACAAATACAACCCTGCATATTTAATTACTACACGTAATTTTCATAAAATACATCAAACTACACCATGATCACCCTTATTTACAATAAGATTACAAAAGTTATATATCTAATACAAGATTCCAAAATATTATACAAAAGACTGTAATGACCAAAACAACAGCCCACAAAATAACCCTCCAGGTCATCATCCACGTACGTTGACCTTAGAATCATGTAGGAGCTCTAAAATCCAACCATGTCATCTGACGATGCTCACCTACAATGCAAGAACTACGTAAGCTGATGCCCAATAAATTAAAATCATGCATACTATAAGTATGAATGCATTATATCATGCCATTCCCTTCATAATAGACTGCTAGAAATGTATCATATTCAAATATTCAACAAGATAAACTCAAAAACATTTCATTTAAAACCTTTTTATATTCGTTGGGCCCTTGACCCACCTAACATGCCATCAAACTCCAATATTTAGATTTTTAAGTCCACCTTTCCAACACCTTGAATCTATATATTAAGATCGTTTCCCTTGCAACCATTGGGCAAATGAGTTGGTTTTAATGTCTGACCCGCTGAATCGAGAACGGTAACTCGCTCTAATGTCTGACCCGCTGAATCGAGAACGGTAACTCGCTCCCACAACACTAAACCCATTATCACCTCCCATCGCATACATGATTTTTCCACTTGTTTCTGCCATCACAAGTGCCCATAGCCTCCCTTGCTGCTGTTCCACCTATAGTAGCCCTTCCTCTACCCTGCAACAGCTCCTTCACCGATGAAGTGCCCTCTGCGCCCACCCTAGATTCCACAATCCCTTGCTCTATACATTGTAGTAGCTTCTCATCTATCCTAGAACCTTGTCACAGTGGCTCCCTCACCAGAAAAGTGCCCTACGCGGCCACCCTAGATTCTACAACCCTTTGCTCCATACATATCTTGTTGCTGGGTAAAGACCGTGTTAATTTGTTAGGTTAGCGATTAGCAAATTGAGTTGTTGTTGCACATGCGTCTCCTCCCTCCAACTCCATCATCCGTGGCTTGGTTTTGATTGTTGGGTGGTCTCCTTGGTGGTATCTCTACGATGATATTAACGTGCATATTTAGTTTTTTTTGCTCCAAAGCTTTAAAATTGATCCCATATTTCCAAAGCTTTAAACTTGATCCCATCTTCATAATCGTTCACAATTGGTCCTAATCCAAATAAGACATTAATTAGTATTTTTATCAGTATATATTACTAACAATATAATATAAGTGGGTAAAATATGTACTAAAATTGCGCTCATCAAACACTCCCAAACCTAAATTTTGCTAGTCCTCAAGCAAAAATAGAGATGAAAATATTATTATTATTATTATTTGTTATTAAGACACTTTGCATTCATTTCATCAGTCAAATTAATAACAACGAATGGATAAAAGTACAAGTATTATCAAAGACTTGAAAAAATATCAGTCTCACATCTATCAATTGAAACATATCAGTTAATAGACTTGTGCAATTAGATTAGCTATTAAAGCTACAGTGACCAAACAATTTCAAAGAATACCACATCTGATAAGTACAATTTTGTACTTATCTGGGCTCACAAAAAGGGACAATTATGAGTCATATTATTTGATTTCAGTTTAATTGCATGCTATTTTCTTATTAATTTAGGAAATAATCAAGTTCAAGTATCACTCGGATAAAAAGAGAGTAAAATGAAGAAAATGAGACTTAATTGCAAAGAAAAGAGACTTCAGGGGCTTGACGGGCAATTATCAAGGAAGGAAATTCAAATTCACCACCAAGATCAACCATGCGATCGCATGGGAAGACTTTGGTGCGATCGCAACATCTCCAAAAATTCAGCAGAATGTAAATTGATTTAACCTTGCGATCGCAAGGTGTTACACCATGCGATCGCATGGTTGTAACACAGCAGAAATTTATAGTTATCTTGATAAAATTGAAAGACTATCAAGCCCATATTGATCCAACTTCCTCAACCACGTTTTGGAGTGTGGGGAGACGCTTATAAAAGGAAAAGAGAGGCATCTCATGAGAGAAAAATTTTGGGAGAACAAGATACAAAGCAAGAGATTTAAGATCAAGGCACGGATCAAGATCATTGAGCCGGATCAAGGGTTTTATTTTACTTTTTGTTTTTCTTTCTCGGGATCATGATGAATTCAATTATTGTAATAATTGACGAAATCATGTCCGGCTAAACTTACATTATCTAGGATGAACGATGAAACCTCGCGTTTTTAATTAATTAGAAGTTTTTCCTTTTAGTAATTAATTGTTTTTGGGTTGATTATTCTTTATTCAATTTTTATATTATTTTAATGCTTGATCACCATTAGAATATATTGTGATGTATATTGAAGTCGAGAGATTCAATATAGATTAAGCACGTGGTATTGAATAACATAGGGTCCAATAATAGATAGAGATTACTATTATGCTTTATGAAATCCATTTAGGTGTTCTTAAGATTTTAATGCATGTGTTTATGCTCGAAGCTTGATTAGAGATAATTAGGTTCACATAACATATAGAATTGATTGACCATCGAGAGAGGCTTTTGATTATTTTAGGAACGCCGATTTTCAATCCAAGGTAATTAAAAGCTAAAAAGTGATTAACGGATAATTGATTATAAAATGTGTAGGTGGATTTGTGAATCCTAGTATTAGTAAATCTTGAATTCATTCTCTTTTCATTTAAAGTTGCTTACTGATACTTTAAGTTTAATTCAAATAGTAAAGTTAGTTTTAGAATCACGAACAAAAATCAAATCTGTGTTTCTTTACATTGTTAAAATTTAAGTTGTGATATTAATTAGTTAGATTAATATCTAGTCTTCGTGGGTTCGACACTTTATTTATCACTTTATTACTTGTAAACGATCCGTCCACTTGCGGGATTATAATCGCACAACAAGTTTTTGGCGCCGTTGCCGGGGACTAGTCTTATTAATAGCTACGTTAATTTATAATTTGGCTTTTAACAATTCTTTTTAGTATTATTTATTTTTCTTTTATTCATATTTTCAATTCGTCGTGATACTGCTGAATTTTATCTGTTTTCTAAATTTTCAGGTGTTAAGTGTATATGCGCCGTACAAAAGATATTGATCTATTTGATTTAGATCCAAAAATTGAACGGAGCTTTCACCGACGACAACGTGAAAAAAGAGAAAAGAAACAACAACCGAAAGACACAATGGAGGATAACCGAATCCAGAATCCATTACCTGCAGATGGTAGAAATAATCAAGCACCAATAGCCCGACCTGTTGAAGTTAATGAGCGAGATATTCTTATGGGTGAATATATGATGCCACCGATTGTTGAAAATCGATCCAAAGATAATATATCGCTTTATGGACACGATAACTTCCGGTTGAGGCCGATGTGATCAACTTGTTCTCGAACAATCGCCATTCTACGGATGATAGATGAAAATCCTCACTACCATATTTTTCGCTCGATGAATAATCGTGGAAACTTCAAATACCACGGTGTTAACGAATAGGCATTGAAGATGAGGCTCTTTCCACACAAATTGAAAGATAAAGCTCGAGAATGGTTAGATTCACTACCGCCTGGGAGCATCACAACTTGGGGTGATCTGATCCAAAAGTTCACACTGAAATACTTTCCTCCAGCCAGGGTGAACAGATTGAAGTATGAAATTTCCAATTTCCAACAATCCGAATTGGAAAAATTTCACGAGGCATGGGAAAGATTCAATCAACTACTCAGAAAGTGTCCAAGTCACGGTTTTCCTTTAGCAACTCAGAATCATTTCTTCTACTCTGGTCTAGTTCCTAGCAGTCGTTCTTCAGTCGATTCTGCAGCAGGTGGCTCTATTCAAAATAGGTCTGCCGGTGACCTCCATGACTTGTATGAAACAATGAATGAACAATTTGTTATGTGGCCAAACAGAGGGTACAAAGGAAAGTAATAGGGGTACATGAGGTAGACACAAATTCGCTTGTAATGGCGAAAATCGATGCATTGGCAAAGCAGATGGAGACAATGAAATATTCTCATTCAGCTAATATGGTTCAGATGTCTCCACCAATTTGTGTAACATGCGGGGCAAACCATCAATCTTCAAAGTGTCCATTAACAAAGGTTGATATGCCTTCTCCTGAACAAGTTGCATATGCTCAGAATTTTCAGCGACAGCAGAATAATCCTTATTCACAGACTTACAATCCAGGATGGAGAAATCATCCAAACCTCTCATATGGCAACAACCAAAATATTCAAAATCCGCCAAATCAAGGGAGGCCACAAGAGAAAAAAAGAGGACTGGAAGAAAGCATCACGCATATGGAACTGAAAGTTGAAAGAGATGCGAGAAAAACAGGATGTTGCTATAAAGAATATGAAAAATCAGATTAAGGCGGTTGGCTAAATTGTTAACCGAAAGCGACAACCAGGCACATGGCCAAGCAATACCGAGGTCAATCCAAAAGAGCAAGTAAATGCAATTACCACGAGGAGCGGAGCTCAGTTGCCAGAGATTCATGTGACTAGACCAGGTGTAGAAAAGAAAATTGTATCCAACAAAGAGAGAGAAAACAAATTAGATGAAGAAGTTGCACAAGAAAAACAGGACTCTCCACCAACTTATATTCCACCACCGGCTTACGTCCCTCCAATTTCTTTCCTCAAAGACTGCGTAAACACAAGCTAGACAAGTAATTCGAGAAATTTCTCGATGTGTTCAAGAAACTACAAATCAACATACCGTTTGCTGATGCTCTAGCACAGATGCCAAGTTATGCAAAATTCATGAAGAAAATCTTTTCAAATAAAAGGAAGTTGGAAGAGCACGAAATAGTTATGCTTACTGAGGAGTGTAGTGCTATCTTGTCAAACAAGCTACCGCCGAAATTAAAAGATCCAGGGAGTTTCTCTATTCCTTGTACTGTTGGTAGTTCATTTTTCAAAAAAGCATTATGTGATTTAGGTGCTAGCATTAATTTGATGACTTATTCTATTTTCAGACAACTAGGTCTCGGAGAAGTAAAGCCAACTACAATATCACTACGATTAGTCGATCACCGCTTAAACGCCCACGCGGAGTTATTGAAGATATTTTGGTAAAAGTGGACAAGTTCATATTTCCAGCTGACTTCATTGTCCTGGATATGGCAGAGGATAGAGATGTGCCACTTATCTTGGGACGACCATTCTTAGCTACTGGACGAGCCCTAATTGATGTGCAAAAAAGGCAGCTAATGTTGAGATTGAATGAAGAGCAAGTCACTTTCAACGTATTCAAGGCAATTCAGTATCCAAGCTCTTCTGACTCATGCTTTCAGATCAATATCGTTGATCACGAGGCAGCTAACACATTTACTTTGAAAAATCCTTCAAATCCATGGGAAGCGTGTATTATGCATTCTCAAGATGAAAATTACGAATCTCAGTTCTTGAAGAATGTGCCGATATTTACAAATAGCGTAATGCATTGAAAGAAGAAGTAGATATAGGGATCGGGTACCACACCTCCTCGTGACCTCCTCTTCGGTTCAAAAGGCCCCAGTTCTCGAGTTAAAGCAATTACCTTCTCACCTTAGGTATGCTTATCTCGGGGAGTCATCTACTCTTCCAATCATCATTGCAAATTCTATTAATAAGGATCAGGAAGATAAACTACTCCGAGTTTTGAAGACTTACAAATCAGCCATCGGTTGGACAGACATCAGAGGTATCAGCCCATCCATATGCATGCACAAGATTCTAATGGAAGAGGCATATAAACCAGAAGACAACATCAACGCAGATTGAATCCTCATTTGTAAGAAGTGGTCCGAGCTTAAGTGTTGAAACTACTTGACGCCGATATCATCTATCGTATTTCAGATAGTACTTGGGTAAGCCTGGTCCAATTAGTGCCAAAAAAAAGGAGATCACAGTTGAGAAGAATGATAATAACGAGCTCATACCAGTTAGATTGACTACCGGGTGGCGAGTTTGTATTGACTACAGAAAACTGAATGATGCTACTCGAAAAGACCATTTCCCTCTACCATTCATTGATCGATGTTGGAACGTTTACGGGTCATTCTCATTATTGCTTTCTTGATGGGTATTTAGGCTACAACCGAGGCTACAATCGATTCATATAGTGCCGTAAGATCAAGAAAAGACTACCTTTACTTGCCCTTATGGCACGTTTGCATATAGGCGCCATTTGGCCTGTGCAACGCTCCTGCCACATTTCAGCGTTGTATGATGTCTATTTCTCAGATATGGTCGAAAAATTCATTAAAGTTTTCATGGATGATTTTTCGTTTTGGAGCATCATTTGAGGATTGCCTCAAAAATTTGACCACGTACTTCACGTTAGAAAACAAACTTGGTACTTAATTGGGAAAAATGTCACTTTATGGTCCAAGAAGGCATCGTGTTGGGACACGGGATATCAACGAAAGGCATTGAGGTCGACAAAGCAAAGATTCAGGTTATAGAGAAACTGCCTCCTCCGACAACAGTTAAGAGAATTCGGTCTTTTTTGGGACATGCGGGTTTCTATAGACGGTTCATAAAGGATTTCTCAAAAATAACCAAACCATTGTGCGGTTTGCTAGAGAAAGAGGCCAGTTCGAATTTTCTATCGATCTGTCTTAAAGCTTTCAACATTCTCAAAGATGCCTAATCTCAAAGACCGTCATTGTACCACCGATTGGGATCTACCATTTGAACTCATGTGTGATGCAAGTGACTTTGCCATCGGGCGCTTTTGGGACAACGTTAGAGCAAAAGTCATGCATGTCATATATTATGCCAGTCGAACTCTCAATGATGCTCGATGAATTATGCCACTACTGGAAAAATAATTACTAGCGAGAGTATTTGCCTTGAAAAATTTCGATCTTACCTCATTGGATCGAAAGTAATAGTGCACACGGATCATACAGCATTGAAATATCTTTTTGCTAAAAAAGATGCAAAACCAAGACTTATTCGGTGGATCTTACTTCTCCAAGAATTCGACTTGGAAATTCAGGATAAAAAAGGGGTTGAAAATGTGGTAGCCGACCACTTGTCCGTAATATAGCGTATGTATGGAATGAAGAAGGTGAAATAAATGATAAATTTCGGATGAGCGATTTTTGGGATAGAGCGGATGGGAAGTGCACCGTGGTATGCATGATTATGTGAATTACCTTGCAAGTAATATCATGCCACCGATTATGATCATCAATGCCGAAAAAAGTTCTTTTCGTAACTTAAATACTATTTTGGGAAGATCCTATTCTTTACGTAAGGGAGCCGATCAAGTAATTCAAGATGCCCACCGAAGAAGAAATGGAGACTGCCTTGGAGCAATGTCATTCTTCATCATACGGAGGTCATTTCAAGGTGCTACCAAAATAGCAGCCAAAGTCTTACAATCTAGGTTTTATTGGCCGACATTGTTCAAGGATGCCTACAGATCTAGTAAAAAATGTGACAGTGCAAAGGACGGGAAACATATCTCGAAAGGTGAAATGTCCCTACAAAGCATTCTAGAGGTTGAACTTTTCGATGTGTGGGGTATTGACTTTATGGGACCGTTCCCACCATCATTCTCAAATTCCTACATTTTGGTGGCTGTGGATTATGTGTCTAAATGGGTAGAAGTTGTAGCCTTACCGACCAATGATGGCAAGGTGGTGGTGAATTTTCTCAAAAAGAATATTTTCACGCATTTCGGGACTCCTCGGGCAATCATAAGTGACGAAGGTAAGCATTTTTGCAACAGACAGTTTGAAACTCTTTTGACAAAATACAGTGTGAAACACCATGTGGCTACTCCATACCATCCACAAACTAGCGGCCAGGTGGAAATCTCCAACCGGGAGTTGAAAAAGATCTTAGAGCTTACGGTGAGTACCTCGAGAAAAGATTGGTCGAGAAAACTGGATGATGCCCTTTGGGCATATCGAACTGCATTCAAAACACCAATTGGAATGTCACCTTATCGCCTAGTTTTTGGGAAGGCGTGCCATTTATCGGTTGAGTTGGAGCACCGAGCCTACTGGGCATTGCGGAAGTTGAATTTTGACTTGAAAGAAGCCGGTGAAAAAAGACTACTTCAGTTGAACGAAATGAAAGAATTCAAGTTCGAGGCCTATGAAAATGCCAAACTGTACAAAGAGAAAACCAAGAATTGGCATGACAAAAATATTCAAAAAGGGCAGTTTGCGGTGGGACAAAAGTTCTCTTATTCAACTCTCAACTCAAGCTCTTTCCTGGAAAACTGCATTCAAGGTGGTCGGGACCATTAACGGTAGTGAAAGTCTACCCACATGGAGCGGTAGAAGTGGTTCATGACACGAAGGGCAGGTTCAAAGTAAACGGACAAAGACTAAAACAATACTTGGAGGGGGACTTTTCGAAAGAAAAGTCATATACCGCTTTGAGCAATCCGGAGTGATCACCGCAACAAAGTCGAGCTAAAGACTTTAAACAAGCGCTCAATGGGAGGCAACCCATTTTTCTCCCTTTTATTTAAATTTTCGGCATTATTTTAGTTTTAGGAGTTTAATCACGTTTTTTGCACGTTTTAGGTTTTTAAGTTTGGAATAGGTTTTTAATTCTTAGGTTTCGAGGTTTGTATCATCATCATTATGCATATGCATGTTTTTTACTTATTTTACAGTTATGTTTCAAAAAAAAAAAAATTTGAAATGAGGTTTAGAACTATGCGATCGCATAGACTGGGCAGATTACATTCTGCACAGATTTTGGCATTATCGCGATCGCGAAGAACTTAATTCCATGCGATCGCATGGACCACCAGCCGGACTTCAAAACCGGAACAACCGCTCATTTCAAAACATTTAAGCTTTCACTTCAAAACCGATCCTTCTTACGCCCTTGATCCCCAAACACCATCCGAGCATCCTTGGACTTCAATTCCACACAATCAAGCTTTCTTACACATCTCAATCCACGAATTACGGTAAGTTCCCATTTTTTCATGCTAATTTCGGTTTTACCTTTCATGTTCATAACTTTTACATTGTGATTAATATGGAGTGAAACGTGTTTAGATTAGGCTTGAATCGAAAGGGATACTTGAATTGGATTGGGTTTAGTTGCTTAGGATGTGAAAATTTTGGCTTTGATGATTTCCCATTTTATTCAATCTCTTGAAGATCAAGCATTGCCTACATAGTGTTTGATGAAATGTCCCGTCCAATTTCTTTGCCCAAATTGGTGGAAACTAGAACTTAGGCTAGCATACTGACCAAATGTCATCATCTAGAAGCGTTCACCTCGGCTTAAGCACATTTTTATCGCTAGATCAATCCAACCGTTGTCTTATGGCCTGCAGACCTACCATGGCAGCCCACAGCATGCCACAGCAGCCTGCCTCCGTTAGTACCTTCGTCCTCCATCCGTTTGGCCCAAATGACCTCGAAATCATGTGAAATTTGACTATGTGGTAGACCATATCATACACTTTCACACCACCTTCCTCCGTTCCACTTTTGCAAATTCTTAGGTAGATTTCTCGAAGCACGAAGTAGCCTAGTCAAACACATTTTTCGAAAATTTTTACCTAATGTTTAAAATAGTTTGGGGTGATATCGTAAACCATATATGTTATTTCTCATATCTAACTTATTTTCGTTCATTTTACATATATGGCCCCAAAACGACCCCCAACCACCGCCGAGAAAGGAAATTAGAAGGCAACCGGCAAAACAAGACGAATAATAGGGCGTGTAGAGACCACCGACTCCCGCCATTATCTTTCCGAGGAGCACAAGGAAAGATTCACCAAGTCATTAGCCATTGGACCATTTGGGGAGAGGGAGTGGATTTGGCCGACTTTTCTCACTCGAGTGTGATAATCTCATTGATATTTTCAGATGGACCAAAGTAGCCGATACACCTCATAAGGTCTACTCCCAGCTCGTCCATGAATTTTACACAAATTTCAACCAAGAGATCGACATTCAAGGGACGGAGCATTATGGGCAGACGTGGGTGCGGGGTACATGGTTAATGTTTACCCCGAGGGTCATCAACGACTTATATGGGCTCACCACTGAAGATATTCACCCTCTGCCTTCCATTCAGGATATGGGTGAGGTGGTCCGGTTTCTATATGGCCGAGACGATGCATGGCCACTACCCGGGAGGGACCTAGAGCACAACAAACTGACAGATTCCCTCCTTATCCTGAATGTTTTTGTGAGCCACAACATTGACCCGACCCGGCATTGTACTACTATCAATGATGTTCGGGCTCGGCTGTTATATCATCTTGCTCACGGGAGAAAGATAGACTTGGCGAACTACATCTACACCCCGATCAAGATGTCGGGCTTCCAGACGGACAAGAGACACACTGCCATCTTCCCAAAGGTCGATCTGGTATCTATAAGGCGTGGGGTTCAGATTTCACCAGAGTCGGTAATCGAAAGCAAAGAGACCTATCAACATATTTGCCTTGGAAAATGCGAGACGGCATCCGCACGAGTGAGGGACAATTTCACCGTCGACAAGCAACCTCAAGAAGATCACCGTCAAGATCCCATCCAAAGAAGACCCCAACATGTCAAGACTACCGTGAGACATAGCATCCATGCTACGTCACCTTCCTACGGAGGGTCAGCCGAAAGGACTCAGGCTCATTATCGAGACGCAGATCGAGCTACGACAAGCAAGAGGGAGCCGACGACGCCGCTGGGTCTCGAGTGGACGCAGATCGACACACTCGAGATGACTATGGAGTTTACCCAGTCGGGCCTTCCCTAGAGCAGCAGTCGATTCGAGTAGATCTGCGACTGTGTAAAGAGGAGGCTCATCGGATGTGCGGGCAAGCTTGATGACATCCATGACCATATCTCGCCACCCGACACCCATGCCAAAGACCTACACCCGTTGATCCTTCTACACTCAGGTCTCACGCACCCTCGGATCCACATCCGAGAAGTTCTTAAAATTTTTATGTGTTTATTTATATTGCATGACATTGGGGACAATGTATGATTTAAGTTTGGGAGTGCTGTATGAAAATTTGCTCTTGACTTGATATGATATTTGATTTTTGATTTTTATTATTCCTTTTTAGTAAAAAAATTTTAATTTATTTTTGTTTACATGTTTATGTGATATAAATAGCCTTACCACTAATGATGCAACGTTTCATTTAATTTTAGCTTTAAATCATGACTTGTGAACAAAGTTATACTTTTGTTTAAATGTGAGGCCACTTAATCTTATGTGATATTGTTTTGTGTGGCCGATTAAAATGATTTGTAGCTATGTTGGTGCACTTAAGTTGAAAATAATAGGATACTATTCTCTAAACCTTAGAATCATCTCAGATATCAACCCAAGAACCAATGTAGTGAGAAAATGTGGTATACCAAAGCGTGAATAATGGTGGCTATCTAGGTTGTGATGAATTCCATGTATGCAAAATATATATATATATATATATAAAATTGTGTGGAGCATCAGAGACCGATTAGAGGAAGCTAGGTATTGACCAAATATTAGGAATCTAACCCTAGCATGAACATGTTCTTGCATAAGGAATATAATTATTGTTATTATTGCTTAACTCTTTTCGTAGCCTAATTGACTTGAGTGAAAAGGTCCGTAGGGGTTTCTCAAAACTTGATGTCCTAAGGTTCAAAGACACGGGAGTCATCGACCTCAAGCTCGTTACATGAGTCATTTAGAAAGCTTAATGGACTGAATTTTGCACCTTATTAATATCTTATAACTCCTTTCGTAGCCTATTTGACTCGAGTGAAAAGGTCCGTAGGGGTTTCTCAAAACCTGATGCCCTAAGGTTCGAAAGATCTAGGAGTCATCGACCTCAAGCTCGTTACATGAGTCATTTAAAAGCTTAATGGATGAGTTTTGCACATAAGATCTATAAAAAAATCAATAAATAATGTGTTATTTCGTTCAAAGAAAAATTCCTTTGCAAAGTAAATTTGGGGATTAGATGACTAATGGGTTTGACGTACTTAGTAGAAACTTTCTGGTCGAAAGTACTAATAAATTAGAAAATCTTCACAAACCTAGGTTGTCACGATTGCTAGCTCTCAACCAGCCTCAAACAAGAAAAATTATGAGTGAACTGTAACCTTTGAACAAAAATCTCGGGACTTGAGAGAAAACAATTATTTTGGGAGAAGTGTACCTTACGAGAGGGAAAGAAAAAGTTGACCAAATGGTTGGGCTATCACAACCATTGAATTTAAGTTGATCAGGTTAACTGCTTTCACATACATCTCAAGTATGTTTTAGATAGAATCACGTTTACAAGTGTATAACTTGAACATTCGTCATGAATTATAAGTTTTTCTTTTTTTCAAAACCTGAAACAAGAACGGCAAGCTATTTATATTGTGAACTTTATTATTTCTTATTTCATTAGGTGCATGATTATTTTTAGCTAGTTTATTCGAGGACGAATAATAGTTCAGGTTTGGGAGTATTTGATAAGTACAATTTTGTACTTATCTGGGCTCACAAAAAAGGACAATTATGAGTCATATTATTTGATTTCAGTTTAATTGCATGCTATTTTCTTATTAATTTAGGAAATAATCAAGTTCAAGTATCACTCGGATGAAAAGAGAGCAAAATGAAAAAAATGGGACTTAATTGCTAAGAAAAGAGACTTCAGGGGCTTGACGGGCAATTATCAAGGAGGAAAATTCAAATTCACGGCCAAGATCAACCATGCGATCGCATGGGAAAACTTTGTGCGATCGCAACATCTCCAGAGAAATTTCAGAATATCGTAATTGATTTAACCTTGCGATCGCAGGTGTTACACCATGCGATCGCATGGTTGTAACGCAAAGATAAATTCTGATTTCGATAGAATTGAAAGACTATCAAGCCCATATTGATCCAACTTCCTCAACCATGTTTTGGAGTGTGGGGAGACGCTTATAAAAGGAAAAAGAGAGGCATCTCGCGAGAGAAAAAATTTGGGAGAACAAGATACAAAGCAAGAGACGAAGATCAAGGCACGGGATCGAAGATCATTGAGCCGGGATCACGGGTTTTATTTTACTTTTTGTTTTTCTTTCTCGGGATCATGATGAACTCAATTATTGTAATAATTGACGAAATCATGTCCAGCTAAACTTACGTTATCTAGGATGAACGATGAAACCTCGCGTTTTTAATTAATTAGAAGTTTTTCCTTTTTAGTAATTAATTGCTTTTGGGTTGATTATTCTTTATTCAGTTTTTATATTATTTTAATGCTTGATCACCATTAGAATATATTGTGATCTATATTGAAGTCGAGAGATTCAATATAGATTAAGCACGTGGTATTGAATAACATATGGTCCAATAATATATAGAGATTAATATTATGCTTTATGAAATCCATTTAGGTGTTCTTGAGATTTTAATGCATGTGTCTATGCTCGAAGCTTAATTAGAGATAATTAGGTTCGCATAACATATAGAATTGATTGACCATCGAGAGAGGCTTTTGATTATTTTAGGAACGCCGATTTTCAACCCAAGGTAATTAAAAAAGCTAAAAAGTGATTAACGGATAATTGATTATAAAATGTGTAAGTGGATTTGTGAATCCTAGTGTTAGTAAATCTTGAATTCGTTCTCTTTTCATTTAAAGTTGCTTATTGATACTTTAAGTTTAATTCAAATAGTTAAGTTAGTTTTAGAATCACGAACAAAAATCAAATCTGTGTTTTTTTACATTGTTAAAATTTAAGTTGTGATATTAATTAGTTAAATTAATATCTAGTCCTCGTGGGTTCGACACTTTATTTATCACTTTATTACTTGTAAACGAACCGTCCACTTATGGATTATGATCGCACAACAATGTCCATCATCAAATCTCACAATATATATGTAAGAACATTACTCTCAGAAGAAAATAATCCCAATTTCTATGTGTTCAAATAACATGGTAAATTGAGCAACATTGAATAAAAATGGTATAACACATTCACCCCCCAAGATGTGCATGTAAAGGAAACTTGTACATGATTTAAAAGTAAGTACAATCTCTTACATATTAGTAGACAAGTAAAGTCAAAAAAAATTCCAAATATCAAGATACTCCTACGACCCATAGTGATAGCATCGACTTTAGACATTTGCTCTCTAAAATTAAGATGGACTTTTATTTGTTTATAATATAAGCTCGGGGACGGGCTAATCAAATAAGTGGATAAGTGGATAAACAAAGTATGAGTGAAAACAGTATAGATTTTTAAGTCCACGGTGATTGTGTATTCTCCCATTTTCTTTTCAAAGTTTTTCCAAATAACCTTCTCTTTTCTTTTTTTCCCCTTTTGTAAGTGTAACATATATATAGTGAGTATGCATTTTTCAACTCCCCCCTTTTTTTATATTTTTCATAATAGATACTTTTTGACTTTGATATCTTTCATTTTATACACTTATCCTCATCTTCTGATTCTCCTTTTTTGGGGTTAATTTTTTTTCCTACCTCTCATTCTTCTTCGCTCACCACCCCTTCCCCACCACACCACACCACACAAATTTTTGGCACCACCATTTGATATAGATTTATCTCTACATTCTCAATCATAAAAGAGACATAAAATATAGATTACATTATGAATATGAATTGGCTCAGGGTAGGGATAGTTGGCTAAAATAGAAAAATTCTAGACTTTTTACTCTTTTTACTCTTTTTTATGCGTAAGGCTTCAAACCGGCTGCTATGCATCAATATTCATTTGGTTAGCGAAAAATACTCAAACGCATCAAATATGGTCTCACTATCACTTTCTAGAGAGCAATTAGTCATCCAACTACACTAATCTTACGGGCTTTCAAGTGCAGAAATACCTAAAAAAAAAACCAACCATAGTGAATGTAAAAAATAGGTATAAAGAGGTTGTATCTAAGAAGATATAAGACTCAAGACTCATTTGGAATTTTTATTTAACATGTGAATTCTCTTCAATATATTAATCACTTTCACTTATTGAACTTCTCTTTTCATACTTCTTACTAACCTCAACAAGCAAAACGGCAAACATGTTGTCATATTACTCCAAGTCAAAAATAATACAAAGTATTAAAATAAAAAGTCATTATTTCATCCAATTTTCAAAGTCCATGTAATGCGCCTTAAATTTTTTAAACACTCTATCCCAAATCTATTCTAACATTGTCCTCAATTTTCTATTTTGTACAATTCAGTTAAGTGCATTCAAATATAACCAAGTATATAGAAATAAAGAGAGACAAAAAGAAAAGAGAATAAATTGGAAGGAATATACCTGGATCATTTGTATCACCATGCACTCCTACTAAGAAAAACATTGAGATAAAATACAATTGTTTTTTTTTTTTAATTTCTATTTTTTGAATTTTTTAGTTTTTTTAAAGATGGATAGATAGTCTTCCTCCCTTTTTCAAGAGTTGAACTCCAAATATGGTTTTAATCTTTGACCGTTAACTTTAAAAATATCACTATTTTTGGGGTTTTTCAACCTTAATCGCTCAATGGGAATAAACTGATTGTATTCCGAGTTTGTCCCTGGATGACACGTCGGTGTTATGTGGTATGAGAGATGGTTGTGGTATATTATCAATGGTGCTGGAATTCTTTGAAAAGGTTTTTAGATCTTTGACATTGAAGGAATTGCACACACCGAAAACAGTATGACCGTGAGAAGAAGAAGAATAAGCATTGGAAACAATATGACAGCGAGAAATAATTAGGTTTTTGACGGTGGCAACGTTGGCGGTTTTTGATAGTGCTGGAAGAAGATTTAACAATATTTTAATTATATTTTCTTTTCTTTTATTGCTTATTTTTTATTACAACTTTGGTCTTTTTTTTCTTTTATTGCTTATTTTTTATTACAACTTTGGTCTTTTTGTATTTCCTTTTTCTGTCTTTTTCTTTTTCCTTATTTTTTATTGGTTTTTTGTATTATTTAAAGTTAACTGCAACAATATCTTTTTATAGCAAGCGTAATTTTTTGACGATTTCCATCAATTGGGTGTATTTTGCGAAAATTACACAAAGATTGAGAATTATATATGCTATTAAAATTATTTGAAGATGAAATCAATACAAACTAGAAAGAATGAAAAATCTAAGTGTAATTTATCTTCTTTTTTTTTTTTTACTATATTATCAAGCAAAAGCAACCCCAAACAACATCCCACTGCGACTATTAAAAAGAAACCAAACCTGATTGAAAGTAAATTGAAATTGCACTATTGATCACTCAACTCTTAATAAATAATAAAATGCACCTATAAGCAAATAGTTATAAAAAGATACTAAAAGGAAAAAAAAAAATTGACATATTAAAATAAAATTAAATATGTTTTCATCACAAACCCTCTGATTTTGCAAGAAAAAAATGAGTGGAAAGTCTCTGCCATTATTTTGCACAAGGGTTAATTTCATTAATGTTCACTGAAATTGTTACCACTCGATTTTAAAAAGGCTTCCAAATCAGTAAAGACCTCATAGTCCCAACAAAAGCCTCATAGGCCCAACGACGGTCTCATGAACCCGGTGAGGGGCCTCGTGAATTCATAGAAGGCCTCAAAGGCCCATCAACATCTTAGCACTCCTAAATCAAGTATAGCGAAGTCCATGAAAGTTCTCGACGTTCATGGCCAACCCAAGGCGCTTCCTTGGTCTTCGAACCCATCATAGTTCGCAGACAATGTGATATTTCGGAATAACCAAAGAGATATTTAAATAAATATTGCATTTGATTGTCACATGGATTGTCACAAAGAAACCAAATCTCAATATCTTAATGGTTAGGCAGCGTGATATTAGGGATCAACTCAAATAATGGCTAAAATCTAGGAGATTACGTTGCCACCCAATCATCCCTTATCCCATAAGGAAAGAGAAAGCCGTCAGAGGTCTAATTGATTACTTACCTAAATCAATTAGAACTCTAAAACTATAAATACAACATCTCTGGTTATTCTAAGGTACGCATTATTCTCATTCTTAAACTCTGCTCAAATATCTGCTTGCTCGTCTCTCCCACACCCAAAACACTTCCATTCCCTGTATATTATTCTATATACTGGTAGTTGACTTGATCGTCGGAGTACCAACTATTGCCGGCCTCCTTTTTCTCCGGTGATCTTGGTGCCTAACGATCGTCCTAGTGTGCAGGTAACATATATGCTGACAAAGAATTGACTGATGATTTGTTGACACGTGGATAGTGCAGATTCTGAGATCAATAGATTGGCGCCGTCTGTGGAAATCAAAAATATATTACACAACCAAAATACTTGTGGTAAAACGTGTTTTCTACTAGAAAGAGCATGGCGACAGATAACTCTCAGGAAGACGAGATTGAGTCCCACCATATCAACCAGCAGTAGAAAAGCATTTTGGATCTTCGAATGTGACTACTTTGTCGAAGAAGGTGACAGAGGCAAAAGCAGACCACTAGTAGGATATCCTAGACCTGAAGAAGGAAAACGCCCATATGAGGATTATGTTCGAGCGATTGGGAAATCAATCCCACCAATATAGACACAAGCATGATCACGATTGACGTAGCTCTTTGAGGTCTGGATCAATTGAAAGTCGTCGATCTCAAGATGAGCCACCAATCCCAGATGGATGGAACCCTCGAAACCCAAATACGAGGCCTTCACACGGTGACCATCAAAAGAAATCTCTACCGTTACGAAAAAACAAGCCCGCCACGTCTATCAGTATGTTTGATAGGTTGGGTGTCAGGTCCTCTACTGCACGGCCTCAGTCATTGAGTAGCCGACGTAGTGAGCAGAGTGAGGCTCGTCCAAAGAGAAAGAGAGACTCCAGGGCTGTGAATGCGAGGCCCGAGGAAAGAAAGCCAGAACGATCATGTGACCTTGACGATGATGACGAAAACCTTCCATTCTCCAAGGAACTCAAGGCTAGAGAACTCTCCAACGGGTTCAAAATGCCCCATATAGAGAAGTACAATGGGAGAGGTGATCTCACGGACCATATCAATGTGTATAAGACGAGGCTCCATGGTCATATCCCGACAATGAAGTGCAGGAACTTTCACACCACCCTCGTCTCTGATGCGAAGAGGTGGTAAAACAAGTTAAAGCCGGAGAGCATCAGGAGCTAGCCAGAGCTGAAGCAAGAATTCATTGATGCTTTCATTAGCAATCAGACAATGATAGCAAATGTTGCCTAGTTCCATGACATTTTACAGAGGGAAGGAGAATCATTGAAGGGGTACTTAAAGAGGTTCAGCAATGTCATGAATAAAATCGAGAACGTCACTGATGGATAGAGGTACTAAATGCACAGGTAACCAGGCTCTACATCGAACCTCCTTTTGGAAAGACATCCAAAATAGGGAACCCAAGACATATACTCAGTTGGTGGAACTGATCCAGCGAGAGATTCGTTCTATAGAGACAATCTAGAATAGAGAAAAGGCGAAAAGAGAGAAAGGGGATTGCTACCACCGGAAGGACGACGTTCTCCTAAGCCCCGCACCAACCGCTATCAAGGACAACATTTCCTAAACCTCGCACCAATTTCTATTGAAGGTTCAATTAAACAAAGGTAAACCTGACCACCCTATCTGGAATACCTGCTCTATTCTCTAGCCATCGATCCCTCTTTCCAAGTTCTACTACATACACCAGACTTAGGTACACAACACGAAAGACTACCCCGACATGAGAGAACCGATTGATCGAAAGAATCAACAAAAGAAGAAAAGAGCTGTCAGCGTAAGAAAAATTAGGACCGCCCAACCGGGGGCAAGGACCACAACCTCGAAACCGAGACGACAACCCTCGCTGCAACGATAGGGAGAACGACATAAACATAGATCCGCCTAGATTAAACAGGCCCGCAAGAGCTTCCTCAATCCGTAAGATCAACACTATAATTTGAGGGCCCTACGTTGGAAGGCATACGATAAATTCATGATGAAACTACGCTAAAATAGTCAGAGAAGAACCAATAGAGAGCTTATAGGTTCACAGACATCAACCCTGTGGCCCCACCTTTCATGTTTATAGAGAAGGATAAGGCAAGTGTCCACTAGCCGCATTGTGGCGACGCTTGGTAATTCACGCCATTGTCGCCAGAACGAGCTAGGACGAATGTTAGTCGATGATGGCAGTGCCGTGAATATCCTATTTGGCAGCACCTTCGACCAAATGGAGATAGACCATGAGCTGACAGCCATCTCAGAGCCATTGTTTGACTTCACAGAAGACATCCTCGTCATGAGAGGTAGGATCACCCTCATTTGTCAGAGATTTTGGAGAGCTCCCGTGCCACGTAAAAACTTCATGAAATTCTTGGTGGTGAATAACCATTCTCGCCTATCATGGGGTCCTTAGTAGGCCCGCATTTAAGGATTTACAGGCGATCATCTCCATCCATCACTTGGCGATGAAATTCTCAACAATAGTCTGAGTCGTAAAAGTCCGAGGCAATCAAATAGAGATGATGGCATGCTACATGAATGCGCTTCAAAGGTTGCAAAGCACAAAGATGCTCTCTCCACAATCATGATTATACAAATTGAGCTAATGGATATTGACCACAAAAAGACTGAAGAGGACATAGTCCTCAACGAAGGCCTCGACCCTCGAATCATAGGCTCGAATTCACTAGCCTCGCTGGTGGAGGACATTCCTAGTAAACCCCTCAGAGCCTTTCCAAATACTGCAGCTGGGGTAGAAACTAGAAGAATGGATAAAGGAAAAGTTGAAATTGTTCTTACGAGAGAACGTTGATGTCTTCGCGTGGAAGCACACTGACATGGTACGGATAAGTCCATCTGTAGCTTGCCATGCCTTGAAGGATAGATCGCAAGATGCGTCCCAAGATAAAGAAAAGAAGACCTCTGAGCACCAAGAGGTATGGCGCCTAAAGGAGGAAATAGATAAAGCTGGCGGCCAACGAGTTCATACGAGAAGCGGTTTATTCCTAATAGGTGTCTAACCCCGTGTTGGTAAGGAAAAATAACCGCAAGTGGTGGATGTGCATAGACTTCTCGGACCAAAACCAGGCATGTCTCAAAGATAGCTTTCCTTTGCCGTACATCGATCAGTTTGTTGATACGACTACCGGTCACAAGCTGCTTAGCTTTATAGACGCCTACTCTGGCTACAATCAGATCTCCATGTGTGCGGAGGACGAATAACACACCTCGTTCATTACAGACTGGGACTGTACAGTCACAGGATGATTCCCTTCGGCCTGAAGAACGTCGAGGCTACTTACCAACGGTTAGTGAACCGTACTTTTGCATAATTTCAGAATCATCATGGAGGTCTACGTCGATGACATGCTCATAAGGAGTGTGGATGCCGATGATAACATCGGACACTTGAGAGAGATGTTCGTAATTCTATGCAAATACCAAATGAAGCTCAACCCCTAAAATGCTCTTTTGGGGTCACATCCGAAAAATTCTTGGGCTAAATGGTAAATCAACACGGGATAGAGGCCAATCTCGAGAAAATCAAAGCACTCATCGACATGAGATCGCCATCCTCTTCTAAGGAGGTCCGAGCCTTACGGAAAGGTTACCGACCTTAAGTCAATTCATATCGAATGTGACTGATCGATGCCAGCCCTTCTTCCAGACCATCAAGGAAAAAAGCGGTTTGAGTGGGATGAGAAAAGTGTGAGAATACCTTTTGGGAACTTAAGATCCTCTTCAGTAAAGCCCCACTTTTATCCAAGTCAAGACCAAAGAAATATTGCTCATCTATCTAGAGGTGTCTGAAAAGGTGGCGAGTTCAGTACTAATCCAAGAGGAGGGCCCGACGCAACTGACTCATTGTCTATTATGTGAGCAAAGCGTTGCAGGATGCATAACCGAGGTACCCAGATATGGAGAAGCTTGCCTTATCCTTAATAATTGCATCAAGGAAGCTTCACCATACTTCTAGGCACACAGCATCAACGCCCTAACGAACCTCCCTTTGAGACAGATTTTTCAAAAGCCGACACCTCCGAGAGGTCGATGAAGTGGTCTATTGAGCTCAATCGGTTTGACATTTCCTAGAAACCAAGGCCTTCCATAAAAGGTCAATCTCTTTTATGGCTGAGTTCGTCCACATCCCAGATGGTTGCTCCAGACCATGCTGGAGGAGGTACCAACATGGAAATTATATGTTGATGGATCATCAAGTGAGACCGGAGTTGGAGCTAGGTTTCTATTAATTAGCCCCGACGGTCATAACCTCAACTGTGCACTTCGCCTGGAGTTCAAAGCCTCAAACAACGCTGCAGAGTACGATGCGGTCCTTGCAAGCTTGAGGTTAGCACAGGAGATGAATGTAAGAAAAATCCAAATCTATAGTGATTCGCAGTTGGTGGTTAGTCAAGTTAATGAGACTTTCACTCAAGACATGAGCAGGTCCATGGTGGCCTATTTAAAGAAGGCCAAGGATTTTCTTTCTCACTTTGAGGAATTCGAGTTCCTTTAAATTCCCAGGGTTGAAAAAGGCTACGTAGACGCTCTCTCCAAGTTGGCTAGTAGAAAAGACTCCGACTTTATGAAAGCCATTTTGATTAAAAAGCGTAGCTGGTCGACCATCGATGAGGCTCCACTGCCATGATAATTAGTGGGTCCTCCAAATGGATGAAGGAATTTTTCACATACTTGACCAATCAGATCTTACCAGACAACAAGGATGAATCTCGAAAACTCTGCAAAAGGGCCACAAAGTTCGTCCTATAGGACGGGATCTTGTACAAGAGAGGATTTAGCCATCCACTCCTAAACTGCATTACTGAGGACAAATTTGACTATTTCAAATATGAAATACATAAAAGAGTCTGCGATAATCTCGCGAGGAGATGCTCTAGTGCGAAGGCCTTAAAACAAGGATATTATGGCCGACTATGAAGAATGACTAACACGCATTTGTAAAGAAATGTGACAAGTGCGGAGATTTTCCATTGTGTCAAGCTCTCGCTCGAGAACCTCACTCTAGTTACCAGCCCGTGGCCTTTTTCCAAATGGAGGATCAACTTCATAGGTCCACTTCCAACCGGAAGGGATGGCATCAAGTTCGCAATTGTGGTCGAGACTACTTCACTAAATAGTGTGAGGGTGAGCCCCTAGCCAAAATCACGGAGGAAAACACATGGAAGTTTGTATGGAAGAACATAATTTGTCTCTTTGGGATACCTTACTCCACGTGTCGAGATAATGGCACGTAGTTCACCGAAAAAAGTTTAACTCAAATTGTAAAGAGCTCGGCATTAGGAGAGACTTTTCTACCTCTTACTATCCCCAGTCCAATAGCTAGGTGGAGGCTGTAAACAAAATCATCAAGCACACTCTGAAAAGGTAGTTGGAATCCACAAAATGAGGATGGGCTGAAGAACTTTCCGAGACCCTAAGGTCATATCGGACTACCTCCCGAATGGCAACTGGTGAGATCCCTTTCGCTATGGCATACGTAAGCGGAGGTAATGATCTTCGTTGAAGTGGGGATGCCTTCTCCAAGGTGCTTGCATTTTGACAAGATGGTCAATGAAGACCTGCATAAAGCAAACCTTGATCTATAGGAAGAAAGGCATGCCAAATCACAGCTTCACCTGGCGGTTTATCAAAGGAAGATGGCTAGGTACTACAATTCGAAAGTTAGGAACAGCGGCTTCCTAGTCAATGATTTTGTCCTCAAAAAATCCTTCCTCGCTAATACGGAAGTGGGAGCCGAAACCCTTGGACCCTCCTGGAGAGGACCATACAAGGTCATCGAAAAGATTCGACCTGGAACCTACAAATTAGAAGACTCAGAGAAAAAGAAAATGAAGCATCTCTGGAACATCACTCATCTTCGTCCGTACTACCAATAGATTTTATTTTTATTGACACTAAGTCGCATGTCAGTTTTACTTTCAACATTGTTCGGTGCAAGTATTATTCCAATAAAGTTCGGTTGTTTTCAAGTTAAGACTCTATCATCTCAATTGCGCCAACAAGAAATCAAGGTAGCGTGTGAATGTGGTTTGTGGCCAACTCCTTAACTCATTGGGTAAACTACTTAACGGGTGAAAATACAAGCAAAAAAAAAGCGCAAGGCGGAGAGGAGTGTGGTTCACGGTCAACTCCTTGACTTGTTGGGTAAACTACTTAACGTGTGCAAATACAAGCAAAGAAAAAGCGCGAGGGTGTGGTTCGTGGTCAACTCCTTAACTCGCTAGGTAAACTACTTAACGTGTACATATACAAGCAAAGAAAGCAAGCGCAGGAAGGAGTATAGTTCGCGGCCAACTCCTTAACTTGCTGGGTAAACTACTTAACGCATACATATGCAAACAAAGAAAGCAAGGAAACGAGGGAGTATGGTTTGCAGCCAACTCCTTAACGTTGGGTAAACTAATTAATGCGTGCAAATACAAGCAAAGAAAACAAAGCAGCAAGGGAGTGTGGTTCGTGGCCAACTCCTTAACTTGCTGGGTAAAAACTTAATGCGTACACATACAAGCAAAGAAAGCAAGGCAGCAAGGAAGTATGGTTCACACCAATTCCTTAGCTCATTTGGGTAAAGATATTTATCGCAAGCAAACACAAGAGAAAATGAAGCAATAACACTTAATGCATTTTTGTGATTACAGTGAAGAGACTACACAAAGTGAAAGTCCCACAGCCCCGCCACCTCTTTAGGGTCGACACAAGTAAGGCCCCTAAGCTTAGCCAACGATTCATTGCCTATGAGAGTTCTACTAGGGCCTTGGGCCAACTCCTTATGCTTAGCATAGGCCATATCTTCATACACTTTGAGTTTTAGCTCATCTCAGCTCACCTCCTGGCCTCGTTACACATATTTTGCATCGTTTCGGCTTTCATCGCCTTGTATTCGATCGATCTGGCCTTCTCAGCGAGGTCGAGCTTTGAACAAAGAATCTTATTCTTCAATCGTACCTCATCAGCATCCTCAAAACCCACTACATTCGAATCTTCATAAACTACCAAGTACATAGCTTCGAGCACTGTTCATCTCTGCCATTTTTACCAACTCGGATTTGCATACTCCGCCACCTTCTCTTAGGTAGAATTCCAATACTTATGGACAGAAGCTGCTGCCATCTCCGATGGAACCAAAGTAGCATATCTAGAATATCTAGATCCAACTCATCCTGATGGGACCCAATGTTGATGTGTTTGATCCAGCCAAAGGAAGCGAAGCGTGGTCTACGTCCCACCTCGAGGAGATCGAGTTGACCCTTCAGTTTTCTGAGAGGAAGTCAACACTTGACCTCGCCTATCCCTTCATGCATCACTCATAATACCTTCATCCCCCAGTTTTCTCTTTTGCACAAAATTCTCCCATTCATCATTGACATTCTGCTTTTATTCACCCTACCGTGTAACACTCTCTGACGAAAGTAAAGGTTCTCCAAAGAGAGAAGGGATGAGGTGCCCATGGCCAATTCTAGGACCAACGGAGTAGTGGCAATCGAGGCCGGTGCCTTGATCATCGGTATCGGAGGTTGTTGAGAATGAGGCACATTCCCGTCGTCATCTTTTTCTTCATCAATGCTAAAATTAGGGATTTTGGAGAAAATAATCAAATATACTTGGCCATTCATGGAGATCCGTTCGCCAGAAAGGATTTCTAGAACAGTATGAACGGTTGGGTTCTGGAAAATCTGCAAAAAAGAAGAAGGAAAATGAAAGGTTTTGGGAGTATATATAAGCTCAGCACCTGATCCTAGCCATTAATGAAGAACCTAAAAGTTTCAACCGTTTGGATAAGAGCTGCGTGGAGGGTGCTGCATTCATAAAAACCCTAGAAAAACGTAAAGGCTGCATGGTTTAAATGCACTTGAAGACTTGCACATGCCACGTGCAATAATGGAGACGTTAACCTTCATCCACTGTAAGGGTTGTCACTAACGAAGAGTGCCCTAGACGATAAGGCCTCAACCAAATCTGCTAATGCATTCTAACAACTGGTCCCTAACCCCTTCGGCTTCGAAGAATAAATAGGTTAAAACACTGTTCAAATAGGCTTTTCAGCTTCGAAATAGAATAGGCGAGGCAGTAACACTTGGGAGTAATTATGTCTTAAAGAAACAAATGAGTGCCAACACAAAGACGATGATGATTAAGCTGATCTTTTATTCTCAATAAAAAGTAAATGAAAGAGTATGTAAACACCATCCTACTCTCCCGTTGCCTCTATCAGGTCAGCACAGGAAGGGGTCCTTAGCCTATCTAACTGTTCTTTAGTCTTTGTGAGCTCTGTCACTACTTCTGCTTCGTTCAGTTCGTCGTCGGGTTTCGTCAGCAACATAAGTCTGACTGCACCATGATAGGAAGTATCCCAAACATGATATAACTATGATAATCGTTATATGAGTTGATTTGGTGACTAATTAGGCCATTATGCTCAAAAATGTCGTTGACACCTTCGGCAAAAAACTTTCAGCCTCGTCATCCAAATCATAATCATTGAAATATATATCATCAACATCAATGTCCATTGTGGATGTACTAGTTGAAAACTTATCGTTAAGACTACTGGGCCCAACCTCATCCATGGCATCCAAAGCACCCATTAGATATGGAGCATGATTGGGATATTTGTGGAGGCATACTTGGTCATCGAAACAAAAATCCTTGACGTCCCCCTTTAAGAGGAACTTAAGTAAAATACTGGAACCAATTGGACAACTTGTTGAAAAACCATCTTTTTCTCTTCCATCGGGAGAAGTTATTACCATCGAAACAAAATATTTGAGTTTTGAGAAGTTTTGGAAGAGTGAAACTAGAAATGGAGAATTCATATGGTTTATATAGGGGCAAGATCCGATCACACCCGTTGATTAAGGCCCTCGAGATCCGAACCGTTGGAAATGTCTACATGGAAAACACAAAATATTAAATATGGCTCTTAATGGATGCTATTTAATGGGCATGTGGACCGCCACAGAGCCACGACGTCATTTAACTTACCTAAATAATAATAGCGTCAACACTTTCGAAGAACGTAAAGGTTGCGCCATTAATGCATTTTAAAACAACTCTTCATATTTAGGTTTAACTCTTCATATTCAACAAAAAGGCTGTGCTATTAGTACCTTCTTCAATAGCTTGTTATTCATGAAGGTTAGAAACTTGATTGAATACGCATTTTCATTAACAAAAATGGAACAGAGGAAGCAATCATACTTAAAACAAAGGAGAAATAGTTTTCATTGATAGAATTTGAAGCACATACACATTTCAAGGAAAAATGCAAGCCCTATTGCCCCCACTGCCTCTCCATGATAGAATTTGAAGCACATACACATTTAGGGTCTTCTTCTACAGTAGGGAGAATGCGAGCTTCACTTTCAGCTTGACGTTTGGCAGAAGAAGGAACTTCAATAGCTGTAGAAGGCTCTAAAGCAGGAGTGTTGGAAAAAGCTGACATTAGGAATGAAAGATCCCAACTGGATGAATTTTTTGATCTGTTGGTTAATTACTCCTCTTGGCCACCATAAAGTGATTGGCGAGGTGTAAGTACTCAGGCATGTTTGAGAATTCCTTATTGTACGATCTCACAGTCCTCGTCCCCGCCTCAACCAACTCTTTCTTCATATTTTCTAGCTCTCTCCTTACCTCGGCCAGTTGTTTATCCTTTTCAGCAACCATAGCATCGAAGTCGCAGGTTCTTCGAGGTAATGATACTTTCAACAAAAGTCACACGGTCCTCGACCAATTTCTTTGAGACCTCGGCAAGTCTTTTTTGGCTACGGGCCTGCTTTAAGTTCTCTGCTGCAGACTCGAGGTTGGCCTTGAAGTTAGCCTCGACGGCCACCAAAGCATCCAATTTGTGTCGAAGGGCCCCCGTTCTTGAATCCAACTTGGTGTTCTCAAAACTCATCACCTTCAGGTTCTCGCAAGCTTTTTTGACTTGGCTTCCTCCTTGCCCAACTTGTCCTTAAAGCCAATAAGGGAGCTGTACACTTCTTTGTTCAAAATCAGGTCTTGAGATGTAGTCATCTTTGTGAGTTTTAGGAGCTCGTCCATGTTAGCCTTCTCGGTGACTTTCTCCCATGCCGAGGTTCAGTACTTGTGGACACTCCCCGCCGCCGTTATATGACGTGCAAGAAGCATGTCCATCACGGTAAGATCCAGTTCATCGGGTGCAGTACCGATGCTCTTCCACTCTACTAGACCGGATGATGGAGAGAAAGTCCTAGCATCGTGAGCCCACAGGTAGAGTTCGACAAAGTTTGGAGACTCTCTTGAGTTTACCTTGTCTTATGAGCGTCCTTCACCAGCCCATTCCCTACCACTAGAGCTTTCATTTTCTGGCAAAGGGCCTCGTTCGTCCCTTCTACGATCCCCTTTCCCTTGTCTTGTTGAGGTATGGAAGGTGGAGGTGGGGGAGATGTGGTCAGATCGGGACAGGGTGTGAGAGGCCCGGGAAAGGTATTTCCGAAGAGGTATCACACTTTGAACCTCCTGCGACGGAGGTTGCAGGTCAAGAGGCTTACCTATTAGTCCAAAACGGATTAACAAGTTGTGATCTTTGAGTAGGTTGCTGAGGCTCTTGAAGTTGGTGTCAAGCTCACGAACTTTAGCCCACTTAGACCTCAAATCCCTTTGTTATCTCTTTGGGATCGGCGGCTTCCAACAATATACAAAGGCAAATAAAGCATTAAGTCATGAGCGAGGATTATAAGCCACACATGACAGTAAAATATATCAAGTTCTCCAAAGCGACGAGGAATGGACACGTTGGGAAAGGGATCCTCCACCTAAATTCCTAGGTTCATCCAAGCAAATAAGAATCTCTTCTTCTAGTTGTGGACCTTGTTGGGACTGTTATAGTTGTTCTCCACATTGTGACCCGGCTGGGGAGACATGTTGAACCAACCATCAGACTGAAAAGGACGGTAGATTGATTTAAATTTCCTTGGGGATAAGTCTTTCCAACCTCGGCGATCCTCCATAACAAGAACGATACCACCATATGGCCCCATCTATTTAGCGTTATCTGACAAAGGCTAGGTTGAAGTCTCTCAAAATTTTCCTAAAAAATGGATGCATCAACAGATGAAGGCCTTCTTTGCATCATCTGGCTCGTAATTGGCGGCGAACCCTTTTGGTGGATCATCGACCGCTCCTCTTAGGCAGGAGCCCTAAACACAACGAATTCAGGGATCGCGTAATCAATCATAAAAGCTTCTAGGTTCGCCACCTTGATCCTCAAGCGAACCAGTGAGGCCACAGCGGGCCAAATTTTTTAACTCCTTGTCCGACTCTAGGGGCGCTAGAGAATCTCTTCTATCCAACAAGGCTCTCATTTCAGGAACTCCATTGCCTCGTTGTCTTTTATTGGCCTTCGACTTGGGCGGAATTCTTGAGGTTTCTTCCTTCCCACTCATGGGCCTTGGGAGGATAGGCAATAGTCGATCTTTGCTCAACCTCATCTTGCCCTTTGGACGACGATAAAACTTTCGTCCCTAATCTCGAGGTCCATATCGAGGGGCCGACTAGTTCGGGAATCATCGTTTTCGAGACAACATTGATTTTATTCTTTTTCTTGGACAGATAAATCTTTGAATTCTTTGAAGAAGAATGTAGAAATAGCGGGTGGAGCAAGAGGTTTGGAAAAACACAAAAGAGGCATGCAGAAAAACACAAAGTAGAGCCCATAACTTTACCTAGTAAACAAAGCTCTGCCAAGGAACTCAAAGAACAGAAAACTCCAACTCTTCTCTAATCAGAATTCTCTGGAGCTCTGTGGTTCTTTATGGAATTCTTTGGAAGTTTGGAGAAAATGAACCGGTAAAAAGAAAATAATGAAAGGGCACCATAGTTTATATAGACGAGGCCCCCTTCATCCTCACCATCGAATTCAAATGACACCATCTGAGCCGTCTATTTAGCGAACACGTGTCAAGACCAGGCTAAAAGACATAAATCAAAACCCTAGGCAATTAATGAAGAAAAAGGACGCACGTCATGCACGCCCTCAAACGCCCTTCACTCGCCTACAACAATGATGACGCTGTCACTTCGAATCATTATTGTCTGTCGTTGATTGACAGCTGTGTCAAGACTATACCTACCACGAACCACACTAGGCCATGTCACTGCGACTAACCTAATCAAAGCCCTCACCCGCTATGAATAAAGCGAGCTTCGGACTTGGGAGGCGTATATAGCGACTTCAAAGAATCCGGTATACATGTGGGAGAAACTCAACACACAATTCCAATTAAGGCAAAGGCCCACGCGCCGTCATTTTTTTAAAAAAAATTCTTCTTTAAAGTCCACGCCTATTATAAATAATAGGTTTGGACTTGGAGGATTATTATTACCACCGATTTTGGTAAGACCTCCATGTCGGCCAAAGGCCTCATAGGCCCAACAAGGGCCTCATGAATTCATAGAAATCCTCAAAGGTTCAGCAACATCTAGCACTCCTGAATCAAGTACAGTAAATCCCATGGAAGGCCTCAACGTTCATGGCCAACCCAAGGCCTTCGCTAGTCTTCGAAACCATCATAGTTCGCAGATAATGTGATATTTCAAAATGACCAGAGAGATATTTAAAGAAAGATTGCGTTTAATTGTCACACGAATTCTCACAAGGAAACCAAATTTCAATCTCTTAATGAATAGGCAGCGTGTGTATATATATATAATTGGAGATCAACTCAAATAAGAGCTAAAATCTTGGAGATTGCGTTGCTACCCAATCATCCCTTATCACATAAGGAATAAGAATCCCGTCAGAGGTCTAATTGATTGCTTACCTAAATCAATTAGAACTACGAAACTATAAATACAAAATCTCCTATTATTCTAAGTTGAAAATTTGGAGACCAAGTGTAAATATGTCAAAAGACTAAGGATTTAAGATGTAATTTTTGGAGGACTTAAGCGAAAGAAATTAAAAATGTAGGAATTGAAGTTAACATTACATGAAGTACAAAGATTGTCATGCAATAAATAACGGTTTATTGTGTGTCACGTCATCACTTAACGGTGCTACTTCACCATTTCGGGTTGGGAACTTAACATAGTAAGCCAAGACTGCAACTTTTGAACTTTAATGATCGTTTTGAAATTTTAAAGTTACTTTAGTGAACACTAGTGAAATTAGCCCTTTTGCATAATTATTATTTTTAAAAATAATGAGATCTTCTTTTGATGGGATGGACCACGTGATCACTCTTAAATTAATCGAAACTTTCTGATTGAAACAAATTTATTAGTATTTTTGTATATTTCTAATGGGTTAAATAAATTAGTGGTCACTAATTTTTAGGGAAAAATTGATATATTTATGTTTTTTTCTTCAAAAATTATGTCACACAAAAATTTCTTTAATGTTTGATATCACGAGCTTAGCTAAGAATCTTTGTTTGTTCTTTTATTATGCCGTTAAGGACATATATCTTACAAACTGCTAACAACATTGAAGAGAGATAAAATTATGTCATTTTATTCTTGCTTAAAACAATTCAATGTTATCTAAATCTAACATATGTGAAAGATGATAATTAGTTGATGAGAATTCAGAAAGCCCACTGAACTTTCAATTAACAAGAAAGATGGTAAATTTCATACGTGGTCACTTAACTTTCAGAATTTTTTAAATTCAATTATTAAACTTTAATTTATCTTCAATTGAATTACTCAACGTCAATTTAATTTTAAATTTTAATTTACCTTTTTATTTACTACAAGCATAAAAGAGAACTTTGAACTACATTATCAAAACAATAAATATATTGCCTTGTGATTTTGCAAGAAAAAATAAATCAAAATTTCATCATAAAATCCCTAGGAAAAATTAAAAATTCAACTACTTTTTAAGAAAATCTAAATTTTTCCTTTGATGGGATTGCATAAACACTGTAAATTCACGAAAATTCCTAAGAGAAACAAAGTTTTAGTTTCAATAATTACTCAACTTTTAATCGCATCTTTGATTATTCACTGCGTGCTCACAATTCAATAACTATCAATGGACGGAAGCTCACATGTGGCTGACAAAATTCCCATGTGGTACACATTTGAAGTTAATTTTGAAGTTAAATGTTTCAATAATCATTGAACTTTCAAATGTTTAATGCATACTCACTGAACTTTGAAAATTTGCGCTTCGTTAATCACTCATCACGATTCAGTAACTACCAATAGACGAAAGCATACACATGACTCATGAAACGCCCACATGGCGCACATTTGAGATTAATGTGATTTATACATGAAAACATTTATTCTTTTTACAAATTGAAATCCCTCAAAGCCTATTATCCTAAATCCATTTCTATCAAATTCAATTCCTAACCCTAACATTTATCATCCATAAAAAACGATAGCGCTACCCAAACTAGCCTAATCGAGGATCACCACTCCGTTTATAAATCAACAATATCGCACGTGGAGGGGCTACGTGGAGATAAAGCCATAAGTTTGTTGGTATTTTTTGTTTGTTTGTCGTATTATGTACCCAAAAATTCGTCTATATAAAGTGTTTTTTAGATATGGCAAATGGGCCGATCAGCTCGTGGGCTCGCCGGCTCGACCCTTCTATGCTCAGCTCATAATGGGCTTGGGCTCTTCGCAGGACAAGCAAAAAAAAATAACAGGATCAGCAAAAAGACGACCCGGCTTGTGGGCCAGCCCAATGAGTCGGCTTGTCAAGGCTCGTGACTAACTGTCACTTTTTTAAGTGACCGTTTGGTGATTAATTTTTTTTTTCAAATTCAGAATTTTTCCTATAAATACCTCATTCTAAAATGATTTTTTGCACACCTCAATCTCTCAATCTATTACATATTAAATTCTACAAAGTACAGGATTTACTGTTAACTAATAGACAGAATCCCTGAGCACAAAGTACAATGTAAACATTGTAAAGAGAAGTTAGTGTGGCAAAAGAAAAGGGGACGACTCATCTAAAGAAACACTTCAAAAAGTGTGTTTGCAAACACGGAGGGTTTGGAATCAAATCAGGCACAACTCCAGTTTGGATCTCCTAGAGCCGACTCCAGCAATACTCCTGATCTAAATAACATGGTATATTCACAAGACAACATGCGCAACGAACGAATTCCGCAAGTTGTAGCAAGTGCCGATTTTCCACTAAGCTTGGTGGAAAATCATCATTTCACGAACTTCATACAAAATATCTCCAACCAAAGTATGACGTATTTGTTGCTAGAAATATTCTTCGTAAAGACACTATTATTTTATTTAATAAAAAGAAAGAAGCTATTATAAGTAATATTAATAATTATAATGGTGTTTTTATCTTTCACTTCAGACTTATGAACTGCTAATAACAAAAATTGATATATGGATGCAACTGCACATTACATTGATAAACACTAGATAATGCATAAAAAAGTAATAGAATTTAGAACAATTAACTATCTTCATAATGGAGTTAATATTTTTAATGTTTTATTAGATGTTTTACATAAATTTAATTTTGAAACGAAGATTCGTAATTTTACTTTTAACAATGCAGACCCCATCAATATAATAATTAAAAAATTAGTTCAACATTCAATCCAAAATTTGATGGTATTTTATGACCGTAGGTGCGATGATTTACTTCACGGGCGAGGTCTCTGGTTCAAGTCCAGGATGGCCCAGCTGCGCCAGAGAAAAGAATAGAAGAAGGATCTGACTGCTTCATGTATATTCCACTTGGCTTGGGGGGATATAGTGCTATCCATCTCGCCACATACGTATGCGTGTGGGCACCAGCGTAGCTCTTTGAAAACGCATCTTTTACATTCGTTGTGTATGTCATGTTTTCAATTTAATTGTAAAAGATGGATTAAAATTCATAGAAGTACAATTACAAAAAATTAGATACGCTATTAATTATATTAAGGTCTCACCAGTAAAAAAAAATAAGTTTTTGCTGTTCTATGTGTTGAAAATGGGCTTCAAAAAAATATTTTTGCATTGATGTATGTAGAATTTAACATATCTCATACTTAAATCTTGTGAAGGATATGAAGATTGTATTATTGCATATTATAATGGCCGACACTCGCACGGCCCAAAATATAATTTACAAACATATGATTGAGAAATATGTGCTCATGTTATAAATTTTATAAAAGTTTTTTTGACGCAACAAATGTATGTTCAGATGTATAATATCTAACTACTCAACAGTTCTTAATCATTTATATTATATTGCCAACAATTTTAATAGGTATAAGAATTTTGCTATTTTTTTAATATTATACATGTGATTGAGGCTAAATTTAAAAAATATTAAAAATAGTTGCCTATGTTATTTCAATTAGCATCTATTATAGATATCAGATTTAACTTAGATGGTACAAAAGTAACCATAATGACAATTTCACAAAAATTAACGTAAGATAATCTACTAGCGTATGGTAATTTAGAGTAAACTTTTATGTCAAATGTATGAGGTCTACGTTGAAAAGGCTGGTAACAACGTCATATGTCCTCCTGTTCTAACACATGCTTCGTCATCACTTGACGATAAGGAATTATGGAGTTACCTTAATTCAGTTAGGGGTAGTTAACATGATAGTAGTTCTTCTTCTGCTTCTCCCCGTTCCCGTTCTAGTGATATACCATTAGTGTTAGCTAGGTATTTCGCGTACGATATACTTAGTATTTTGGATGATGAAGAGAGAAATTTGTTTATATACTACAATGATGGAGACAAAATGAACGTTAATACCCAATTATTTCAAATATGGCACACGACCTACTAACACCTCTAGTATCAACTGTAGTATCGGAGTCTACTTTTAGTACAAAGTGCAAGGTTACATGTCTGATTTCAGGTCAAGAATTAAAACCGACATATTAGAAACCTTACTGTATCTGAAGATAATGCCGAACTTCGGATCCAAGATAAAGTGGACAGAATAATGTCCAAAGAACATGAAGATTTGAATAAGGAATACTTGAATTTGTAATAAGTATTATTTGCATAAATATTTAATATTTCCTTCGTCTTATTTCAACGAAAATTGTTACACGTAACAGTTTGTTCGTGTACAATTTTAACTCTGCCTACGTTCAAAGTAGCTCGTCCCAAGCTCGAAAAACATGAGGGTTTTCACCTTTTAAATTTTAACAGAAAAATTTCACACTTTATTTATTTTTATTTTAAAATTCTCTGAAATAATTTTAAAAAAAAATCGAGTCGAGCTCGTGGACCACTCGGCTCAGCCCATTGCCATCTCTAGTTCTTCTCGGGAAAACCTAACTCTAAGCGTGAAAAGTATAATATTTTTTTTTTTTATATTTATGATGTATGTAAATGTTACAACATGTATTTGACGTTGAAAAATATGTATTTTGGCCATATTTTATCTCTTTTAGAAACTAAAGACCATTTTTTTGCTTGTGCTGCCAGATTTGGAGGAGGATCTAAACTTCATTGATTCTGAGAATGAATCGAGGATGATGACGATCTCTTGTATGAGCAAAAAGTCACAGAAGGCATTGAATTAGGAGTTGAAGAGAGCTTACTTGAAGGGACCGAATATGTTGACAATGAAGTAGGCGACTTAGAGTATCTATCTTACGAAGCATTACTAAGTGATTATGCATCCGATGATAAAGTTAGGTATAGGTTTCCTAAATTTATTGTTGAGACCGATATGCAAAAATCCAAAGTTCATAGTTGGGCAAAAGTTTAGGTCTATTGAAGAGTTCGGGACATGAGTAATTTCTTACGAGGTTGTGAATTTGTATAATTTGAAATTTAAGGCTAATGATGAATCTAGAGTACAAGGCGTTTGTAAAGTGGGATGTAAATAGAGGCGATTAGGGTGTCAAAGGTGAAAAATACGAGCACAATACAAGTAAAATCCTTACAGAACATACTTGTAGTTGATGACAGGAGGGAACGTATTATGATGAGAACTAAGATTTGGAATAATGATTGTCATCACTCATGTGAAAATTTTTGGTACAAAATTATTTTCTTCGGATGAAAGAAAAAGCGTTCTCATTATACACATCCAAATATCATTTCAAGGCTCACTATAATATGTTCTCAGTTCACTTCCAACGAAAATAAAAAAAACATTTTGATTGAACGTTTTCTCATGTATAGACTTCGAGGAATTTCAATTTGGGAAAAGAATAAATGTTTCTCATATATAATCAAATTTAAAAAATTGCTTTGATGGCATGGAGGGGTAGCTTCAATTTGTTGGTAGAATTAACCTCAAATATGTACCACGTGCTGCCAACTATGTGTGCGCTTTTCTTTATTGGCAGTTACTGAATTGTGAGCAGTGATTAACAGTGCATAACTTTCTAAAGTTCTATTAGCACACAACTAAATTTGAAAGTTCATTGAGTGATCGAAGACGAGACTAAAAGTTCAGTGATTATTGAAACATTTAACTCTGAAATTAACTTTAAATGTGTGCCACGTGGACGTTTTGTCAGCAACATGTATGCTTCTGTCCATCAGCAATTAATGAATCGTGATGATTAATTAACGAAGCATAACTTTATAAAATTTAAATTAACCTGCAAAAATATTTAAAAATTGAGTGAGTGAATAATCGATGAAGGACTAAGAGGGGTGTTTCAAATTGAGACTTTTAAGAACTTTTAAAGATTTAAAAGTTTAGGAGTATTGAACGTAAACTTTTTAAGACTCTCTAAAAATATTGGTCACGTGGTATTTAATTAAAATTTTTTAGTAGTCTCTAAAGTCACGAGGTATTCAAATTGAGAAGGACTTTTTGGGATTCTCTACTTACCAGATTTTTGGAGATATCTGGAGACTTTTTTGTGTAAAGTCTAAATAGCAAATCTAAAATCAAATCTCCCGTCTACCTTGAGATTTGTGAAGACTCCAGGGACTTAAAATAAAAAAATGTCTATTTTCTTGCATTTCTAGGACTTTCTCGTATCTCTTCCATCTACCTTGCGATGTTGGAAATATTTAATATATTTTTTATTAAACATTACTAAAATCTTATTAATTCTTTTTGGGAATTATGTTTTTTGTTAATTTATTGAGTTGATTTAATTTTTTTATATTTTTTTAATAAATATTTTTATTGACATGAGAATTATGATTTATTACTTTGAGTTCTTAATTATATAAGTTGTGGATGATTTGAATATGCAAGAAGTAACTCAAAATAATATTATATTATACAAAAATTAGTTTAATATTTTTTTAAAAAAATAAAAGTCTTTAATTAAAGTGTATAGAAGTCTTGAAGTTTTAACTAAAAGTCTACATAAATTTAAGAAGGACTTTCATTAAATCTCAATAAATCTATAAAAGTTATAGTGTCTTTTTATTTACTCAATATATTGGACAATTTTTACAGTCAAATGGACGTTTGATGATACATATGATTAATTATGACCATTTTAAGTTATAATTTATAGGATATATATATATATATATATATATATATATATATATATATATATATATATATATATATATATATATATACTAGTTACGCCACGTGCATTGCACATTTGTGAAAAATGTAGTGAAAAGTTTTAGGTTGAAATGATCTGAACCTTTTATACAATTATTCTTAAAATAAAATATAAATTAAAAATAGGTCAATGTTCAATGTTCATTGTTAAAAAATAAAAAATTTTATTGTGTCAAATGGGCTTTAAAAAAAAATTTGGTGAACCTTTGTTATATACATTTAGAATTCAATGACAAATTTATCATTATATAAATTCAATTTTACATTGAAAGAAGAACAAAATATGCAGCTGTATTTTAATTAGGCACTACATTTATAACCTCATATAAAGCTTACAAGGATAAAACAATAGGGACCTTTTGTGCAATTATTCCTTTAAAAAATAAAAAAAAAGAAATTAAATACTTTTTATCGATATCGGCAATTGATTGAAAATTGATTGCCGAGCAAAACTAAAATGCTTGCTGAACACATGATGAGCCTTTCTAATTTGCAATGATTTTTGATGAAATAAAAAAGAGAGCACATGTAGTTTTTCTGGCCAAACCAGTTCAAATAAGTGCATCAAATTGTCAAAGAGCAAAATTAAGGTTATTGTTTTTTTTCCCGGGGAAACATTAGATCTCATGGAGCAAGACAAAAATGTAAAGACAGACACATGCATAACAAGGACAACACAAGCAAGCTTTAAATGACTTCAAAAGAAATGATTCCATCTACTATCAAACAAAGGGAAAGATAAAAATAAAATCATGGTAAATGGATAAAAAGACCCAAAAAATCTAATAATATACGTCAACAAAAATACCGACTAATTGATCTTGACTCATACCACTCGCAAATAAGAACCTATGATTTGCATATCAGGAGTATAGCTAATCATTTGACTTAAATTTGACTTTGTTAGGCTAATCAAAACAAAGCCAAGTAGTACATGTTTGTGATTAAAGAATATGAAATGCTCAATCACTATATATTATACTTTGGTTAATAATGCAGATGTATCACAGCAAAGCGAAGGCGGAACTGTTTTTTGTTAATAACTTTTGCATTCATTTAGCTATTCCATCTGCCACACAAAATAATCAAATCAAATTACTCATAACTCTAGAACATCGAGAATTTTGAAAAGCATAAATTGGATTTGTTAGAGCATATAAGTACTAATGATCATCGAAATCATCTACATTTGTAATTTCCTAAATATAGTATTTAGTTCAAATGCAAATGTACTAAAACAGATTCATCCATTTCAACGAACAATAATCTATTTATTCAAAAATCTTTGATTCAAAACCTTAAGAGGCGAAGCGATTACACGATATGACAACAATCAATGGAGCACAATGATTTTCTATATATAAAATCAAACATGCTAACTTATGTCTTTGAATGTTGAAGAAAATGGATGTTGATAGGTGATAAGTGCGTTTATGCACTTATTTTTGCCTTTAATTAATCATTTATGTCGTCATATAGTTGTTTTCTACTTAATCTAGTTTAGTATTGTTTTATTTCGAGTTTTGGACTGTTGGTGAACAATTGGAGAAGTTTGGACTAAAAGAGCAATGACTTAGAAGATGTCTCATAAGTTCGAGGACTCAATTGCACCCAACCCAAAGTTGAGGACTAAGCGGAGATGATCCAAAGTTGAGGACTAAAGCGGAGATGATGCAAAGTTGAGGACTAAGCTGGCGATGATGTAAAGTTGAAGGACCAAAGTTGATGTCATGAAAAGATGGAGGACTTAAATGATCAAGACTTAAAGTGGAAGGACCAAATTGGTTGCAAGTGGAAACCGAAAGGACCGGATTGCAAAACCTACCAAGCAACCAAAGTGGGCGATCGCTTGGAAGCTTAATCCGGGCGAGCGCCCTTGACAACCTAAGGCAAGAAAGAAAGAGAGCAAGAAGGCCTCTGGGCGATCGCCTGAGCCATTTTCTTTCGCGAAATTTTGATTTTATTTTCTTTCCTTTTGAGTCCCAATCCCACTAAGAAACATGTTGAAGCGAGTTTTAGGTCTTCTTGGGATATTTTGTGGGACAAGAAGAGTAGTATAAATATGAGATACATTCTCATAACACGTGTTGGATTTTGGGGAGCAAATCAAGAGAAGACATCAAGAGAACAAGAGATCAAGACTTCCTCGACTATCAAGATTTCTTGAAGATTTCTTCTCCTTGAATCCATGCCGGGTTTTATTAATTCTTGTTTTTCTAGTTTAATTATGTTTTTCTAGTTTTTCTTTATCCAAGGTGAGCGATGAAACCTTGTTTTAATTAAGTGATTATTCCGTTATTCGTTTAATTCCTTCTTAAGAGCTTTAACGTTTATGGCTTGTTCTTGACTAAATTAATTAAATATGATTTCTTTCATCTTAAATATCATGTATTTTTGATAGTTAGATGTTGATTTAATTAATCCATGCTTGGTGATATAATATGATCTATTAATTGCTTTTGATTTTTCGTCATCTTCTATTCGAATTGGGATACATAGAATGCTTAGAACTTATTTGATTCTTTGTTTTCTTTCAATTGAGCTTGATACGAAAAACGCTTAAGTGGTTTATGTTTGAAGCATAAGGGGAGCCTATATTTGATATTCTTCTTCTGGACGTGATTGATAAATCTTTAGGGACGACAATAGATTGATTTCGGGTTGTCGTATGTGTTTTTCTTGGGAATTAATGAATGATTGGATAATTGCTAAATTAGACAATGGTGGATTCTGAAACCTTGGTGTTTTTACACAACTTGAATTCTCAATTCATTTATTAGCTTACTTCTTTAGTCTTTTAATTAAACAATTTCAACAACAAATCTTTTCAACTCAACTAGCCTTGAATAACAATTAATTCGGATTAAATTACACCTTCCTCATAGCAGTCTCTGTGGGATCGACCTCGTTTTTACCTATCTATATTCCAATAGATTCGTACACTTGCGAGTTAATTAAAATTTGACATCAAGTTTTTTGGCGCCGATTCTTCGGGACTCTGCGTCTGAAGGTTAATTTAATTTTAGTTAATTTCATTCTTGACTAGTTATAATTTAGGATTTTATTTTGTTTATTTTATTTTCGCTTTTTTTATTTATATAAAAAAAAAAAACTCAAAAAACTCAAAAATCTGCATTGTGCATGCTTGGTCGTAGATCTCTAGAACTTAAGCTAGAACATCTAGATAGTGAAATTGAAAGGACTTTTCACCAACAAAAGCGAGCCACTAATCTAGATAAAATTGAAGAAATCGAAGCAATAGTAGCTATGGGGATGAAATTGAGGAGAGACCTTTCGGGGACTATTTTAGTCCATTGGCTAATTTGAGCACCTCATGCATACAATACCCCTCAGTCATGACTAGGAATTTTGAGCTTAAACCGAGTGTGCTTAGCTGTCTCCCATCTTTCTATGGTTTAGATAGTGAAGAACCTTATAATCATTTGATCGATTTCTATGATGTATGTGAAACATTCAAATATGAGAATGTGTCTCGATAATGTTAAACTTCGTCTATTTCCTTTTCTCTAAAAGATAGATCTAGATCTTGGTTTAATACATTGCTCGCTAATAGTATTACTTCTTGGGAACAAATGGTTGCTAAATTTTTGAACAAATACTTTCACATTCACAAAACTAATGCTATTCGCAGGGAAATTTCGAGTTTGTGCAAAGAGGCGATGAGCCATTCTATGAAACTTGGGAGAGATTCAACGGGCTTCTCATGAAATGTCCACACCACGGCTATGAAAAATGGCATTTATGCCAATACTTTTGGAGGGTTCTTTGCCACATATTCAAGAATGGTTGATGGCCACAAGCGGGGAGAGCTTATGTCTAAAAATGCTACGAGATCCGGACCTTCTTTCAAAAGCGGTGACAATTCACAACAATGAGCAGATCCTCTAGAGGCGAGCCAAAGAAAGGGGTATCTATGAGATTCGCAGCAGTGAACCTAGCTCAGAAATCAAAGAAGTCAAGTGCATGATAGAGGACATCTCTCGCAAATTGACCTCATTGACAGTCAATAGTCCTCCAGAACCAGAAGCAGGTGCTGAGCAAGCTAATGCCCTCAACATGATGAGGAAGACTCCTTACAATCCTTACTCCAACACCTATAACCCAGGTTGGAGGGACCACCCCAACTTTTCTTGGTCACAGGGTAATCAACAGGATAACACAGCAGGTCAAGCCCCTCAGCAGCCTAGACAATTCAACCAAAACTTCGCACAGCCTAAACCATGGGAAGAGGCATTTCAAAACTTGACAAAAGCTACACAAGCTGCTTTGGAGCATCAGAATCACACCATCACTGAGTTCAAGAAGGAGATGCGCACTAGCCGAACTCACGAGCACAATCCATTTCAATATGGAGAACATGATGGGGCAACTGGCTTCATCAAGACAATAGTCGGCAACAACCATCGAAAAGGTAAATTCCTAGTCGACCATTTCCTAATCCTAAAAGGGGTGCACAATATTGGAACAGATTCAAGTAACCAACATGAAGAAGCTAAGGCCATCATGACTTTGAGACGGGGCAAACTGGTTGACAACAAAGTGGATCTTTCAAAGCAAAACACGCCTCAACTAATTTCTCCAGGTAATACCTCAACTGATGATTCAGTCCAAGAAGCTCACAAAGAAGACAATGAGCCATCCTACATCCCAAAAGCCCCATTTCCTCAGAGGTTGACAAAGGTAAAGCAAGGTAATTCTATCAATGACATGATGGACATCTTCAAGCAGGTAAGCATAAATATCCCTTTACTTGATGCTATTAAGCAAGTTCCTGCATATGCTAAATTTTTGAAAGACCTCTGTACTAAAAAGAGACAATTGCATGTACGTAAAAGGCATTCTTAAGCGAAAGCAGGTTAGCTCGATAATTCAAAGCAACACCCTCCTAAATTTAAAGATCCGGGTTGTCCTACTATCTCGTGCATCATAGGAAACCATAAAATTGAGAAGGCATTGTTAGATTTAGGAGCTAGTGTCAATCTTACGCCTTACTCGTGTACATGCAACTTGGACTAAGCGAGTTAAAACCAACATCCGTTATTTTACAACTTGGCGATAGATCGTGAAAGTACCTCGTGGCATTGTTGAGGATGTTTTGATGCAAGTTGATAAATTTTATTTTCCTGTTGATTTTATTGTACTTGACACTCAACCTGTTCGAGACTCCACTAAGCATATTCACGTGATTTTTGGTCGTCCTTTTTCTCGCCACATCTAATCTTTGTAATTAATTGCGGGAATGGAGTCATGCGGTTGTCCTTTGGCAACATGACAATTGAATTGAATGTCTTCAATGTCAACAAGCAACCACATGACAACGAGGATGTTGCTTGATGTTGACATGATAGAAGCATTGGTTGATGACTCTTGTATTTCAACTAACTTTGATGATGCTTTAATGATGTGTCTAACCCATTTTGGTACAGATTTTGATGTTGATGGTGCTATAGATGAGGTGAACACTTTGCTTGAGTCAACACTGTCATGGATACAAGTAAGTGGAGAGAGAAAATTGAGCCACTTCAATAAGTGAGAAGAAGAACATCCCATCGGTTCAACAACCGCCCAAGTTAGAGCTCAAAGCATTGCTCGACACTTTGCAAGTATGCATTCTTAGGGAGAGGCGAAACTTTACGTAATTATCTCTTACGCCCTTGATGATGCACAAAAGGTAAGTTGTTAGGTGTTTTAAGCCCGAACATAAAGAGGCGCTAGGTTGGACCATTCTTGACATAATAGGTATTAATCACAGATTGCATGCACTATATTCATCTTGAGGAAAATTCTAAGTCCACTAGAGAGATGCAACGTAGGTTAAATCCTAACATGAAAGATGTTGTGAGGCTGAAGTCCTTAAGTTGTTAGATCTTTGGAATTATCTATCCTATTTACGATAGCAAATGGGTAAGTCTGTGCATGTTGTCCCAAAAAAAATCGGTATCCTTGTAGTTACTAATGCTAACAATGAATTGGTTCCAACTAGAGTAACTACAGGGGATGGCGTGTGTGCATTGACTATAGGAAATTGAACTTAGTCACTAGAAAAGATCACTTCCCTCTTCCATTCATTGATCAAATGCTTGATAGACTAGCGAGGGCATGATTATTATTGTTTCTTAGATGGTTATTAGGGTTACAATCAAATTCCCATAGCTCCGGAAGATCAAGAGAAAACTACTTTCACTTGTCCTTTTGGAACCTTTGCATATAGGCGAATGCCATTTGGTTTGTGTAATGCACTGCTACCTTTCAAAGATGCATGCTTAGTATATTTTTCGACATGGTTGAGAGGTTTCTTGAGGTGTTTATGGATGATTTTTACGTGTATAGTGACTCGTTTGATGATTGTTTGCGCCATCTAACATTAGTTTTGCAGAGATGTGAGGAAAAGAATTTAGTCTTGAAAATCGGGAAAAATGTCACTTCATGGTGAAACAAGGTATTGTTCTTGGCCACATTATTTCTAGCAATGGTATTGAGGTTGACAAAGCCAAGGTTGATCTTATCTCCAATCTTCCACCTCCAAAATCGTGAAAGAAGTAAGATCTTTCCTTGGGCATCTTTGGGTTTTATAGGCGTTTCATTCAAGATTTTAGTAAAATCTCTAGACCCTTATGCAATTTACTTGTTAAGGATGTACCTTTTATCTTTAATGATTCGTGCTTAGAGGCTTTTGAACATCTTAAGAAAGTCTTGACCGACCTTGCACATTATTCGACCACCGATTGGACTTTGCCTTTCGAACTTATGTGTGATGCATCCGATTATCTTTGTAGGAGCAGTTTTAGGACGAGAGATTAGATCGGTTACCTTACATTATTTACTATGCTAGTAGAACTCTTAATGATGCACAATTAAATTATTCTACTACGAGAGAAAGAAATGCTAGCGAGAGTATTTGCTTTAGATAAATTTCGATCTTATCTTGTGGGGTGTAAAGTTATTATCTTTTTCGACCATGTCGCCTCAAATATCTTCTAACTAAGAAAGATGCTAAACCTAGATTGATTAGGTGGGTCTTGCTTTTGCAAGAATTTGACATTGAATTTAGGGACAAAAGGGGTGCGAAAATGTTGTGGTGACCACTTATCTCGGTGTGCTTGACTACATGCGGGATAAATTACCATTAAATGAGTTGTTTCGGATGAACAACTCATGAATATTGATGTTGTGCCTTGGTTTGCTTGATATTGTTAATTATCTTGTTACGTGCAAACTTCCGAACATTGGACTAAACAGGATAGAACTAAGTTTACGGGTGAAGTGAGGAATTTCTTTTGGGACGATCCCTACTTGTTTAAATCATTGTCTTGATCAAATTATAAGGAGATGTCCCCAGAAAGTGAATTCCACGGTGTTATGTCATTCTGTCATGACCACGCGTGTGGAGGCCATTTCGATTGCTAAAAGACTACCTCCAAAATTTTGCAATGTGGTTTTCTTGGCCTACTCTCTTCGTGACACTCATAGTTTTTGTTCTTCATGTGATAGGTGTCAACGCATGGGAAGCATTTCAAAAAGAAACATGATGCCGCTTAATCCTATTCTCGTAGTTGAACTTTTTGATGTCTGGGGGATTGATTTCATGGGACCTTTTCCTCCATCTTTTGGTTATCTTTACATATTAGTTGGGGTCGATTATGTTTCTAAGTGGGTCGAGGCAATTCCTTGTAGGACCAATGATCACAAAAGCGTAGTGGCATTTTTGAAAAGCAATATTTTCTCTCGCTTTGGCACTCCACGAGCCATTATCAGTGATGGGGGATCTCACTTTTGCAATAAACATTTTCAAACCCTTCTAGCAAAATACTCCATCACACATAAGGTGGCCACCCATATCATCCATGGACTAGTGGTCGGGGTTGAGGTCTCAAATCGTGAAATCAAGCATATTTAGAGAAAAAAGCAGTTCGACACGATAGAAAAGATTGGTCTTTACGACTCAACGATGTATTATGGGCATATAGGACAGCTTTTAAAACACCCATTGGGATGTCCCCTTTTAGATTGGTGTATGGGAAAGCCTGTCACCTTCCGGTTGAGTTAGAGCATCGTGCTTATTGGGCCATTAAGAAATTCAATTTTGATATGCGAGCGGTCAAAAGGAAATTGCGGTGGCGAACTTGAAGAAATTCGAAACGATGCTTATGAGAATGCTAAGATTTACAAGCACAAAATGAAGGTCTTTCACGACAAGCACATAGTCAGAAAATCATTCAGTCCAGGTCAGAAAGTACTTTTATATAATTCTCGCCTGCATTTATTTCCAGGTAAACTACGCTCCAGATGGTCAGGTCCTTTTATTGTTCGCATTGTTTATCCCCATGGAGTCATTGAGGTTGAAAACCCAACAAATGGTGATATTTTAAGGTTAATGGCCAACGTTTAAAACCATACTTGAGTTTCACTCTCGCGAGGGAGGAAGAAATTAACTGGATGATCCCGCCCTTCTTTCTTGAAAATCGTTTTTATTTAAAAACAAACAAAAAAAAAAAAAAAAAAAAAAAAAAAAAAAAAAAAAACTTGAAAATCGTTTTTATAAAAAAAAAAAAAAAATATTTTGCTTTTCGTTGTTTTTGTTTGTTGTTTTCTCATTTTTTTTTAGGATTGCTTTTGTGCAACCGATCTGCAGTGTCCACGGTGTTCAACATCTTTCACCGCCGGATGCTTCTTCTCCACATCTATCCACGGGAGTGGCGATCCTTTCCCTCCTACTACGTGCTTTATGCTTTATGTTATTCTTACATTGGGGACAATGTAAGGTTTTTTGTTGGGGTGGGTTATAAAGTATCATGTTACTTAAGAACTTCGAATTGCTTATCATTCGATCTGCTTGAATTATTCACTTCGATTTGCTTATCATTCGATCTGTATGATTTGAATTATTTAAAAAATAATAATAATAATTTATGCAGTTCTTTGTTGAATATCCTCACCGCCAATGATGATATCTGTTCAAATTGAGCACATTTTAGTCGACTATTAGACAACGCTTGAACTCATTCTTTTATCGATTACTTATCTATGTTAGACACGATTAAGAAAGCACATAGCCACTTTGACTTATCGTTTATTGGAGACATGACTTGAGTGTTTGTGTTGATATTATTGGTGAGTATCATGATAAAAATTCGTTCCTACATTCTTAGAGCTAGTGACTAAAACTGTTTTGAGAAACGGTTTGGGGGTGTTAAAGTTACTACTTTTGTTCTAAGACTTTTGATGGTTTGGGTTTTCTAGGTCTCATCTTTGGTTGAATGGGTTATAGTCGAGGAATCAGGCCGAGCAGCTACTTGCGGTGATAAAATTAAATGAAATATCGACTCGAGCAATTAAGCACTGTAAGGGTATCTTAAAACTGGTGCCCTATGGTCATCGACTTGGGAGTCATCGGCCCAAAGCTCGCTACATGAGTCTGTATCAAAAAAAAAAAAAAAAACAAAGAAAAGAGAGCGACATTTATAAATTTACATCTTCACTACTCTATTAGCACTGTGGGACTCGAGCAATTAAGTCCGCTAGGGTATTTTCAAACTGGTGCCCTATGGTCATCGACTTGGGAGTCATCGACCCAAAGCTCGCTTCAAGGGTCACACAGAAAGCTAGTGTGAAAAGTATTATTGCAGGATGTAAGGCATTATGAGGAGTTAAAAAAAAAAAAAGTAGAAGTGCTCATGAAGGATTGCTAGATTAGAACCTTAGAGGGCGAAGATGAGAATTTAGAAACCTCTCACCATCCTAATTCTCGAGAATACAAGTGCTAAGTTTTACCACTTTCGTTGAAAAGAAAGAGCATTGTGATGATCAATAGAAACCAACTTCGCTAGAACACCTCGGGATTTGAGAGAAAAGCTTTAGAAGTGTGATAACTTACGAGAGGTGTAAGGAATAAATGACTACAAAGGGTTGGGATTCTTTGAAATATCAACCACACAATATTGGTCATGGTCTAATACATGTATGAGTTTAATGTACGGCTATTCACACACTCACACAAGGTCGAGCATCGGATAAGTGAATATTTTTGTCTTTGTTGTTTGATATCCTTACGAAAGTGTTGCTTTATTTTGAACTTGAGGCATATGGTAAGGATTTTAACATTGGTGATTTTCCATTGATTCTATTAGCGTATTTTTAATTTATATTTTAGGTTTGTTTTTGTTCGAGGACGAACAAAGGTTTAGTTTAGGGGTGTTTGATAAGTGCGTTTATGCACTTATTTTGTTTAATTAATCATTTATGTCGTCATATAGTTGCTTTTCTACTTAATCTAGTTTAGTATTGTTTTATTTCAGTTTTGGACCTGTTGGTGAACAATTGGAGAAGTTTGGACGAAAAGAGCAATGACTTAGAAGATGTCTCATAAGTTCGAGGACTCAATTGCACCCAACCCAAAGTTGAGGGACTAAACTGGAGATGATCCAAAGTTGAGGGACTAAACTGGAGATGATGCAAAGTTGAGGGACTAAACTGGCGATGATGTAAAGTTGAAGGACCAAAGTTGATGTCATGAAAAGATGGAGGACTTAAATGATCAAGACTTAAAGTGGAAGGACCAAATTGGTTGCAAGTGGAAACTGAAAGGACCGGATTGCAAAACCTACCAAGCAACCAAGCTGGGCGATCGCCCGGCTTAATGCTGGGCGAGCGCCCAGCAACCTAGGCAAGAAACAGAGAGCAGCAAAGGCCTCCTGGGCGATCGCCCAGGCCATTTTCGGCTGCGAAATTTTGATTTTATTTTCTTTCCTTTTTGAGTCCCAATCCCACTAAGAAACATGTTGAACGAGTTTTTAGGTCTTCTTGGGATATTTTGTGGGACAAGAAGAGTAGTATAAATATGAGATACATTCTCATAACACGTGTTGGATTTTTGGGGAGCAAATCAAGAGAAGACATCAAGAGAACAAGAGATCAAGACTTCCTCGACTATCAAGATTTCTTCGAAGATTTCTTCTCCTTGAATCCATGCCGGGTTTTATTAATTCTTGTTTTTCTAGTTTAATTATGTTTTTCTAGTTTTTCTTTATCCAAGGTAGAGCGATGAAACCTTGTTTTAATTAAGTGATTATTCCGTTATTCGTTTAATTCCTTCTTAAGAGCTTTAACGTTTATGGCTTGTTCTTGACTAAATTAATTAAATATGATTTCTTTCATCTTAAATATCATGTATTTTTGATAGTTAGATGTTGATTTAATTAATCCATGCTTGGTGATATAATATGATCTATTAATTGCTTTTGATTTTTCGTCATCTTCTATTCGAATTGGGATACATAGAATGCTTAGAACTTATTTGATTCTTTGTTTTCTTTCAATTGAGCTTGATACGAAAAACGCTAAGTGGTTTATGTTTGAAGCATAGGGGAGCCTATATTTGATATTCTTCTTACGGACGTGATTGATAAATCTTTAGGGACGACAATAGATTGATTTTGGGTTGTCGTATGTGTTTTCTTGGGAATTAATGAATGATTGGATAATTGCTAAATTAGACAATGGTGGATTCTGAAACCTTGGTGTTTTTTACACAACTTGAATTCTCAATTCATTTATTAGCTTACTTCTTTAGTCTTTTAATTAAACAATTTCAACAACAAATCTTTTCAACTCAACTAGCCTTGAATAACAGTTAATTCGGATTAAATTACACCTTCCTCATAGCAGTCTCTGTGGGATCGACCTCGTTTTTACCTATCTATATTCCAATAGATTCGTACACTTGCGAGTTAATTAAAATTTGACATCAATAGGCAATCTAAACCTGCGGCAGACGTAGAGCAATCTCGACAACCATTTGTGGTTGCCGAGCAAATGGTTGCGGAGATACCTCGGCAACCAGATTTGGTTGCCGAGGTATCTTGGCAACTACATGCAAATGGTTGCCGAGATACCTCGGCAACCAGATTTGATTGCCGAGGTATCTCGGCAAAATGCATGTTTTCAGGGACAACTGTCAAGATAGCTGCAATTCCTTCAAATGTTGTGGTTTTGTCGTTAGACAACTTTGATTAAATTGTGCTTGACGAGACAAAGGATGTTCTTGTTGAGTTCTATGCACCCTGGTAGGTGTATGTATAATATTTTCTTTGTATGCTGTTCCTTAACTTGAATATGAGATGTTAAAGTGATTGTTCAGCAAGCAACATCATTATTCCTCTAAATTTCCAACTTTATCATGATAGCTGTAAATTGAGACAGCAAAGAGTATTATCAGCTTCTGAGTTCCAAATTCGCAGCTGTAGTACTTTCAATAAAACCCAATAGTAAGTTGTTATTTGTTAATTCTGATGGCCCTGTTCAAGCTACCACTGGGGGTGCTGGCTCAAATAGAAAAGGGCAGCCAGAAGAAGGCTGGAGTTCAGGTAGGACATTACTTTTAAAACTGAGAGAGCTTAAAAAAAAGAAAAAAAAAGTAAAATACTTCATTGCCGAGCTGTCTCGGTAATCAAATTGATTGCCGAGATTACTATGTAAAAAATGCAGTTTTAAAATTATTGATACAATGGTTTTTAAAATAAAATAGAAATTAAAATGGTGAATCCAACATGTATAAAAAAATTGGAATTAAAATGTTAAGTTGACACAACCAAAAACGAAAAATTAAAAAAAATTAAAAAAATAAAATTATCGGCAACCAAATTTTGGTTGCCGAGGCAGCTCGGCAACCAAAATTTGGTTGTTGAGCCCAAAGTTGGCTGCAGTTGGCTGCCTTCTCGGTAACCAATATTTCGTTGCCGTTTTTGTTTGTGTGAAATAAATAGTTTAATTTTAAAATTGTATTTATATATGTTACAGTAAATAGATTAATTTTTATTTTATTTGAAATTGTATTTATACATGTCATGTCAACTATTTTAATTGCACTTAGAAATAAGTTTTTTTCTATTATTATTATACGTTTTTGTTGGAAAGTATTTTTGTGTTAATTTAATATTTATTTTATATTTTTTAAAACATACATTTGTAATAATTTTTAGTACAAATAAAATAAAAAACATTTTTTCCTAGCTTATTGTTATTCTTTGCTTCAATTATTTGCATCCACTTACCTACCACAACTACTACGTGTTTACCTACTTTTTAAAATATATATTTTCTTCATCTTATCCCTTATTCATCCCATATTTATTACCACACGTGTTATTTGATTGCATATTCTGGCTTCTCCCTTATTTGTTTTAGTTGAGTTCTAAATCTTTATCTTCATTTTGATATTGATCAGTAGTTTATGTAATCTATCAGGTATGTTTATTTTAATGTTGTTGTTTTATTAGAGATGAATTATTTGAATATATGGTTAATGATTAAGAATAGATTAATGTTTTTGTTTATTTGTTTAGGAAGGTTTTTTTTGTTTTGTGCAGATATGGATTTTGGAAATGAAAGATCTGTGGGAACTGGAGATGAATTGGAGCAAGTGAATGAGAATTTGAACAATGAACAAGTAGGAAAAGATTGGTCTCCTTATATATCAAATGAATTGCCTACAAATATTTGGTATGAACAAGATGTTATTAGTTCAGATTGTTTTAGGGAGAAAAGTATTCCTGAAGGAGATGGCTCTTACTATGCTACTAATGAGCATTTGAACTCACTTTTTGTTCAGCAACAATGTTATCTTGATGATCAATTTCATAGGAATGATTATGTGATTGCTAAAACAAGAGAGGAGTTATTGGAGGGAGTTGATAATTTAGAAGTTAGTTGCATGGGTAATAAATATGATGAAATGAAGGGGTATATTGATACTAAATTTAATTTATTGACAGATGAACAAAATGTTCACTTTGATAGTTTGAGGAATGAGCTGCAGGAACAGATGCAAAGATGTGTGCAATTGTTTAAGGGAAAGACTGTGGAGAAAATTGGTGGTGAACGTAGTTTAAATGATCATGGGAAGCATAATATAGGTAGTTCTTCTTCATCTGGGAAATATAATGTATCTGATAAAGATATTCCTATATTATGCGATATCAATAAAGTTAGAGAAAGTGATTATGTCGGTTGGATTTCTAGTGTCGATCTTTGGGTAAGTTATAATGTTTAATATATTTATATATATAGCTATAATGTTTGATCTAATAATTTTTTTTGTTATAATGTTGTAGAGACGTTGTTAATATACCATGGGAAGTCATCTCTAAACTTACAAAAGACGGTTTACAAGATATTAGCAAGCGGCAATTTGCATTGGAGCCGATGGTAAATATATTATGTGAATTTATTGTTGTTATGTAAGTTATGTGTATATTATAGATGTTATATTTATGTATAGGATGTGGACTATGCAATGGATTTGATAAGAGCTAGATCTGTTAAATATCCGAACATATTTTCAAGAAAGTATGGAGTGTTGGACTGCTCTTTTGGAGAAATTATTCGATGTATTTTTCATAAGGCATGTCCTCAATTTGATTTGGAAGGGTCGATGCGGACATATATATATGGTGCTTTTCCTAGATATTATGGTTTAAAATGGGAAGAATGTGAGCATTTGCTGTGGCCATATCTTATGTATGATAAATATTGGGTACTCTTCCATGTAGATTTAAATGATTGGAAGTTGACACTAATAGATAATTACCGAGATGTTTTATAATGGAAATCGAGAGATACACTGTAGTCTTCCGTGCCTTAAGATTATTCGAAATGATTCTAAAGTATGAGCCAGAGCTTGCTAAGAAGAATAAGTCGTTTCAATACAAGGAAAAACCAGCTAGTGAAATACAACAGCTCCAAAGATATAGGTAATATATTGAAATTACTAAAGTTTTTTGATTTGTAATGATATTTTATTTACTTGTGTTGTGCAAATATTTATTTTTTTTGTTTTTGCAGTGACAGTGGACTATTTGTCATTAAATATATGGAGTGTTTTGTAGCTGGGTTGCCTTTAGATGCTGTTGTAAGTGATAAAATTAATATTTATAGGCGAAAACTTGTGTTAGATTTCTTTTACAAAGATTTCTTTTTTTTTCCAATTAGGAGTGAATAAAGTTATATTTAAATGTTTGTATTTATTAGTTCAATAAATTTATAGTTTATTATTATTTGAAAGTAGTTGTATTATAAGAACAATTAATATAAAATGTATATTTATAATGTTGTTGAGGAATACCAAAACAAGGAAACTTGGAAACCAATTTTATTGACAATATTTGTTCTAATTTTTGTGGATGAAGTTATTAAAATTGGTTGGGTGGTATAGACAAAAATTAACTTCTAGGGAACAAAATTGTATGTATATGTATTCAAATAGTTATTTGTTATAAAGATATTTTGATTATGCAATAAGTTTTTTTTAATTAGTATTTAAATAATATATTTATTCTATGTATGTCTATAAAAATTATTTAATAAAAAGATAAGTAAATAAAGAATTTTTTTCAAATATGAAAAAGTTGACTTAATAAATTTGTTCTTAATGTTTTTAATTTATCTTAGTGCGGTGTTTATTTTTGGAAATTTGTTTGAAGCTTTAATGTATTAACAAGAGTGTGACTTCAGTTATATTTTAGTAAATGGCAAAAAAAATTTCTCTTTGGCAACCACAATTTAGTTGCAGAAAAGACTACTTTCATTAATAAAAAAAATAACAAAAATACAGAGGAGAGAATTTATAAAAAGAAAGAATTAATAACAAAAAATCAAAACTTTTCTATGGTTTAATACTTTATATATACACAGTGTTTTTCTTGAACTTATTTTTTTTTTTACACAATAAAAAAAAAATGAAAAAATGTGAAAAGCAATGAAATTCATTGTTGAGCAAGGCAATCAAATTTATTGTTGAAGCGTTGTAGCAAACAAATTATTATTTTATTTTTTTTGTTTTTTTAGATAAACATTTTAATTAGAAATTTGTATTTGTATCTCCTAATATAAATTATAAATATTATAATTGTTGTATTATAATAACAAAATTTTAATGAAATAGAAGAAAAAAAAATTGTTATTGTTTAATGTATAAATGAGTCTATTATTATATATTAAAAAAAGGGTTAAATATATATATATATATATATATATATATATATATATATATATATATATATATACTTATAATAAATGTATATGATATACCTTATTGCAATGCACTCTATTCCACCTACCCTAGTTATTCATTTGAACCTACTAATTTTAAACCTCAATTTTCAACCCGTGAATGTGCATTGAAGGCATTTTTGGCATTGTTTGTTTTGTTCTTTAGTATTCTTGTCATTTTATTATTTTCCTTTACTATTTCTTCTTTGTTCTTTTGTTGTTTTCCTTTTTCTTTTGCTTTGTTTTTGTATGTAATATGTTGTATTTAATAATGTTGAAAAGACTAAAAGAGTAAGTGGTAAACATGCTTTGCAATTACTTTTGCTTGGTAATTGTTGGTTGTAGCAATCGTTGTTGATATGCTTGGTAACCAAGGTTTATTGTGTCAAAAAAAAAATGGACGTAAAAAAAATTGATTGAATAGTAAAATAAAGTTCATTGCCTAGAATTTAAATATTCACGTTGTTTGTTTCTTTTTTTTTTTAATGTGGCAACATTATAAAAAAATAAAAATATTCAATTTGGTAAGATTAATAAAAAAAAATTGAATGAAAATGTGTAAAAAAATAAAAACATTCAATTTGGCACCAAAATTAATGGTATTTTTTAGCATTTATTTAGAATAGTTTGTAAAAGGTAAAATAAAAAAACAAGATTAGTAAAAAATTGAATGAAAATTAAGTGTAAAAGAAAAAAAAAATAAGAAAAAAAAATTAAAGAAGTTTTTTTTTAGAATGTGGGCATATCCCAATGATTTTAAAAGAATGGGGACCTTTTGTGCAATTATTCCTTATTTAAAAAAAATAAAAAAAATGATATATATATTTGCTTTGGCAATCAATTGGATTGCCAATTGATTGCCAATTGATTGTCGAGCCATCTCGGCAATCAAGGCAAGAAATGAGTAAATATTTTTTTGTTTTTTTTTTAAAAAAAAAGGGCCATTTGATTGCCAAGCCAACCAATTTAAATCCCAACTACCAACCAATTTAAACCCCAACTAACAACCAATTCAAACCAAATAATGCATTGAATGCAATTTTGTTTTTTGTGTGTAAGTCTCTTTTTTGTTTTTCTGTCTCTTTTTCTCTCTCCTCTCTCCGACTTTTTTCTTACTTTTCTTCTTTGCTACTATTGTTCTTCTTCTTTATCTTCTCCTTGTTTTGTATCTTCTCCTTGTTTTGTGATCCCGACTTTTATAGTTTAATGGTATGTTAATTTGATTTCATCATCATTTATTATGTAATATATTGTATTTCATAATGTTCAAAATATTAAACTATAAATGATAAATATGTTGGAAACCCGTTGGTTGCCGAGGCAACGAACCGATTGGTTGCCGAGTCGGTAAGAGTTGCGGGTTGCCAACTTAGTTCTTGATTTGTTTGGCAATTGTCGAGTTAATTGGTAAATAGGTAATATTTGTCATAATGTCACGGGTTATAAATATGGACATAAATAATATATTTGTTTCTTGTTAATGTAGTATTGGTTCATTGTTTTGTAAATATGATTTAATAAGCGAAATATATTTCATGACTTTTTATACTTTGAAATATTTATGTGAATTTTTTTTGCGATATGGATGCACAATATGTTGTTGATGAGAATATTAGATTTTCAGGAAAGGTTACACAAATTAGTAATTTTAGATATGTACAGGTTGTTATTGGGAATTATAATGAGGAGCAATTGAATGAATTTAGGAATAGTTGTTTTTCCTATTTAGAAGAGTTAGACAATAGAAGAATGCGATTTAGCGGTAAATTAGTACATGAATTTTTGTTCAATATGGTACGTACAAATAAGGGAAATGAAGCTTGGTTTAACATAGATAATCAATTAGTGAGATTTGGACTTCAAGAATATTGTTTGATATCAGGATTGTTAAGTCATAACAATTGTGAGACTATGTCTACCTATAGTGCTTTGGGTAAACATAGACTTAGAAGGATGTATTTTAATAATGCCTCACAAATATCTTTAAATGGATTGGAGTATGCTTTTATAAATTGTGAAAATCAAAATGATAAGTACAAGCTAGGATTAGCTTTACTTATTGAAGGATTTTTTAAGCCCATGGAAAGGAAGAAAATAAATGTCTGAGACATTATCATTAGTTGATAATTTAGAGGTTTGTTACGAATATCCATGGGAAGGCATTCATTTTTATACTCCTCCGCTCTTTGATGAAATCATGGGAACGTTTGGCAGTTAGGGCCATGAATGGTAATATTATGCCCTATAGTATATATGGTCGTCCCACAAGATATTCCGTGTTAGTAATTATTTCAGATTATTAATTGTATTTAAATTTTTTAGTATTCTAGTATTTAATATATATTCATCTTATTTATATTTTGACAGTTATGGATATACGAGGCATGCCCACAAATTGGCGAAAAATTTGGGGTTAAATTGGAAAATAAGTTCCCACGTATTTTGAGTTGGGATATCCCTCAAAAAATAGAAAGAAGTGATGTTTGTGAATTCTTGAACTCTACACAGGTTTGTTTATTTTGTGTTGTGAATATATATTTTTAGTAATTTTGTGTGTTTTTGTTATTTTAATAATATGTTTTTGCAGATTGTTGCTGTGCCAATACTACTACCAACTGAAGAAGAATTAGAACAATCATATGTATACACAATGGTTTTAGTAGATGACACAGCAGATATTCGTTTTGATGCTATTGTGGATCAATTTGAGTATGGGGGACAACATTTTCATGAAGTTCAAGAAGAAGTGGATGAGGAAGAAAGGAATGAGGGAAATATAGGACCTGAACCACCAGCTGAACCAGAGTTAGATGAAAATTTTGATAAAAGTTGGTCTCCGTATATAAGTAACGAATATGATTTACCGAATGATGATGATAATTGGCCTCCAAGAAATGTTATTTATACGGACCACTACAATGAAGAACAAAATATTCCTGATTATGAAGGGCCTTCAACTTCAGGTTATGACTACTCTGATTATGACTATGTCACGTATGAAAACTTGAATTCTTTGTTTGATCAACAAAGAACTTATTTTGATACCCGATTGGATGAGCAAAGATCTTACATTGATAACACAAGGGATGAGTTATTGCTGCGTTTAGATGAGTTACAACCCAACAATGATGTCAAAGAATTGCAAAGAATATATAGATAAGAAATTTGACTCATTTCGGGGTGAACAGAGTAGCTTATTTGGTGGTCTGAGGGATGAGTTCCAAAGTTCTTTTGGACAAATCCAGAGAATGTTTGAAGGAATGAATGTTCAAAAACCTGGTGCTGGTGTTGGTAATGAAATAGAACGTACTGATGGAGGGGGGACATCCACTGATGAAGATGCTTTCATTCCAATTTTATGCGACATTGATAAAAAAATAGAAAGTGATTTTGCCAATTGGAGCCGTCGCGCAAAAACACGGTAAGTTATAATATTTGATATAATTATTTGACTTATCTATTTTTCTAAATATGTATTTGTAATTTTGTAATTTTGTAGAGATGTTATAAGATTGCGGGAGTTATACTTTGACTAAAGAGAAGCTTGTGAATCTTGGGAATCACAATTTCCACTCGGTGAGGTAAAGAATAACAATATTTTTGAGCGAAGATTAATTACATTTTTATGTTAGTATGTATAAGTAGAAAATGTGTTTATGTTGTTGGGTAAAAGGATATGGATTTGCATTAATGTTGATTAGAGTAAGGAGCGTAAATTTTGACGACATATTTTCGAGATAAGTATGCGATCTTGGATTACGGTTTTGGATCACTTATGATACAAGTTAGAGTTAAAAGTTTGGATCCAAGAGGGCAATTTGTACAACATGTCGCTTCTTCTTCTTCCTCTTCGTCTTCTTCGCTTCATACTTGATTGTCATGGGATACGTAAATGGTTATCTTCCTAAAAATTTTGGCAAGAAATGGAAGGAATGTAATTATTTCTTTGTGCACGCATCTTGTGGACAACAAATATTGGGTGTTGTTCCATGTGGATTTGAAGAAGTGGAAGCTCACATTGTTTCATAATTATCAACAATCAACTGATGATGCATCCATATATATCTCCGTACTTCCTATTGTTAGAGGTCTTCCAGATGTCATTCGGAGGTATGCACCGAACTTGGTACAAACAAAATGAGCCTTTGAGTATCTTGGAGAAAACCGATAAGCGATATACCTCAACTTGAAAGATATAGGTAATTAGTTTAAATAATTTTGCTTATTCTTAATAATAGTTATGTATAGTTACTAATTTTTTTAAAATATTATTTGCAGTGACAGCGGCATATTTGTGATGAAGTATGTGGAGTGTTTATTAGCTGGAATAACCTTGGATGCAGTTAGAGTAGACAAAATACCTATTTATAGGTATAAAATGATGCTTGATTTTTTTAATAAGAAGTTCTTTTTCATTCCATATGAAAGAAATCGGGAATAAAGTTAAATTGTATATTTATAATTGATTGTATAAAGTGGTAAAGAGATGTAATTTGATTTGATTGAATAGGAGGATTTTTGTTTGGTTAATTTGTTAGCTAAAATGATTTGTTTAGCTTCATGTGATTGATCATGGGTATAAACTCAACTATGTTGTATTAGAATTGTAAAATTGTAAAGCTTTCTATTATTCATAAAGTTAGCAATTGTGTTAGATTTGTTCACCAATTGACAAAGATGAAGAAGAATAAGTGGCTGAAATTTAAATTCTAAGAGGCCAACTAAATAACAAATATTATTAGTAGGTTTTATATTTATGAATAAATAACCAGAAAATTGCTTAAAGATATTTTTCTAAAAGCTAGCAATACTGAAAGATGAACAAATATATAGTAGGCAAGAGTCTTGGTGGATGTCGATTTGTTAGTAACGAAATATGGTTGTTTTGAGAGACAGCTCGGCAACCAAAATGTGGTTGCCGAGGTTTCTCGGCAGCGACAATTGGCTGCCGAGACAACTCGGCAACCACAATTGTTGCCGAGACAGCTCGGCAACCACATTTTGGTTGCCGAGACATCTCGGCAACCACATTTTGGTTGCCGAGCTGTGTCGGCAACCGCAATTGGTTGCTTAGACAGCTTGGGAACCACTTGGTTGTCGAGAAATTTCTTCTTCGTATGGTTGGAGGGCAATTAGATATGGGTTGCCACGATTCAACTATGTTGTATTAGAATTGTAAAATATAAGGCTATGGATTAGGATGATATTTAAATTGCAAATTAAACAAACATCCGAAGTTTGAAAGTTTGAAGTTACTTAACAATGTTAGGATAATCAAATATGGTAATGATTCTTGCAAGGTAGGGGTTGTTTGATTCTAGTAAAGGATTCCAATGGTGTTATGTGATAGTTAAGTTGTTAGATTTTTTATATTTGTTTGGAACTTTAGATTTTTAATTAAATTTAACTTGCAAGTTTTTAATTCATGTACGGGTATTTTTAGCAAGACACAACAATTGTCTACACGTTTAGTTTCATTTTAATTTCAATTTACTTGGTTTGGTTTTCTTGTTCGGTGGTAAGCTTTCATTGTCGAATTTACGGACAAAGAAGTTGGCAATTGTGTTAGCAATTGTGTTAATGAAATTTAAATTCTAAGAAGCTAACTAAATAACAAATAATATGAGCAGGTTTTATATCTATGAATAAATAACGAGAGAAAATTGCCTAAGCCTATTATTCTAAAAGTGTGCAATATAAAAGATGAACAAGTACATAGTAGTGGGAATTCTTGACAACGTTTCTTAGCAACCAAATATGGTTGCCGAGGTAACTCACACTTGGTTATCAGAGACAGCTCAACAACAAAATGTGGTTGCCGAGACAGCTCAACAACCACACTTGGTTGCCGAGATGTCTCGACAACCAAAATTGGTTGCCGAGAAAGGTCTTCTGGGCAACGCTTTTGTTGGTTGGTTATCATATGCTACTATTGAACTATGTTGTATTACAATTCTAAAATTGTAAGGCTATAGATTAGGATGATATTTACATTCTAAATTAAACAAACATGTGAAGTTTAAAGTTACTTAACAATGTTAGGATAATCAAATATGGTGGTGAAGAACAATGGCTGAAATTTAAATTCTAAGAAGCTAACTAAATAACAAATAATATGAGCAGCTTTTATATCTATGAATAAATAACCCGAGGAAAATTGCCTAAGCCTATTTTTCTAAAAGTGTACAATATAAAAGATGAACAAATACATAGTAGTGGGAATTCCTTGGCAACCAACCGTGGTTGCCTGGGTTTCTTAGCAACCAAATATGGTTGCCGAGGTAACCACACTTGGTTGTCGGGGCGACTCGGCAACCAAGCGTGGTTGCCGAGATGTCTCGACAACCACACTTGGTTGTTGGGGAGACTCGGCAACCAGCGTGGTTGCCGAGATGTCTCGGCAACCACACGCCGTTGCTGTCGAGACAACTCGGCAACCAAAATGTGGTTGCCGAGACATTCGGCAACCACACTTGGTTACCGAGAAAGCTCTTGTGGGCAACGCTTTTGTTGGTTGGTTATGAGATATGGGTTGCTACTATTGAACTATGTTGTATTACAATTCTAAAATTGTAAGGCTATGGATTAGGATGATATTTACATTCTAAATTAAACAAACATGTGAAGTTTAAAGTTACTTAACAATGTTAGGATAATCAAATATGGTGATGATTCTTGCAAGATTAGAATTGTAAAATTGTAAAGCTATGGATTAGGATGATATTTAAATTGCAGATTAAACAAACATGTGAAGTTTGAAGTTACTTAACAATGTTAGGATAATCAAATATGGTGATGATTTTTGCAAGGTAGGGGTTGTTTGATTCTAGTAAAGGATTCCAATGGTGTTATGTGATAGTTAACTTGTTAGATTTTTTTTTATATTTGTTTGGAACTTTAGATTTTTAATTAAATTTAACTTCCAAGTTTTTAATTCATGTACTGGTATTTTTAGTAAGACACAACAATTGTACACAGTTTAGTTTCATTTTTATTTTCAATTTACTCCGTTTGGTTTTCTTGTTCGGTGGTAAGCTCTCATTGTGGAATTTCTGGACAAAGACGTTAGCAATTGTGTTAGAATTTTTGACCAATTGACAAAGGTGAATCCATACATAGTTACTAAGCTTTAGTAAAAAAAAGAGGACGATTTTTGAGTTTTTGGGATAACCAAAGAACATTTAAATTCTTAAAAACGTCTTTTCAAGTAATAACATTTAGCAAACAATTTCACAAAATAACTAAAAAGTAGTCACAGATGAAGTGAAGACGTAAGACGCGCCTAGATTGTAACCGAGACATGGTTTGGTTCTTTGAGATTTTTCAATGAAGATTGTTAGTGCAGAGTCCAAATATGGTTGCCCATTTAGTAAAGAAAAAAGGTTGTCCATATCTTGTTAATTAAATTTGATTGCTTCTTTTCCTTGATCAATGAATAAAGATGATTTAGTAATAATTAGCTGAAAATTGAATGTGAAAAAGTTAACTAAGTAGCAAATATCATAACCAAAATAGTAACTGCCTTATATTTCAAAAACTGAGCTACATCATATAATTACAATAACCAAAGATAAACCAAAAATATTTAAAACACATCTTAATTGGAAGTTGAACATTGTCTAGTTAAGATGGTTGGAAAACTCATTGGTTTTTTTTAGCCTTGTCGATGTTCAATTTTTTCTTCGTAATTTGTGCATCATCTGAATGAAACAAAGATCTTTTTGTTGTTCGTTCCAGCAGGCTAATAGGTTCACTTATATCCTCAATAGGAGCTTTTCCTTTGTCTTTTTGTGCTATTTCTGATGGATTGATAATAAAAAGTATTTCAAATTTGCACTGAGGAGACGACTGCTGTTGTATAGCCTTTACGTAAAAGATCTCATCTTCATCCATCGATAACCTCATTGAAGCAGCACTTGGTGTACATGTCTGTTAATATTAAATTTGATAAATTATGAAATAAATGGGTGTAAAACTAAAGTAAAAGAAAAAGAAATACCAATGGTTGTTCCATCATCATCTGAGCAGTTGATTGCAAAAAGTATTCTCGCTTGGATTTCCAATAGTTGTAGCATTAATGTATCCAAAGAGAATCCATCAATTGCATGTATACCTTAGCTCTATAAGGAAAAAGGAAATAAATTTGTGTTATGAAATTTAAATAGAATATGTAAACAAATGTAAATAAAAGTTTTAAAATATTTATTTTGGTCATGATTACCTTGGAATTGCTTGAGCTTCAAGACATTTACAAAACACACAAAGTGGTATATATCACCATAATTTTCGCTTGAAATTTTGTGCAATTGTTGCAACTCATATACCAATAAGTTTGATTCAAAACTGTAACAGATGCCTTCCCTTTTATCCAGAAAAATTGTTTCTGTGAATATAACAATATATAAAAAAGTTATTATATTGATTATAAAACAATTTTATAAATGTGTACAATTATTTGAAGTATAGAAAGTTGCACCACAGTTTTCAGCCCTTGAATATTCTTGATCTCTGTGAAGTCTTTCTCAGCAGTTGGAATACAAAGCTTAGAAAATAGCTTCGATGGTGTCAAATTTAAATAATATTTATCACATACAATTTCATCAATCAGTTCACAATTAGTATGTCCCCTATGTACACAAAAATACATAAGTTATAATTTGAAGTAAAATGTATAATAAATAAACAACTAATTAATATACATTTACCAAGATTTGAATTGTTCCACAATTTCAAATTCTCCATCTATGAAGAAAGAAGTGTTCGCTTTTGTGGATAATGATAAACACTGTACATTAAAATATAAATGGAATATATTAATAGTGATGCAAAGATAATAAAAAGAAGTTTAGAGGAGATGATGGATTACCATTGAATGAGGTTACTTTGACGTGCTTTCCAATTAGAACAGGTTTTTTTTTTCAGATTTTCAGATATGTATTTACATTCGTTATCCACAAAGGCTTCCCACATGGTTAACAGAATGGTGTCAAACCTATTATTTGTAAAAGAATATTAAGTCAAACTTGTAATTAAAACAAATTATATAGTTATTATATAAAAAGCTATAATGATAAAATGTGTATAGAGTGTAATAAATATAGATGTCATACTTTTTGTTTATCAAGACTAAATCTTGCACTTGGCATTCTTTTCCATATCGTGTTTGAATAATCCTTCTAGGTTTTATATCAATTATCATCCCAACAACGTACTGTAATTAAAAAAAAAAAAATAGTAAAAATGTATATTAGCATTAAAAAGTTTAGTGTAATGTATAGAAAACATATTAGTGACTTACTTATATCTATGTTAGAATCCATATAGTTGGGAAAATCTTCAAAATCAGTAAAGGTATAAGTAGAAATGATGAGATCACTATTATTTTCTTCAACTTTGCGAATTCTAGTTCTTCCTGAAATTATCCACTGCACTTCTCCAGATTTTGCCCTGTACTCTGGGTTTGTTGTTTTAACCATTGCATTTGATATCAAATAAGTATTTCCTAATATTAATTGATCTTGAAAAGCTGTAATATTTTGACCATATAAAGTTGCTTGAACTGTTGATCCCTGGTGCACAAAAGGAATTTGAAAAATTAATAATTTTGATGATATAACAAGTGAAATATCTAATGCAATAAAAATTACCTCTGTGTCCATAAGAATCAAATTTTGATATTTCGTTGGACTTTTTTGAGCAACTCTGGGAGAAAACTTTTCAGGAACTACAACTTTAAGCGTCCATCCACTACTTCTCGGAGAAATATTACGAATCGGTTGAAACTCTTTACTCATTTTATAAAAGATTGTGCAATAGTGGTGATAATTTTGTTATATTTGTAGAGATAATGAAGAGAATTGGGAGGACAAGTAGGAAAATTTAGCTAAGTAATTGAGTGGTGATAAGAGTACTTGATTTATTGAAGAGCTATTTATAGATAGAAATATATATAGAGGGCAATAAAGAAAATCAAACAAATATAGTAAACTTCATCCATTTGCTGTCAAAGTATACTTTTAGAGTTAAATAGGTTACGATTGATTTTGTTAAAAATATAGATAGAAAAAAAAAAATTTATTTGCAAGTAAATATTGGTTATATAGACCATATGGGATTTATGGTTGTTTTCTAGTTTTACAGTAAAGGTTGTTAGTCGTGATTCAACTACCTTTTGGATTGTAATTGTAATATTGTTAGCGTGACTAATAAGATGTTACACAAGTTATTTCCTTAATGAAAGTAGATAAAACAAATAGTACAAAGTTGGAAACATCTGAGAATATTTATTTATTGCTAAGGCATTTGTTGTAAATTGCGTTCTTGTATAACATGCAATAATTAATTAGTAAAATTTTAGGACATATCTTTAGTGACAGTCATATATATGAAGTGCAAATAACTGGATGCCTAGAAAATACAACATTGGTAAGCCTTAGTATTCTAATTCGTGAGCAAATTTTTGCTCCTTCCAAGTGTTCTACTACTATAAGGAAATTTTGATATGCAGTCTAAATTGTTGTGTTATTTATTTATGTATAGTATCATTGAACTTAGCAAGATAGTTATCTTCATTAACGCAAATGTGAGCATTTCTACTTCTTTTCCGTTCCTCGATCTGTTCATTGGTGGGAAGTTTGTTATTGGAGATTGGTGGATTGGCATCGCCTTTGGTTGCCAAGGTTGTAACCCGGCAATGAAGTGTCGTTTCGTTCGAGTTCCTCTGTAACCATTCTTCGTTGCCGGCGTTGATCGGCAACGAAATATGGTTGTTGTCGAGCAACCTCGGCAACCAAATGTGGTTGCCGGTAGCTCGGCAACAACCACATTGGTTGTCGAGCAACCTCGGCAACTAAATATTTTTGAAATTTTTTTTTTTTTTGTTTCTTTCTTTTGTGGTTTATTAAAAACAAAATAATATAAACTATAATGAATTATAGATAAATTGTAGTAAAATGAATGAACACTCATTTTGTATATTGGTGTTGGTGAAGGAATCTCTGTGGAACTCTAATTTGCAATATTTTTGTAGTAATCTTCATGAACCATTCTTTAAATGATATGGTATAGACTAAGACATTGCAGAGTAGGACATTGCCATAAATGTTTATAAGAGCTACATGGGTATAAGATTTATTGGATAATTTAGAGCAATAATGAAAAACATTTATAGGTAGCAGCATAATCTGATGCTTAGCATAGCTGGAGTAGTAATAATATAATTAAACAAAGTATGTATTATTGTAGAAAGTACAGATTATGGATATTCTTGTGTTGCAAAAATCACAGCGTTTATTTAAAATAATATTATAGGAAAAGAAATTATGTTTTTAGTTAAATTTTTTGTAGCATAAATATATATATATATATATATCTTTATGAATATTAGAAAATGAACAGAATGGAAGAACAAAATAAAAAATAGTTAGTAGTTTGACAATGAATGTATTAAATGAAGAAACACTTGCTCTATTTCTCAAGTTTTAGTTCTAAGTTAGTTGTTCATAAAATAAAATAAGTGATTTGTCAACAAATAAGAAGGTAATGAGAAGCACTACTTATCTAATAAGCACAAATTCTTATAATTTATTTTCAAAGATATATATTCAATATCCATTTTCTAGAACCCGGATATACATCAAATAGTGAAAATCTAGACTTCAAATAGTGACAATCTAGATTTCAATAATTAAATATCCTACTAAACCGGCTCACGTAGTAAGAGCCGAGATATACATGAAAGATGCGACAATCAAATAGTAGCAATACTAATCTAATAGTTTTAGAGCAAAGTAATAATTTCAATTTGACCTAAAAAGATATGTGCATGACATGTAATAAAAGTTGGAAAAAGTGTAAATTGAATGGATGATTTCAAAGTCTTTGGAATTTCAAAGTAGTTGTGCAACCAAGCGGTTATCAAACAAGCTCGTCAGTCCTCCATTCTTGAGTTGGCTCAACCAAGCATGCTATTTGCCTCAACAAACATGCGGTTGTTGAACCATCTCGGTAACAAGTGTGGATGTGGCTAGGAACTAAGTAACTATAATTATATTAGTGCGGTTGTTATATTTAAAAATTTGTATCAATTTTATTTCTTATTAATAAAAAAAAAAGATAGACATGTCTAGAAAATAAAATATACAATTCAATTATATATAGATTAGCAATGATAATAGTTACATAATTTCATTCAAAATTAGAGGTTTGTAGTATACCGAAAGACAAAAAAAAAGTTTTATAGCTAGTAGCATACTCTAATGTTTAGCATAGGTGCATAATAATATCGGTAAACAAACTATGTAATATTACTAACTGTATCACAATAGAGACTACTGATGATGATTCATTCATTTAACTAAAGATATACTGACAATTTAAGTTGCAATAATTAAGTACCCTAATACTTTTAGGCTGCTGCAGTAACAGTAAGAACCAAAGATATATATTATATCATATCATAGCAATAGTAATCTAACAGTTTTAGAATAGTAATAATAAAAATTTGATCTGTTGAAGACATGGAATAAAATTTGGAAAATGCATAAATTTTATTAAAAAAATTACTCTAGAGGGAAAAAAGTCTATACTCATACATAATAATTATAAAATTGGTGTGTAGGAAATTTTCAATTCTCTATATATTAAAAAAAAATTTCCTCATATTTAATTGTATCAATATCAATTTTTATTAGAAAAAAATATATATTTGTAAATTTTTAACAATATGAAAAGGAAAAGTTGCAGGGAAAAGCTTTACGTTAATCACTGAAGTTAAGTCATTGTTTATGGGGGCATAATGAGCAAAAAAAAGAAAAAACTAATTTGGCAAAATAGATATTTATAGTATCAATCCTCTAGATTTCTTATTTTCAAGAAATAATTGGTAAAATGCACTAATTATTGGAATAAGAATACAAATATTTAGAAAAGAATGGCAGCAGTAAGCAAAGAATATAAAAATTATAGTATCAGTTCAAATAATTGAGTATTAACATATTAATGTTGCGGAATTTCTTACAATATCACATTACAATATTAAAAATCATATAAATAAAAGCACTATGTCATACATTTAATTGATTTGGAAAGAAAAGAATTAAAAAGATTTGTTGGATCTATATTCACTTTGCTTGGGACGTTTTTTTTTTTACGCAAAACAAAGATAAATGTTAAAGATAGATTAGATAATTTTATTAAAAAAAAAAATCAGTTGAATGTAATAAATCAATTAAACAATTTATACCTTATATATGAATATAGTCATGAGTAATATACACTAAAAAGAAATATTTGGAAAAACTAAAGAATGATGAGTACAAATAGAATACTTTATATATATCTGTAAATTTTCAAAATGAAAGTAGAAAAAATAATAGGAGGCGTAAAGTGAAACATGATTAAACAAATGCTAAAGAATAGCAATAATTATATTATGAATTTACTAAAGCTAAAATTTATTTGTAGACAACATTTTTTGTACATCTTAAATGTAAATGTGAATTCTCAACTGGTTTTATCAATACTTTAATAGAACTAATTGTTTTAGCTCTAGATAATGCTACATATAATTGTCCATGTGAAAATCTGATTCAGGAAGATATAAACCAACAAAATTTAGAGTTTGCCCTTGAGCTTTATTTATTGTCATTGCAAAACATGGACGAATAGGAAATTGTGTTCTTTTAAAAGGAAATGAATTTTATCACTTTGAAGAGATATAAATGGGATTCTTGGTAAGAAAACATGTTTTCCTTTATATTCTCAATACAAATTTCAGCATGAATAACATTACGTTCAAATGATCGACAAACTAATCTTGTTCCATTACACAATCCTTACGAAGGGTTAATATTTCTAAGTAATATAACAGGACAATTTTTTTTAATATAAGTTCATGTGGTGGAATACCATTTGGAGTTAAAGTATTTAAAAATCTTCATGGATACTTTGATCTATTTGTTCCAAAGTTTCGTCATAACTATAATATGTACATGTTTCACTGGGTAATTCCTTAAGTAAAATATTGTTTATTAAATCAACACATTCATTTGTAGGAGTCAAAATAACATTATTAATCATTGTATCTAAATTTGTAATATAATGTTTTAAATTGGGAAATACAATGTTAATTAATTTTTTTAAAGATTTGTATTCTTCTTCAAATGGTATAATTATTTCATCAGGAAGCTTAATCATACCACATGTATGTTCAATCTGAATTCCATCACCAATATTAAGTAACAAATGAGAAAATAATGGATCTAATTGTGCTCTCATATTTTGGACTAATTGAAATTTTCTAAAATGTGGCCATAAGTTAGAATGAACTAAACTTGCCAATAATATTTTCTCTTTGTTCCCTTTTTGAACAACCGGTAGAACTTGTCTAAAATCTCCACCTAGAACAACAATTTTCCCACCGAATGGTAAATTACTTTCATTAATATCTTTTAACATTTTGTCAACAGTTTCAACAGCATAACGGTGCATCATTGGTGCCTCATCCCAAATGATTAAATTAGTCATCCGAAACAAATCTGCTAATGCAGATTGTTTACTAACAGAACATGTAATATCACAATTTATTTCTAAAGGAATTTTAAATCTTGAATGTGCAGTTCGTGCTCCAGGTAACAAAGAAGCTGCAACTCCAGAAGAAGCAGTAGCTAATGCTATAAGATTTTTAGATCTAACAAATGTAAGTAAGGCTTTATATAAAAATGTTTTACCTGTACCACCTGGTCCATCTATAAAAAACATTCCAGGTTTCCTGTTTAAAACATGTTCTACAATTTCATCATAAGCTATTTTTTGTTCTTTATTTAACTTATTTATATATAACATATCACTATTTTGAATTACATTATTTGCCATTTCTTCATCGACAATATTAGCTAATCTTTCGCTTCTCCCATAGTTATTTGAAATGGTACAATGAGAATATTCATTTATGTTTTTACCACTTTCTTCTAGTATATGATTGATATAATGTAGAGCTTGTATTTCAGCATTTATAATAGATAAACCTTCATTCACATAATCCTCATACATAAAGTTACCAAATTTGATCCACAACGCTTTTGGATCATCAGGTCCACATAAAGTTAATATTGTAGCAAATAAGCGTCTTAAAGAAGAAGGCATTTCATAAGAAATAGCTTCTTCCAAACACATTCACAATAATTGTTACCATTTAGTAAGCCATGTGCCTTGTTTGCTTCACTTAAAAGATTGCATAGAAATACCATTTACTATTTTTAGACTTTCATAGGATGTTGGTCCCCTAATATGATTGAGCAAAATTAAGTAAATAATATCTTTCACCTTCAATTATGTTAGCTGAAACTAATCTTCCAATTACATTTCCACGTTTTCTTTTTGTCCATATTTTACCTTGTGTATCCCATACAAAATATTGGGGAAATTCTCTATACAATAATGTATTTGCGAACTCATTGTATGTATTCATTCTAAAAATTCAGGTTAACATTGTTATTTTTCTATAATTTGTATCAATAATATTTAACAAATTTTCAGAATTTTTATATGTCACTAAATGGTTATTTTCAAGATGTAATTGTAACGATATAACTGATGGAAAAATTTCAGATAAAATAAATCCATATATTCTCCAAAGTGCTTCAGGTGGAGATATCCATCTAGCAGATTGATATCTTTCAATTTCATCGTTATTGTTTGTATTATTATTTACACAAAAATTTACCCTATCATGTCCTTTGTATACATATTTATATAAAAAATTTACTGCTTTAACAGTTGAACATATTTCTACATTGATATGACAATCATATTTAGCACATAAATATGGATTATAAGGTACAACCCATCTATTGTCTAATAAACTACCTCTAACAAAGAATCGTTTCATAAGTATTGCAACGCCTATAATTTGGGTAACAATTTTCTCCAAGAAAAGTTTGTTTAATAAATTCTTTTGGATATTTATTTTTACACTTTCCATCTTTATTCATACAAATATTGTTAGGATTTAGTATACCACAAGGACCATGCATCATTTGTTTAATTACAACAGAATGTAAATGAGAGTTATGCTTTTTATTAGGTATCTCACATGAAACAACTGCATCAATTAAATTTGTGTTATTAATTTTACAATTTTGTTTAAGAATTAACAAAAAATGTGCATGTGGAAGGCCTCTTTTTTGGAATTCTATTACATAGATATAGGCAGCAACTTGACCAAAAATATGTCGTTGAAATAAATCAATTTTTAATTCTTCCAATTTTGCTCTAAATATACGGGTAACTAAATCGGGTCTATTTTGACTAATATCATTATATTTTAACTCATTTTTATTTCATCCCAATTTGGATTACAAGTTATTGTTAAAATATATCCGGTTTCCCAAACCTTTGAACCAAAGCCATTGCATCCATATATCTTTTTTCATATCTCCGGGGCCACCAATAAAAGAAGAAGGCAAAATAATTTTTCTACCAATTTTATAACCTCTATTTTCACCATTTTCTACACTATCAACAATTCCTTGATATAATTCAGCACGTATTTCATTTTGATTTTTTCTAAAATAATCTAATCTACTTGTTTCAATTTTAACATACATATCAACCACATATTGTTGAAAAAGTCTTCCAGCATGAAGTAAAATGCACTTATTAATAGGTCTTACCTGTAACTTATAACAATAATATTCCCTGCAAGATACTTGCAATTTCTTTTTAAGCCTTTTCATAACTGCAAAAAAATAAAGAAAATTAATAAAGTTTCATAATAAAAATAAAATAATAGATTATGTTTAAAATAATAACCTGAATTCTCATTTTCAATCAATTGATTTGCAGAATCTATAACATTTATATCTAACAAATTAGTCACAATATTATAAGAATCAACATTGTTTAGACTATACTTTTGGATACCTTCATGCCATCCAGATTCACCATAAGAAAATAATAATGGATATTGAAGTGGATCATAACAACCAAAATAGTAATGTATTTTATGTATACTATCAGAATGACAATGTATTAATATATCTCTTGATCTAGTGTTAGTGATAATAGAAGGATCTTCATCAACCCATATCGCAGCCACTTGTGATGCTGAAGGTGTATTGTATACTCTTTGATCAAGTCCTGTATCACATCTAATTTGTATTTTACATAATTCTAAAGAGTTAACACCACTTAATGAGCGAAAAAAATTTTGAATATGGATTAATCTTCAATATATTGATTAATTTAGTCAACATATATTGACAAAATTTATCGATTTTTGTAACCTATATTGTATTTCATTTTCGATTATCATAAAAGTACAATTGTAAAAACGAAGGATTGTTATCGATGAGGTATAATTGAATTTATATAATGATAAACTTGTCCTTGAATTCTAAATGTATATATACCTTTGTATGATTTTCCCAAATTTGGATCATATTTTACCCCAAACGATGTAAATGCAAAATGATTATTATAATTGCGTACATTGCTTTTAAAATGTAAGGATTCATTCGAATTGGTAGTATATAGTTGATACAATTCATCAGGACAAGAATTTATTTTCAATTTCACTTTACCATCGCAACAACAAAAACCTTTAGTTTCTTTCTCAAATTTTATAGCTTACAGTACCTACAAATTATTGGTGGTGTTAATACATGAGTTTTTGTGGGAATATTTTGTATATCAAAACTTTTACTATATTGTGTAATATTAGAATTGTTATTTAATATATCACCATCAACTATATGAAGTTCCTCAATGACTATATCACCTTCATCAACCATTCTTTGATTATGAACTACAAAATGGAAACCCAATATTATAATGTATATTGAAAAACATTTGAATATATGATATATAAATTGAATAAATACTTGCCTGTTGATAAACTTGAACTACCTTGCAACCTAGTAACTTTCTTTTTGGTTGAATTTGTCTCTGTGCATACAATTCTCTCCTCCTTTTATTGCGTTAAATCTATTTTTTCTTGTGTATCCATTTATCTATAACACCTATATAAAATAAAGCAAAAGAAAATAGCTTCAAATAAATAAGAACATAATAAAAACAAATTACCGGTCTAATACAAACTAAAAGAACGAAATGTAACTATTATTGTCAACTAATTTAGAAAGAACTGAAAGAGCAATCACAGCAACCACATTTTGGTAAGGGTTTCCAAGCTATCCAATGTAACAACCAAGCATCTCAAAGAACCACGGACGAGTGGTGGTGCGTGCATGCTCGGCAACCACGGTTTCGTGGTTTCGAGATGTCTCGGACAGCAAGCGTGGTTGCCGAGATGTCTCGGCAACCACAAGATGTGGTTGCCGAGACCGAGATGTCTCGGCAACCACGGTTTGGTTGCCGAGACATCTCGATCTCGGCAACCACATATCGTGGTTGCCGAGATATCTCGGCAACCACGATTTGGTTGCCGAGACATCTCGGTGTCGGCAACCACATCTTGTGGTGGTTGCCGACATGTCTCTCAAGCAACTTCGGTCTCGGCAGCGGCGGTGTATGTGGTTGCCAAGCATCCGTGGTTGCTAAGCTTTTTGCCGAGCTTGGCAATCACATATTTCAAATTTTCCCTTTACTATTAAAATTTGAAAACATTAGGATTAGGAAAAAGGATAAATTTTATTTCAAAACAAATAATATACAAAAATCTAAATTGCAAGTCCGGAGAAAGTATAACAATATACAATATACAAGATACAAAGAAGAACACAAAGAGAAGAATGAAATAGGTTTAGACAAAAAATGCACCTTCAAAAATGTTGTAATAATACTTCCAATCAACACTAAAACTTGAAATTGTTGTAATAATACTAACAATATCTACTAATCTTAACTGTAGGATCCAAGGTTTAAAAACTTAGCTCCTGAATTTTAGAATTCTAATAATAAAAACTGCTCCTAAAACTTGAAAACTAAAAGAGAATAAAACAAATTAAAATTTAAGTTCTACCTAACCCCAAAGATCAATCGAACTTCAATTGAATTCTAATGTAATTCCAATAATAATAATCAACAAAAGTCTGCTAAACTTCAAAACCAGCTTCAAAGATAATAGGAAATAAAACAAATTAAAGCAGTAAAAAATTTAGCAGAAGAAAACTACTATTGTTGCCTAAGCAATCACAGCAACTACATTTTCGTAGGCAACCACATGTAGTTGCCAAGCTACCTACTGTGACAGCCAACCATCTCGGCAACCACGGTTATCGTGGTTGCCGAGATGTCTCGGCAACCACATCAATGATTGCCGAGATGTCTCAACAACCACACCGCGTCGAGAAATCTCGACGGTCTAGGTAACCACAGTTTATGTGGTTGCCGATCATCTGTGGTTACAGAGTTGTGCGTCCTTGGAATAAATTAGGAAAATGATAAATTTTATTTCAAAAAATAACATACATAAAGCTAAATTCCGTGTCCGAGAAAGTATAACAATATGCAAAATACAAATATGAACACAAACAAATGTAAGAATGAAAGCAGTAATGAAATACTTGCAATGAACACTAAAACTTCAAACTGTTGTAATAATACTTACAATTGTTCTACAAACGATCCAATCTTTCAAAACTCAGCTCCTCCCAAAACTTGAAAAGTAATAGACAACAAAAGCATTAAAATTTAAGTTGTAAAAACACTCCAAGATGAATCAATTTCAATTGAATTGTAATCTAATTTCAATTGTAATAGTCAACAAAGGTCTCGCTTCAGATTCAAAAAATGACTTCAAAAATATTAGAAAATAAATGAAATTAAAGTAGTAAAAGAAGTTGTAAAAACGACGGCGTGTAGGACGAAAAAAATGAACAAGAAAAAAATTTAAGGCTCTTATATTATTGTAAGATATATATATATATATATATATATATATATATATATATATATATATATATATATATATATATATATATATATATATATACTATAATATAAGTGTCTATCACCGCTTACTATTCACCCTTCAACCAACGCGACGTCGTTTTATTGATTTAGTATTCTTAATTTCGTCCAAATCTCACCATTTTGTTCAAATCTTTTGACACTTTTGTTTATATTAAATTAATATCTTTTGGCGCAATTTTTAACTTCTTCATCTTTTCTTTTCTTTTATTTATTTTAATATACATATATTAGGATCTTTTAGTAACAATTATTGACTTCTTATATATTATAGTAAATATATATTCATTTTTCCCTTCATAAGTAATCAAATTTGGTACTTTTTTTATCCCCAGTTGCTATGGAGAACAAAGGACTAAATACAATCGATTCATAAAGGTTTTGGTAAGTTTCATTTTCTAAACTGCAGCTTTTTGTTGTCCATCTTAAATATTTCTTTGGAGCTTATACATTAAGTATTTTACATAATTCCAGTTGGAGACGATATCCTATGGGTTACCTAACCATTGGCTTTGCTTTCATATAATTTCATGTTATATAACTCAAGTTATGGACAATTTTGTAAATTGCGACAGCATGAATCCGAGAAACTGCCTTGGATGTTTCGGGTGAGCATTTTAGTGTGTCAAAACATGCCGTCGGATTATCAAATTTTTATATGTGGTAGCTACGCAGGTATTCTACGCTTCGTGAAAATTTCATATTGTTCGGTGATCGTTTTCTATGTCAAAGAAATTTTTTTGCTCCATGACTGGGTGAATTGTTTCTCCAAACTGCACTTTTCGTTGACCAACTCAAAAATATGCTGCACCTTATATATTAAGTATGTTTACATAATTCCAGTTGTAGACGATAGCTCTATGGGTTACCTAGCCATTGGCTTTGGTTTCACATAATTTCATGGTATATAACTCAAGTTATGGACAATTTTGTAAATTGCGACCGTATGAATCGAGAAACTGCCTAGGGTGTTTGGTGACCATTTTAGTATGCGAAACATGCCGTCGGATTATCAAATTTTGATATGTGGTAGCTAAATGAGTATTCTATGTTCCTGAAAATTTCATATTTTTCGGTTATCGTTTTCTATATCAAACAAATTTTTGTTACTTCATGACCGGGTGAAGAAATTTTAGTAACACTGCCCTTATTTTGAAAATTTTATTCACCTGATCATGGAGTATCAAAAAATTCTTTGACATAGAAAACGATCATCGAACAATACGAAATTTTCAAGAGACATAGAATACTCAGGTAGCTACCACATATCAAAAATTGGTAGTCCGACGGCATGTTTAAGCATACTAAAATACTCACCGCGAAACCTCCTATGCTGTTTTTCGGATTTATGCCGTCGGCGTACCGGAATCGATATTATAAACCAATCAAAAAACTTTAAGTAGTGTAAATATCTTCTTAAACTTTTGTGGACCTTGGTTTTGTGGTAGTTTTAGTGGATTCTCATGTTTTGGTTACACGTTAATGATGTGAACTTGAAAGGTTTTGCTAAACTTCATGTTTTTCTAAGATGCAGTTTCTGTTGTCCAACTCAAAAATTTACTGCACCTTATATATTAAGTATTTTTACATAATTCCAGTTGGAGACGATAGCCCTATGGGTTACCTAACCATTGGTTTTGGTTTTACATAATTTCATTTTATATAACTCAATTTATGGACAATTTTGTAAATTGTGACAGCATGAATCCAAAAAACTAACTAGAATGTTTCGGTTAGCATTTTAGTAAGTCGAAACATGCCTTCGGACTATCAAATTTTGATATGTGGTAGCTATATGAGTATTCTATATTCCCTGAAAATTTCATATTTTTCGGTGATCGTTTTCTATGTCAAATGAATTTTGTTAATCCATGACTAAGTGAAGTTTTGATTTTTTTTTTTTTTTTCCTTTTTCCCCACTTTGCCTCATAATTCGACAAAGTTAGTATTAAAAAATAAAAAATTTCCCAAATGAATTTCTCGACTTACTCGAGAAATAAAATAAAATAAAATAAAATAAAAAATTTAACTTTCTCGAGTAACTCGAGAAAGAGAAAAAAAAACAAAAACAAAACAAACTTTCTCGAGTTACTCGAGAAAGCAAAATGAATTTTTTTTTTTTTTTTTTTTTCTTTTTTCCACTTTGCCGAGGCAAAGTGATTGAATATGTTTTTTTTTTTTTTTTTTTTTTTTAGTAATTTGCACTTTTAGTCCACACCTTTTTATTTATAACAAATTTACCCCTAACCTTTTTTTTAAATATTGACAATCCCGACCTTTGAATTTTGTTGCAAAATTTATTTTGTCCTCCTTTTAAATAAACAAAAAAAAACTAATAACAACAAAATAAAATAAAAATGTAAATGAAGTCCTACAACTTTTAAAAAGTAGCCCATTTTGATTTTGACATTTTTTCATTTTTATAATTTGTACTTTTGGTCCAAACCTTTCAAATTTGTAACTAATCTACCCCAACTTTTTTTTTTGGGCATTGGCCATCCAACTATCACCTTTTTGTCCTACATATTTGCATTAAATTTTTATAAAATTAGTTTTTGTTGACTTTGCTATTTTTTTTTTTTTAGATTTATTTTTGGTTTTGTCGAGTAACTCTAAAAAATTCAATAAAGAAAAAATACAAAAATTTGTCAGATAACTTGACTTTTTTTTTTTTAATTTCGATTTTAATTCAGTTTACCTTTTGAATTGTAAGGTAAATTTTTTATATTTTTCAAATTTTTTTTTTTACATATTATTCTAAATAAATGCAACATATGTTTAAGAATCAATTTTTTTTTCGAGTAGCTCGACAATCTATCATGACAAAAAAATTTAAAAAAAAATAATTTTTGTCGAGTAAGGTTTGTCGAGTAATGATGAGTCGAGTAACTCGACAAATATTTTTTTTTTTTAATAGCTTGCCGATTTGTCATAATCAAAAAAAATTTATTAACAAAATAATTTTGTCGAGTTGCTCGACATCAATTTTGAGACTTTTTTTTTTTATATATTAGATTAATCCATTAAGCCGCAATGTTTGACTTCTTTATATATATATATATAGATATTAGTGTTTTTCATATGCAATTATTGACTTTTTCTTATATATATATATATAATATAATATCATTTGGGTGACACACACCCATATAAATCAAAATGGACTTTTACATTTCTTAAATTTTTTATTTAAATACTTTGGGTGTGTGTTTGTCGAGCAACTTGACAAACACACGCATATCAATCAAAATGGGCTTTTTTTTTAGCTCATTTTGATTGTACTTTTTTTATTATTATTTCGATTTTAATTCAGTTTACTTTTGAATAATAAGATAAATTTTTATATATTTTTTTTTACTGATTATTCTAAATAAATCTTTGCATAAGTTTGAGATTCAATTTTTTTTTGAACAAGAAAATAAGAGTAAATTAGGAAATAATCATTCACGTCATCGACAACATTATTTTTGAAATTATTTTTTATATAGTTTTGTCGAGTGGTTAGGCGTGGGCTTTTGTTTTTTTTTCCAGTATATATAATATTATAGTCTTAATTTTTACTTTAGTTTTTCCAGTCAATACAACCTTTGTTTTGACATTGTAGCGAAGAATTTTGAATTAGCCTTTTTTTTTAGATTTGGCTTTTGTTTTATCGAGCAATTCGACATAATCAAAGCCAAGATTTTTTTTTTAATCTTAGAAAGTGCGATCGCCATTTTGATATATATATATATATATATATATATATATATATATATATATATATATATATATATTTGGCTTTAGTTTAGTTGAGTAACTCGACAAAACCAAAGTCAACAATTTTTTTTGAAATCCAACAATTTTTGACTTTATTTTTTTTTTAAGATTTGGCTTTTGTTTTGTTGATTAATTCTTGAGTTTGGTCCAATTCATTTAGATAATATATATAATTTTTTTTTCACTTTGTCCAATTTAAAACCTACCCAAGACCATTGCTTATAGGATCCAAATGTAGATTCTCAATTGAACTATATATTATACAAATATGTCATTATTATACAAAATTTATATCAAGTGTACGCATGAGAATATAATACCACATATTTTAAATAAATGGCGATAAATGCTTTTATGAAAATTAATATTCATTTATTTGTCCCAAATTCTAAAATATATTTTTTTGAGTAGCTCAACAATCTATCATGAAAAAAAATTTAAAAATAAATAATTTTTTTCGAGTAAGGTTTGTCGAGTAACTTGACAAATTTTTTTTCGAGTACCTTGTCGGTTTGTCCCGACAAAAAAAATATATTAAAAAATAATTTTGTCGAGTTGTTCGACAAAGAATTTTTGAGACTTTTTATTTATTTATATTAGATTAATCATTTAAGTACGCAATGTTGGACTTCTTTATTTATATATATATATTAATGCCTTCTACATGCAATTATTGACTTTTCTATATATATATATATATATATATAATATAATATAATATAATATAATATAATTTGGGTGTGTATTTGCCAAGTTGCTCGAAACAAACACACACCTATATAAATCCAAATGAGCATTTACATTTCTTAATTTTTTTTTTTAATACTTTGGGTGTGTGTTTGTCGAGTTGCTCGACAAACACACACACCTATCTAATCAAAATGGGCTTTTAAGCCCATTTTGACTTTACCCTTTTTTTTTTTTTTTTTTTTTTTAAATTTCGATTTTAATTCAGTTTACCTTTTGAATTGTAAGGTAAATTTTTTATATTTTTCAAATTTTTTTTTACATATTATTCTAAATAAATGCTGCATATGTTTAAAAATCAATTTTTTTTTTTAACAAAAAAATTAAGAGTGAATTAGGAAATAACTGGTCACATCATCAACAACATTACTTTTGAAATTATTTTTTTTATATAGTTTTGTCGAGTGGTTAGACGTGGACTTTTGTCTTCTTTATTTTTTGAGTATATATAATATTAGAGTCTTAAATTTTTTCACTTTAGTTTTTCCGTCCAATACGACATCGTTTTGACATTGTAGCCGCAATTTTTTAATTGACCTTTTTTTTTTGTATTTGGCTTTTGTTTTATCGAGTAATTCGACAAAATCAAAGCCAATATTTTTTTTTAATCTTAGAAAGTCCAGTCGTCATTTTTGACTTTTTTTTTAATATTCATAAGTTATCAAATTTGGTGCTTTTTTATCCCCAGTTGATATGGGGAACAAAGGACGAAATACAATCGATTCCTAAAGGTTTTGCTAAACTTCATGTTTTTCTAAGATGCAGTTTCTGTTGTCCAACTCAAAAATTTACTGCACCTTATATATTAAATATTTTTACATAATTCCAGTTGGAGACGATAGCCCTATGGGTTACTTAACTATTGGCTTTAGTTTTACATAATTTCATGTTATATAACTCAATTTATGGACAATTTTGTAAACTATGACAGCATGAATCCAAAAAATTAACTAGGATGTTTCGGTTATCATTTTAGTAAGCCGAAACATGCCGTCGGACTATCAAATTTTGATATGTGGTAGCTACATGAGTATTCTATGTTCTCTGAAAATTTCATATTTTTCGGTGATCGTTTTCTATGTCAAATGAATTTTTGTTAATCCATGACTAAGTGAAGTTTTAAAATTTTTTTTTTTCCTTTTTCCCCACTTTGCCTCAAAGTCGGCAAAGTTAGTATTAAAAAAAAAAAAAAAAAAAATTTCCCAAATGAGTTTCTCGAGTTACTCAAGAAACCAATTTTTTTTTTACTTTCTCGAGTTACTCGAGAAAGTAAAAAAAAAAAAAACAAACAAACAAACAAACTTTCTCGAGTTACTCGAGTTTTTTTTTTCTTTTTTCCACTTGCCGAGGCAAAGTGATTGAATATGTTTTTTTTTTTTTTTAGTAATTTGCACTTTTAGTCTACAACCTTTTCATTTATAACAAATTTACCCCTAACTTTTTTTTTTTTTAACATTGGCCATCCCGGCCTTTGAATTTTGTTGCAAATTTTATTTTGTCCTCCTTTTTAAATAAATAAAAAAAACTAATAACAACAAAATAAAATAAAAATGTAAATGAAGTCTTACAACTTTTAAAAAGTAGCCCTTTTTGATTTTGACATTTTTTCATTTTTATAATTTGCACTTTTGGTCCAAACCTTTCAAATTTGTAACTAATCTACCACAACTTTTTTTTTTTGGGCATTGGCCATCTAACTATCACCCTTTTGTCCTACATATTTGCATTAAATTTTTATAAAATCAGCTTTTGTTGACTTTGCTATTTTTTTTTTTTAAGATTTGGTTTTGGTTTTGTCGAGTAACTCTAAAAAAAATACAATAAAGAAAAAAATACAAAAATTTGTCAGATAACACGACTTTTTTTTTTTTAATTTCGATTTTAATTCAGTTTACCTTTTGAATTGTAAGGTAAATTTTTTATATTTTTCAAAAATTTTTTTTACATATTATTCTAAATAAATGCAGCATATGTTTAAGAATCAATTTTTTTTTCGAGTAGCTCGACAATCTATCATGACAAAAAAATTTTAAAAAAAAATAATTTTTGTCGAGTAATGATAGTGAGTAACTCGACAAATTTTTTTTTGAGTAGCTTGTCGATTTTTCATAAAAAAAAAATTATTAAAAAAATAATTTTGTCGAGTTGCTCGACATCAATTTTTGAGACTTTTTTTTTTTATATTAGATTAATCCATTAAACCGCAATGTTTGACTTCTTTATATATATATATATATATATATATATATATATATATATATAATATAATATAATTTGGGTGTGTGTGTTTGTCTACAAACACACACCCATATAAATCAAAATGGACTTTTACATTTCTTAAATTTTTTTATTTAAATACTTTGGGTGTGTGTTTGTCGAGTAACTCAACAAACACACACACCCATATCAATCAAAATGTTTAGCCCATTTTGACTTTACTTTTTTTTTTTTTCCGATTTTAATTGAGTTTACTTTTGAATTATAAGGTAAATTTTTTATATTTTTTTTTACTGATTATTCTAAATAAATCTTTGCATAAGTTTAAGATTCAATTTTTTTTAACAAAAAATATGAGTAAATTAGGAAATAACTGTTCACGTCATCGACAACATTACTTTTGAAATTATTTTTTTTATATAGTTTTGTCGAGTGTTTAGACGTGGACTTTTGTTTTTTTTCCCCGAGTATATATAATATTGGAGTCTTAATTTTTTCCTTTAGTTTTTCCGTCCAATACGACACCGTTTTGACATTGTAGCAGCAATTTTTGAATTGGCCTTTTGTTTAGATTTGGCTTTTGTTTTATCGAGCAATTCGACAAAATCAAAGCCAAGATTTTTTTTTTAATCTTAGAAAGTCAAGTGTACATAAGAGAACATAATACCACATATTTTAAATAAATGGCGATATGCAGTTTATGAAAATTAATATTCATTTATTTGTCCCAAATTCTAAAATATATTTTTTCGAGTAAAATTTAAAAAAATAAATAAATTTTTTCGAGTAAGGTTTGTCGAGTAACTTGACAAATTTTTTTTTTCGAGTAGCTTGCCGATTTGCCCACGACAAAAAAAATTTATTAAAAAATAATTTTGCCGAGTTGTTCGACATCAATTTTTGAGACTTTTTATTTATTTATATTAGATTAATCATTTAAGGCGCAATGTTAGACTTCTTTATTTATATATATATATATATATATATATATATATATATATATATATATATATATATATATATATTAATGCCTTCTACATGCAATTATTGACTTTTCCTTATATATATATATATATAATATAATATAATTTGGGTGTGTGTTTGTCGAGTTGCTCGACAAACACACACCCATATCAAGCTGTCATGACAGCTTCATACATTGTCAATAGAACACCTTCAAGTGTTCAAGATGGCAAGACTCCAGAACAATTGTGGTCTGGAAAATCTTCTAACTATACTTATCTTAGAACCTTTGGGTGTGCAGCCTATTCTCATCAATCTGTAGGAAAACTTGAAGCAAGAGCTCAAAAGTGTATTTTCCTTGGTTATCTTTATGGTGTCAAAGGATACATATTATGGATAAAAGAAGTAAAGGATTTTAGAATAAACACTAGTAGGGATGTGACTTTTAATGAGTCTAACATGCCTTGCCTTGCCTTGCCTTGCTGATAAAGGCTCTGATGAAAGTACCTCTGAAAATAGCACTAGGTTTCAGGTGGAGACTGATTCTCCTTCTAATCTTAATCACCATTAGAATGCTACAACAGAAATTGAAGACATGCCCCAAGAAACTCAACTTTCTAATCTTGATAGTCACCAGTTGACAAGGGATAGGACTAGAAGGGATATTAAGGCTCCTTCAAGGTTTGATGATTTTGTTTCTCTTGATGTTATATGTCCTATAATGATCTTATATTTAAAGAACCAAACTCTTACGGTGTGTTGTAAGTAGTAAATTTTCGATAAGCGGTATAGTGCTATAGATGAAGAAATGGAGTCTTTAAAGAAAATGTCACCGGATATTAGTTCAAAACCAAAAGATAAGTCTCTTGTAGACTGCAAGTGGATTTTCAAAGTAAAGAAGGAATTTCTAAAAAGGATTCTCTGAAATTTAAAAATTGGACTTGTGGCAAAATGTTTTACTAAAAAACATAGTATTGATTACGATGAAATCTTTTCTCATGTAGTTAAATACACTACTATCGTAATTCTACTTGTATTAGTTGCACATCATAATTGGAAAATTGAACAAATAGATGTCAAAACTGCTTTTCTTCATGGTGATCTTGATGAAATCATTTATATGACTCAACCTGAATGTTTTGTTGATCCTTCTGAACCTGATAGTGTGTGTTTACTAAAGAAATCTTTGTATGGTCTTAAACAATCACCAACACAATGGTATAAAAGGTTTGATAACTTTGTATTATATGTTGGTTTTCAAAGGAGTGCCTTTGATCATTGTTTATACCTGAAGACGAATAAAAATAATATGGTGACTGTTTATTTACTTCTTTATGTTGATGATATGTTATTGATTGGTTCTAATATGCATGACAAAATGAAATAAATAAATCTTTATGTTCTGAATTTGATATATGAAAGATTTGGGGCATGCTAAAAGAATATTAGGAATGGATATTGAAAGGAAAAGATCTAAACGTGTATTGCTGTTAAAGCAGACTGCTTACATTGAAAAGGTTTTATCAAAATTTTCTATGCATGATGCTAAAACTGTATCTTTACCTTTAGCAAGTCATTTTAAATTGAGTAAAGACCAATGTCCTATAGATGATTCAGATATAAAAGTATGGAGAAAGTGCCTTATGCAAATGTTGTAGGGTCTGTCATATACACAATGGTGTGTACAAGACCTGATGTTGCCCATTCCATAAACACTCTCAGCAGGTTCATGGCCAATCTTGGTCCAGAACACTGGGAAGCTTTGAAATGGTTATTAAGAGACTTAAAAGGTACTTTTAATCTTGGATTAATCTATGAGACATGTAATGAAGGAGTAAATCTTAAAGGTTTTGTTGATGCTGACTTTGCTTGTGATAAGGATAATAGATAATCAACTACTGCTTATGTTTTTACATTGTGTGGTACTTGTATTAGTTGGAAGTCACAACTCCAACCCATTGTAGCCTTATCTACTCATCGAGTCAGAATATGTTGCAAAACAATCGAGGCGATTAAGTAAGGTTTGTAGTTAAAGGGATTGTTATCTGAAATAAATATGCTATCTAATCCTATTGTAGTTTACTCTGATAGTCAAAGTGCAATACATTTTTGTAAGAATCGTGTCTTTCATGAACGTACAAAATACATTGATGTTAAACTTCATTTTATTAGAGATATTATTTCAAAAGAATCTATGTATCTTGAAAAGATACCATCCCAGTTTAATCCTTCTGACATGGGTACAAAGGTACTACCTCTAAACAAATTTCAATCCTGTTTAAAGTTGTTGAATATTGATGCTGGTTAGTTTTATCTGCAGGTGATTACCTTGATGAGAACTCATTTGCTGATAATATTCTGATGTTCTTCTATGTTGGCATCAAAGTGGAGATTGTTGGGTTGAATGTGGCGATGCCAACAATTTCATGGGCAATGGTGATATTGGGTTTAGCCCGAAATGGAGATGATCCATGATCCAATGCTTGATAAGTTTCACCTCATGTTGCAATTGGCCCATTCTCGTATGACCCGGCCCAAATACTGAACAAACATGAGGTGTGCTGAGACCGTTGGATGAATTCTTGATCAATGGCTGTCAGCTCTGGTATAAATACAACCTGAAGTTGCCCTAATGCTCAGAATTACAATCCGCCGTCTGAAAGAGAGAGAAATAGAGTTAGTATTTCTGATGTTGTGATTCCTTTCGTCTTCTTCTCTGATTTCTCTAAAACCTCTGGTTTTAGAGTTCTTCTGCTTCTTCTTACCTTCTGATGAAGGTTTCTAAGTGACAAAAAGAGGGAAGTAGTGTTGGTTGTGGTCTCTGTTTTTGACCGCTGTTTTGAGTTACTGTAACAACTCGGTTTTGTTCAGAGGGGTTTGTGGTTTTCGGTTTGGGTCTGGTTCTTGAGGTTGTAACTAAGGGTACAATGTTTTGAGCCTTAAATTCGTTAGTGTATATTCTATTACTCTGATCTTAGAACTTCGTTCTTGGTGTTTGTAAGAGGTTCTTGTATTTCAACAATAGCATGTTTGGGTTTGTTTCATGATAGTCGAGGGAGCTCTTGGCTTCATTTCTTAGAGCTTTTCCGCTCGTTTCACTAGCCAAAGTTGACTACTTGAATTGGTACAAAAAATCAATGTGTAGGTTTGATTTCGACGAACACCCTACTTTCTAATTGATTTTGATCCTACCGTCACTAATTACACAATATATTTTCTATGATATCATTTGAAAAGTAAGTGATTATAATAAACTTTATCCAAATGTGAACAGTAAGTGATTACAATGAAAGAAACCGTGTTTGATCGTCATTATCAGATACAGATAGATACGATTGTAGACAAGTGATGTTAAAAAGGTCAAACCCCTAAGCATTTATGATTAAAAGAAAAGCAAAATAATTAGCGTTTATTAAACCTCTCATTGACGCGTGGACTTTCCAAATGGTAATTTCAAGTAAATTAACCATATGATTAGTGTCGATAAATTAATTAAATATCAATTATTATTTATTAGATTATCTAATTGGCTTTGGACCTTTGACTTTAAAAACCTTCCTCGTTTAACACATATTTGAGATTGATTAAATTATAATTTCAAATAATCAAACATATTTTTTATCCATATATTTCATAGGACCTACGACTTACAACTAATTTTTATCAACACATTCACTAACAAATTATAATATAAACATTTAAAAAATAATTTCATCATTATTGTATAGTTAATATAAGTCGGACAAAAAAAGAATTATATTTTATACCATTCGGAGCTATATTCAAGATAGAAAACATTTATTTTCTTCTTTTTATTTAATATTAAGTTTTTGTTTAATTTTACTTAAAAAGTTGATAAAAATTTAAGTCAAAGTCAACAATTAATTTTAATCACACATTAAATGTGATCCACAAATTTTATTAACTTTTCAATCCCACATTTCTTCAACGTTTATCAAACTCTGCTAAAAATCAACTAAACAAGCACTAATTCTCATTGTGTGGGTTTTTCCAAGCTTTTAGTTACATTATATAAATTGTACCAAAGTAAGAGTAAGAGAAAATTAATAAGAAACTCATTAGTTAACAAAATTGGAAAAACAAAACTATATTAAAGCCTCCCTAAAATTAGTGTGATTGTGCCAAAAAAGATCCAGTAAATTCGAAATAATTAAGTGATAAATCCACGAACTAATCAAATAATTGAGCTAACAATTCGTCATCGAGGGTGCAATACTCCTTATATAAACATGATACTTATTTATGTATTGAATTAACAATCGAAATACTTTTAGTACTATGTACTAAATACAGGGGCGGATTTTGGAGTAGTCCACTCCCGCTTTGGAAAAATTCGTTTTTTATAGTATAAGAAAATATTTTAGTGATTTTTTTTTTTTGTGTAGCAACCCGATCTTGAAGTGAGCAGTTCGATTTTCAAAAAATTCTTGAATCCACCACTGACTAAATCATTAATAACAATCTATGTAGACTTACATTATACATATTTATTCATAAAAGTAAAAATGCGTTAGTGGTGTGAGTAAAACAATAATAGTTTTCTACACCAGTTTTATGTGATTTAATTTTTTATCTTTCACCAAACTAATTTGGGGAACAAAGAACATGTTGAGTTTGACAATTACAACACCTAACTCTTACTTTAAAAATTATTTTAGGGGAATTAATTTATTAATTTAAGAAGTACTTTTAGACCTCCATGTCTATAATTATGTTCATAAAGAAGTATTAATTAAGCTTAACCAACTTGAAACTATTAATCTAATAGGCTATAATAGCATGATTGTCTATTTTATATTGCTATTAATTAAAATTTAGAAAAGCCGGTTACCGGTATGTAAAATATTACATTAATTTATTAAATCTTTCGTGGCATTTTCAACTACATATACAGTAATATTCCCCAATAACTGGTTCCAAGAGTTGAGACTAGAATTTCAGCTCTTGAGTCGCTATCGCTAGTTTAAAATTTATAAGATTGTTAATTGTAGAACATGCTATTTATTGATAAAATTATGCTGTTGTAGTAGTATTGTTCTGAAAAGTTTACTTGGACTCCTCTTAAGAGTCGCTTAAGTTTGAGGCGCTGGTTTCATGTCTAGCTAAGTCTCAAGTCTTGCTCTTGCTTAAATTCGAAAAGCTTGAATTTTAATCTCATCGTTTAACTACGTTTTACGCATTTTAGAACACTGATTTTTAGTATAATAATTATAATTTGACTATCATTGCTACTTTATTTGTTTATGAGATGCCACGTTGATTGAATGCTTAATTTTAAATTCATGAATATAGTTAATTTTTTATTTTTCTTGGTAATTTATTAACTCTTTCTTTTTTTGTTTTTCTTTTCAAAACAATTTAATAACTATTTTGAATGCACAAACACATGCATTTGTTTGGACTCCTAAAAATGCCATTTTCAACAAGCTCGGTGTTAGCACCCAATTTTGATAGGGTCTCCACGTCAGCAAAGACCTAGTCATGGTGTCCAGATAGGCCCAATTCAGGCCTCGCTAAAGTCTTATAGGCCCAGTGAGGACCTTCCAGAGTCATAAAATTCCCATGGAATCGGCGAAGGCCTCGAAGGCCCAGCAAAGGCGTCATAAAAACTCAGAAGGGCTTAGAGGCCCATCGGGCATCGTAACATCCCTGGATCAGGGTATTGCGAAGCCCTTGAACGTCCTCAACAATCGTGGTCGATACCCATAAAGCCTCGCCGGGCTTCGTATTTATTGTAACTGATAGACGGCATGGTATTTTGGGATGATCAGAGAAATAATTAAAGGCAGATTGCGTTAGATTGGCACACGGATCCTCACAAGGAAACCAAATCTCAATCTCCTAAAGATTAGGCAACGTGATGAATTCAAATAAGGACGACAATCTAGGAGATTGCCTTGGTAACCGATCATCCCTATCCCATAAGGAAGGAGGATCCGATTAGATATCTAATTGATTATTTCATAAATCAATTATAACTCTTGTGCTATAAATACAATGTCTTCGATTATTCTAGGGTACGATCTTTTTACATTTGCATTTCACCATAAACTCTGTTCAAATCTCTGCCTGCTTGTCCCTCCCACACTCAATTACTTTTACCCCGTGTATTACTCTATATACCGGCAGTTGACTTGATCGTCGGAGTACCAACGATCGCCGGACCCTTTTTCTCCAAAGATCTTGGTGTCTAACGATTGTCCGAGTGTGCAGGTAACATACAAGTTGGCAGAAGAGTGACTGGAGATCTGTTAACACGTGGACGGTAAAGGTTCCGACGTCAACACTCGGCTAATACTTCATTCTTTGAGACCAATATATCATTTCTGATAATATAGTCATAAATATAGTAAATCATGTACAAATCAGATTAGTCTCAACCACTGATTGTTATCACTTCAAGAAAATATCAAGAAAAATATAAATAGAGAATAATGTACGTAAAAACTCTAAAACTGTAGAAAAACTATGTAGTGGTAACCAGGGCGGTTCTGACATTTTAGGGGCATGAAGCGAAATTCAGAAATTAGGCCCCCCAATGGACTCTCAAATTGTATTATGCATTTAAAATTTAATAGGCTGTTACGGAACTAATTGCAATATTAAAAGTTGAAAAAAAAAAAATGACAAACAAAATATATTATAAAAAATTATATTATAATCAAATAACATATTTTTACTAAGTCAATAAATAAACGAGGATAGCCATTGCTTACTTGAGAGTGAGATTTGAGTAGCAATTATGAAATGACAAAAGTGAAAAACCACACAACTTCTTCTTGGAGGTTTTAAATCTAGAATTAAGTCGAAATTTGAGATGAAATTAAAAATTTTAAACCATAAAAGAATTTGATGAATTAAAATAGTATCTAGAATAATTTTATCCCAAGTCATATAAAAGCAGATTACGTATTAAGATCCTAAATACAACATTTTTACTGAAACAAATCTAACAATATAGGAAAAAACGTACATATATGAAGGGATCGAAACTGAAGATTCCGTACAAATCATCGATTGAAAATAATAAGTTGTTCACAAATCACTTTTCACTTTCCAAATCATTTAAAACCACACAAGCAACTTTAAGTAAATGTGCCCATGAATTAAGTACACATCCTAAAGCTTTGTTCTTGTGATTAATTTAGTTCGGGCTCGTTTCAAAAATCCAAATAATACGAAATTTAGAAAAAATCATATTTACTACCTTATTGGACTAAATAAAATGCAGAAATTAAAAAAAATACCGTAAAATATTTATTTTCTTTATCTTTCTGCTAATTTGAGTATTGCTTACATATATTAGTCATTAATCATTATTCTAATTCAATACTCATTAAGAAAGATTAAGAAAAAAAAAGGAGTATCTGCTTCTGCTTACATGACCGAGAATGATCAGATGGAGGAGAAATATTCTTCTTGGGCAAATTACGGACAATGGACAAATTTTATTTACGGACAATGGATAAGGATTAAGGAAGAATCAAAAATTGTTGCCACAGAATGCAGCTGCCCGCTGCTGTGTGTATGTGAATTTGTGATATGAAATAAGAAGAATTTTTTGGTTGGGCTTGGTTTGTGGGCTAATATTGGATTTGGTTTGTTTTAATTTTTTCAAACTTTATTTTGGTTTTGGGTTTTGGCCTTTGGGCTTTAACTGCTGTAATTAATTAATTAATTTTTTTTTAATAAAATGGACCCCTTTTGATTTTGGGCCCAAGGCGGTCGCCTCACTCGCCTCGACCCAAAACCGGACCTGGTGGTAACATAAAGAAATTGTCTACTATGTAAGAACTCGTTACAATTCAAATTCCCAATTGCACCTAATAAAATATACACACAGAGTCCGTTTGGTTTGTGAATGAAACTGTTTTATTTATTCGATAAAGTTACTGGATAATAAGTATATCATTATTCTGTTTGTTACAACTAAGTATAAGAATGAAAAAATACTACTTTTATCTTTATCATGTTTGGCTCAACAATACTAAATAAATGATAAAATTATTGAAATGTCCAAAATACCCTTTTTGCTACAAAAGATTATAAATAATGGCATGATTTATATATATTTTTCGTCCTAGTGGGTAATGCTATAAAAAGAAACACAATAACTAGCTAAAATGTTGAGTAAGCACATAAAATTAAAAGATTTCAAATTCAAACAAGTTTTCCAAAAATCTATATAAAAGTACTCATTAAACAAAAGTAACTCGTTCATTATTTTCGTAATTCTCCTCAAATCCACCCATACTATCACTACTCATTACGAAAGTTGCAAATATCTTCCAATAAAGACTTTCGGTTCTCTACTGGTATTACCATAAACAAGGTTGCCATATAAAAATTGAAAATAATGGATCTCACAATTTGTATCCTTTATGGAGTGGATAAGCTTTCTATTTTGTACAATTCCTTGGCCACCTTTGTCAATATATGAGATTCTTCTTTGGAAAAAACATTGGTCAAATATGGTATAGTTGCACCGACAAGCTCTTTAATATTGATTCCTTCACCACTTCTCCTATGCTTCTTATACTTCACAACCACATTAGTAGCAGTTGGTGAAGTAATTGTTATCTCTTGTTTATTTGTTGAAAGAAACTGACTCGTACTCGCCTAAACCTGGACTCTCCTCTCTAGTGGCATTTGTAGTGTTATATTCCCTTTAGAATTACACATTTGTAATCTCCTAACCATTAGCTCGATCTTTTGCAAAAATTGCGACTAAAGCTTTCAAATTTAGTAACTTTTTCCTCCATGGCGTTTTAGCATTGGGATGACTCTACAATAAAAAAAAGTAATTACTACTTTATAACTATAAAATAAAAATTATAAAAAATGTGAAATTCTGCATATTCCAATAATGTTGGTATGTACGAGCTTACCAAAGTCCATTGATCAAAGAGATTTTTGTCACAATCAACATATTTCCAGATATCATTCTATGAAAATCCACTGTCAATAGTAAGTATTACCACCCAATTTTGGGCCTAATTCAGATCTACGTCAGCAAAGGCCTAGTAAAGATCTCATATGGGCTTAATTCAGACCTCGCTAAGGTTTTATAGGCCCAACAAGAGCCTTCCAGATCCAAAAGGTCCCATAAACCCGGCGAAGGCCTCGGGGGCCCAGCAAGGGCATCGTAAACTCTCAGAAGGCCTCGGAGGCCCATCGAGCATCTTAACATCCCTGGATCAGAGTATTGCGAAGCTCCTGAAGGTCCTCGACACTCATGGCCAACCCTAGAAAACCTCTTCAGGGCTTCATATTTATTATAACTAACATTCAGCATGATATTTTGGGATGACCAGAGAAGTAATTAAAGATAGATTGTGTTAGATTGGCACACGGATCCTTACAAAGAAACCAAATCCCAATCTCCTAAAGATTAGACAACATGATGAATTCAAATAAGGACGGTAATCTAGGAGATTGTCTTGACAGCCGATCATCCCTATCCCATAAAGAAGGAGGATCTGATTAGATATCTAATTAATTATTTACTAAATCAATTAGAACTCTTGTGCTATAAATACAACGTCTCCGGTTATTCTAAGGTACATTCTTTTTACGCTGGAATTTCACCCCTAAACTCTGTTCAAATATCTGCCTACTTGTCCCTCCCACACTCCATTGCTTTCATCCCCCGTATATTACTCTATATACCGGCAGTTGACTTGATCGTCGGAGTACCAACGATCACCGGACCCTTTTCTCCCAGAGATCTTGGTGCTTAATGATTGTTTCAGTGTGTAGGTAACATATAGGTTGGTAGATGAGTGACTAGAGATGTGTTGACACATGGATGATGCAGGTTCCAACGTCAATAGATTGGCACCGTCTATGGAAAATGAAAAACGTTACACAACCTAAAACTTGTGGTGATAACGTGTTTTCTACCAGGAAGAGCATGGCTACCGAACACTCCATGTAAGAAGAAGTTAAATCCCACCACACTGACTTGCAGTAGGAAAGCGTTCAAGATCTCTAGAACGTAACCCGCCGCAAGAGGAGAAGACAACGATAGAAGTAGATGGTTGAACAAGAGAACCAAGACCTGAAGTTGGACAATGCCTCGGATGAAGGCAGCGCTTGAACTGTTGGAAAATCAATCCCTCCAATATGGACCCAAGCGTAGTCGTACCCGGAGAATCTCTTTAAGGTCTGGCTCAATGGAAAGTCGTTGATCTTAGGATGACCCGCCTGTTTCAAACGGTCAAAACCCTTAGAACATCGTTCCGAAGCCCGCGCAGGACGATCAGAGGGGAAGACCTTTTCCAGCGCGGAGAGACCAGCCAGCTCCTGCTGCTAGTGCGTTTGATAGGTTAGAGGTGGGATCATCCATAGCGCCACTCCTACCGGTGTATAGCAGGCACAGTGAGCACAGCGAGGCCCACACAAAAAGAAGAAAAGACTTGAAACCCAGCTACGCGAGGCTCGAGGAATAGAATGAAAGACTAGAATGCTACGAGGATGATGACGACGAGAACCTCCTATTCACCAATTACACGAAGGCCATGGAGATACCCACGAATTTCTGAATGCCTCTTATGGACAAATACAACGGGAGAGGAGACCCCACGGATCACATCAACATATACAAGACAAAGCTCCAAGGCCACTCTCCTGCGGTGAAGTGTCAAAATTTCCACACCACACTCACATCCGACGCGAAAATGTGGTACAACAAGCTAAAGCTAGGAAGTATCAAGAGATGGCATCAACTCAAAATAGAGTTCGTCAACGCTTTCATTGGCAACCGAACCATGATAGCCGATATCGCCCAACTCCATGATATTTGTTAGAAGGAAGGAAAAACAGTCAAAAGCTATTTCAAGAGGTTCAGCAACATCATCAACAAGATTGAGACTGTAACCAATGACAAAGCCTTAGATACACTGGTGATCGGACTTCACATGCACATTCCATTCTGAAGAGACGTCCAGAATAGTCAACCAAAGACTTACAATCAGTTAATAGACTTGATCCAGCACGAACGATCGGAAGAGACGATAAAAAATAGGGAGAAAGCTGAAAGGGACAGGAGAGACCGCTATAGAAGAGAGGGACGACACTTTCCTGAACCTTGTTTCAACTGCTTTCAGAGAAAGCACTCATCCGAACCACAGAACAACCACTATAGGAGATTTAACCAGACAGAGATAGTCCCTGCCCCCTATCCCAGGACACCCGTGGTGGCCCATTTTTTGGCGGCCACACCACCCAAGTTCTGTCGCATACATAAGACTAGGGTACATAACATAAAAGATTGCCCTGACTTGAGAGAACTGATCAACCACGGATGGAGAATCGACCCGCATGAGGATGTCGATGGCCGTCCAATCAGGGGCGAAGACCTCCTCCTCGGTGCCAAGGACGATGGACCTCACCTTAATAACGGAATAAAAATGACATAAATAAGAATCCACCGAGGGTGGAAGGACCTGTGGGAGACCTCCCAGTCTGAGAAATCAATACGATCATAGGAGGACCCTATGTCGAGGGCACACGATGAACTCGCGACAAAACTACGCGAAGGAAGCAAGAGAAGAACCCATGGAAAGTTGGCAGGTCCATGGACATTGACTGAGAGCCCCATAAATCTCGTTCACTGAGGAAGACGAGGCCAGCATACACTACTCTCCACTGTGATGCCTTGGTGGTATGTGTCGTCGTCACCAGAAACAGACTAGGGTGGATGTTGATCGATGATAGAAGCGCCGTGAACATCTTGTTTGGTAGTACCTTTGATCAAATGGATGTGGATCATGAACTGACAGCCATCTTAGAGCCACTATTTGGTTTCACGGGGGATAGCCTCATTCTGCGAGGAAGGATTACCCTAGTAGTGGACTTCGGAGAGCCCCCGTGACATCTTAGGAAATTCATGGAATTCTTGATAGTTAATACTCGCCGCGCTACCATGGAGTCCTCGGTAGGCCTGCGCTCAAGGATCTACAAGCGGTCACATCTATCTAACACTTGGCAATGAAGTTCCCGATGTCGGAAGGGATCGCCAAGATTCACGGCAATCAGACAGAGGCAAGGGCCTGCTACATGAACGCGTTACGAAAAGCAACAAAGCTCGATGATGTTACCTCAGTGGTAATAACTATACATTCAGAGCTGATGGACGTCGACCTTGAAAAGATGGATGAGGAAATGGTACTGGACGAGGGCCTGGACCCTCGAATTATAAGCTTGGACTCTCTTGTTTCTCTAGCCGAAGAGCTGGAAGTGTTCCCGGTGAACCCTTTAGAACCGACCCAGATGTTGCAAGGTGGGAGAGGCTCGAGGAAAAGATGAAGGAGGGATTGAAGCAATTCCTGAGGGAGAGTACTCATATCTTCGCATGGAAACATAGCGATATGGTGGGGATTGATCTATTAGTGTCTTTCCAAGCCTTAAAGGTGGATCCTAAAGTGTACCCCAAGATACAAAATAGGAGGCCCTTGAGCACCGAGTGGTATGATGCCTTGAAGGAGGAGGTTGACAAATTATTGGCCAACGGGTTCATTAGAGAACTAGTCTACCCCTAATGGGTATCCAACCCCGTACTGGTAGGGAAGAGCACCAAGAAATGGAGGGTATGCATAGATTTCTCGGATTTCAACCAAGCATGTCCCAAGGATAGCTTCTTGTTGCCAAGATCGCATCGGGTCGGTTCTTTGTCGCCACAAGCTACTTAGTTTCATGGATGCCTACTCGGGGTGCAACCAGATCCTGATGTTCGCAGGAGACGAGGATCTCACTTCGTTCATTACGGACCGAGGATTATATTGCTATAAGATGATGCCATTCGGCTTAAAGAACGTAGGAGCCACATACCAACGGCTAGTAAACCGCATGTTCTCAGGGCAGATCGGAAACACTATAGAAGTCTACGTCGATGACATGCTCTTAAAGAGCGTGAACGCTGAGGACCACATCGGGCACTTAAGGGAGATGTTCGAAATCCTCTGCAAATATCGCATGAAGCTTAACCCCCTAAAGTGCGCCTTCGGAGTTGCGTCGGGAAAATTCTTTGGTTATATGGTAAACCAGTGCGGGATAGAGGCTAATCCCAAGAAGATCAAGGCACTCATCGAGATGTGGTCACCATCTTCCCCCAAGGAAGTCCAGAGCCTGAGATGAAGATTGGTTGCCTTGAACCGATTTATATCAAAGGCAATCGACCGTTGTCAGCATTTCTTCTAGACCATTAAAGGAGGGAAGAGGTTTGAGTAGATCGAAGAATGCGAGAAGGCCTTCCAAGACCTCAAGGTCCTCCACAAAAAAGCCCCGCTGCTATCCAAGATAAAAAATGGAGAAACACTACTCATCTATCTCGCGGTGTTTGAAAAAGTAGTGAGTTTGGTCATAATTCGAGAAGAAGGCCACGCACTCCCTGTCTATTATGTAAGCAAGGCCTGCGCAGATGCGGAGACAAGATACCCAGACATGGAGAAGCTCGCCATGTCCTTGATTATCGCCTCTCGGAGACTCTAGCCGTACTTCTAGTCACATAGCATCAATGTCTTGACAAACCTCCCTCTGAGACTGAGACAGATCATCCAAAAGTTGGACACCTCAGGAAGGCTGATGAAGTGGTCGATTGAACTTAGCCAATTCGATGTCTCCTACAAGCCAAGACCTTCCATAAAGGGACAAGCATTAGCAGATTTTATAGCTGAATTCGTCCATATCTCAAAATGCTCACTTGAAGCCAAGCCTCAAGAGGTACCAACATGGAAATTATATGTTGACGGATCCTCGGGTGAGGCCGGAGCTGGAGCCGGGATTTTGTTGGTCAGCTTCGATGGTCACAATCTCAACTGCGCGCTTCACCTGGAGTTCAAAGCCTCGAACAACGCCGTAGAATACGAGGCACTCCTAGCAGGCTTGAGGCTGGCACAAGAGATGAAGGCAAGAAAACTCAGATTTACAGTGATTTGCAACTGGTGGTTAGTCAAGTCAATGGGACCTTCACGGCCCGCGAGCAGTCCATGGTGGCGTACCTAAAAAAGGCCAAGGACCTCCTATCCCACTTTGAAATATTCGAACTTCTCCAGATCCCATGGATAAAAAATGGTTACGCGGACACCCTCTCAAAATTGGCGAGCAGTAGGGACTTTGACCTGATGAGGGCTATCCCAGTTGAAAGGTTCAACTGATCATCCATCGACGAGGTTCTAGTACCAAATACCATAGAGATATCTGAATCTCCTAAATGGATGAAGAAAATCATTGCATACTTGACCAACTAGGTCGGGACGGACGACGGCAGAAGCACAAAAACTCAGAGGAGGCAACAAAGTTCTTTACTACTGGGAGGAAGCAATCTATGTGATGAAGGAAATACACGAGGAAATTTGTGGTAATCACTCAGTGGGGATGGCTCTGGTACAGAAGGCGTTGAAACAAGGGTATTATTGGCCAATTATAAAGAAAGATTCACATATTTACGCGAGGAAGTGCGACAGGTGCCAGATATTCATTGTTGTACCAAAGCTCCCAGCTCAGAACCTCACCCCGGATCACCAGTCCTTAGCCTTTCACCAAATGGGAGATCAACTTTATAAGTCCCCTCCCAACCGGAAGGGGTGGGGTCAAATTTGTGATTGTAGCGGTGGATTATTTCACCAAGTGGTGCGAAGCTGACCTTTGGCCAAGATCACGGAGGACAACACATTGAAGTTCGTGTGGAAGAACATTGTATGTCGCTTCGGGATCCCCCACTCCCTTGTTTCTGACAATGGTACATAGTTCTCGAGAATAAGTTCAACTCATATTGTAAAGATCTGGGCATTCGGAGGGATTTCTCCACCCCTACTATCCCCAGTCTAATGGCCAAGTGGAGGCCGTCAACAAGATCATCAAGCACACCTTGTAAAGGAAATTAGAATCCGCGAAAGAGGATGGGCTAAAGAATTACCCGAGACTCTGTGGTCATATCGGACCACTTCTCAGATGGCGACCGGTGAAACTCCTTTTGCCATGGCATATGGGGTGGAAGCAATGATTCCATTCGAAGTAAGGATACCCTCTCCTAGGCACTTACACTTCGACGAACTAACCAATGATGATTTACGCATAGCGAACCTGGACTTGTAGGATGAAAGATATGCAGACTAGCAGCTTCGCCTCGCGGTCTATCAAAGAAAAATGGCCAGTTACTACAACTATAAGGTTAAGGGCAAGAATTTTCATATCAATGACTTCGTCCTGAAAAAGGTGTTCCAAGCTAATAGAGAGGTGGGAGTCGGAACCCTCGGGCCTATTTGGAAAGGACCTTACAAGATTATCGAAGAAATCCAGCCTGGAACTTACAGATTGTAAGATTTGGAAAGAAGAGAGACGAAGCATCCCTGGAATATCACTCATCTGGGACCCTGTATTACCAATAGTTTTCATTTTCCATTTCTCAGTTTCCCAACATTGTTTTCAGCATCACTAGATGCCGCGCCTTTTAATAAAGTTTATTATTTTCCGAAACAAAGTATTCTCTACCCTACTGTACAAATAAAAGCCAAATTCGAAAGCAAAGGAGTGTGGTTTGCGGCCAACTCTGTCAACTCGCTAGATAAATATTCAACGCGTATTCATATAAGTAAAGAGAATTCGGAAGTCAAGGGAGTGTAGTTCGTGACCAACTCTGTCAACTCGCTGGATAAATATTCAACGCGTATTCATATAAGTAAAGAGAATTTGACAGTGAGGGAGTGTGGTTCGTGGCCAACTTTGTCAACTTGCTGGATAAACATTCAACGCGTATTCATGTAAAGAGAATTCAATTGAGAGGGAGTGTGGTTCGCGGCCAACTCTATCAACTCGCTAGATAAACATTCAACACGCATTCATATAAGTAAAGAAAATTTGGCTGTGAGGGAGTGTGGTTCATGGCCAACTCTGTCAACTCGTTGGATAATTATTCAACGTGTATTTATATAAGTATAGAAAATTTGGCAGCGAAGGAGTGTGGTTCACGGCCAACTCTGTCAACTCGTTGGATAAATATTCAACGCGCATTCAAACAACTAAAGATAAACTGACAGCAATAGAGTATGGTTCGTGGATAGCCCCTTTTGACTCGCTGGATAGAAAGCTAATGCATTTTCATTAGCCTATGCCATAGAATAAAGCGATCTTAATAAAAATATATTTTGTAAAAAGTTTTACATTTATGAATCAGGAAAACAACGATGATAAGGATAGACATGACCCTTAAGTCCCGGTCGGTCCCTTGGGATCCGCATAATAGGGACCCCGAGATTAGCCAACAGACCCTTGGCCTTTGACAACTCTGTCAAAGCCTCGGTCAATTCTTTATCTTTGGCATGGATCATGTTTTATTAAGACCTCAGCTGCGATTCAGCCGTCTTCCAAGCCTGAACACAGGCCCTTTGGATCATTTTAACGTTGGTGATGTCGTATATATCACGTGCCCTCGCATCTTCGGAAAAGGCGAGTTGTTTCCGAAGATCTTTGTTTTCTAAACGTAGCGTAACGACGTCCTCGTCTCTCTCGACTGTTGAATGCAGTTCGTCAACCTTCATCGCCAGCACCTTATACAAATTGCAGTTAAGCACGTGACTTCAAGAAGTATACATTTTGCCAATTTTAACAACTCCATCAATTCTTCGTTATCTGTGGCTTTCCCAAAAGCAGAAGTCCAATACTTATTAACTGAAGCCGCTGCTATGGCGGCCGGAGTCGACAATTTTCCTAAAATGGTTGGGTCCAACTCGTCCCGACGAGATCCAATGTTAATGTATTCGGACTTACCAGCAGGAGAAGGAATAGAGGTTTTGGACACTCCTCAATCTTGGGGAACGCGGTCTTCAACCTCCGAAGAAGGATCCTCCCGGCCTCGCCTAGTCCTCAGAGAATCTCCCCATCCTCCATGCCCTTCCTAGGTACGGACGTCCCCTCTTTGCTATCAACAGATGCCTTCATCTTGCCTAATCGTCTAAAATTTTCCGACGGAGACATAGGTTCTGTAGGGAGTGGAATGGAAGGCACCTCCAATGTTATTTCTGGCACCAACGGAACAGATGAGGAGTTGCTCACCATTGCCTCCCGTGCCTAAGGGACGACAATCTCTGGAAAACGCTGCACATGATACTGGAGGCGAAGGAGAATATCATCCACAACCCCACCATGCCTTATCCTGAGCTTTGGCACGCTGGAAAAATAAAAGCCGGTCATGACAAACAATGGTGAAGTCCAAATATTGCGGTAGGAAAATAAAGGTAAGAGATATGAGAAGAAGGTCTGCAAGCATTAATATAAGGACATGGGAATACGAACGGTTAGATGAACGGACACGTGTAGAGGAAGGATGTACCTAAACAAACCCTAGGAAGAAATACAGGATGCGTGGATCATACGCACCTCGTAAGTTGCAACGTCACTGAAACATGATGGCGCCATCAATGCATATCCCACATGGAAACGATAAGCAAAGTATGAGAGCCTCTCCCGGGTCACGAGGGCATGTTAACCCATGAGCCTCGCAATTGCATGAAGGCGAGGGCAGAGGTGAACGCCTTTAACTACGGAATAACGCATCTGCAACGGCTGTTCCTCAACAGCCGCCAAAGGCTATCTAGTTAAGAAATTGCATGCCATCCATTCAAACATCTCTTCGCCAAATAACTTATCTCAACTTCAATTGTGCAACAAACATGGAAAATATGGTACATTCTTATTTTATTCATCACAATCCGAAGTACAAGGCAAAAATGAACGAGCATGGTTATTATCCTACTACCCCGCCGCCTCTTTGGGTCGGCACATATTGGGATCTATGACCTACTGAATCGATACTCTGGTCTTCGTCACCTCGAGCCTCGTCATTGGTAGAAATTTGGTTTCACCATGATTGAGAGTCTCCCAAAATCAATACGAGTTGATTTGGTGACTAATTAGGCCATTCTGCTAAAAAATGTCGTTGACACCTTTGGCAGACGGCTTGCAGCCCCGTCATCCGAATCAAGATCACCGATGGGTTGGCCATCGATGTCTGGTAGGGAAACACCGCCCGGGACTTTCTGGCTAAGGCTACTAAGTCCAACTCTCTTGCACGTTTGGTCCTCTGAACGTTGATTCGGTAGGCATTTGGCCTTCTTACTGTTGATTCTCCAATTGTTAGGTCTCCTAGACGCTGGATCTTTATTCACACTTTCGTAGCACTTGTGATACGAGTGTTGGAGTCACACGGACAAGCACAAATAGAGAGCCCTCTTGTCTGACTCCATCTGCGCCTTCTCAAGACACATGGCCTTCAGGTCCTCGGACAGCTTCCTGGATTTGGCCTCTTCTTCGCTGCATTGACCATCAAAACTCTCAAGGGTGCTGAATAATTCTTTGGTCATGACCAACCATCGTATCAAGTTTATCTCAGCCAATTGTAATCGTTTGCGCATTGTGGCTTCCTCGGTCGCTTTTTTCCCATTTCTGGGTCCAGTACGTGTGGACGCTTCGCCGCCATTATCGCAGGATGGGCGGGAAACAATTCCATCACAAAATTTTCCAATTCACCATGGCACTGAGAAATACGGATATGGCTTCCTTGACCGGTCGAAGAGGTAGAATTCCCTGTACCCTCAGCCCCTCCATCAAGGTACGGCGAATACTTGTGATTCTCCTAAGTTCGCCTCATCTTGCGGGCATCCTTCATAAACCCTCCCACAGTCGCAGGTGCCTACCTCTTCCGGGCGACCGACTCATCTTCATCCTCGATGATTCCTTTCTCCTTGTCCTTTGGGAGAGTGGAGTCAAGGGGAGGATGTGAGGACGAAGGTGGGGGTGGAGGAGGAATAGCCTGGCCTGGAACCGGGACATCAGAGGCCGGATGATGGATTATCCTTAGCGATGTGGCATCCTGGACCCCCTGTGACGGACAAGACATCTCGCGCGGAGGAGGCTGGGCCGATGAGCCCTCCCTGCTGGCGGGATGAGCGAGGTGGAGCAAAGGAATACTCTTAAACCTGAAAGTTGTTAACACAAACACCACGATACAACTCATTAAGCCAACTTTTCATAATGAAGCCAATACATTGCAACTTATGAGACTCACCCATCAGTCCATAGAAAATTAGTAAGTTGTCGTCTTTCAACAAATTGTTGAGGCTCCTGAAGTCGTTATCAAGCGTTCACACCTTACTCCACTTCGACCTTAACTCTCCTTGATCCCTCTTTGGGATGGGTGGCTTACCGCAGTCTGCAAAAGCAAGCGAAACATTAAGTCAGGAACTATGATCAAAAATCCGCACAAAGACAGCAATATGTACCAAGTTCCCCAAATTGACGGAGAATAGACACGTGGAGAATAGGATCCTTCGACATAAACTCCCAGTCTCCTCCAACGAAGATTAACCTCTCCTTCCAGTTATGTACTTTGTTGGGACCGCTTGTCGGGCGTTTTCCATTTACGGCCCGGCCGAGAGAGTTATTATACCAACCCATGGACGGCAAGGCCGGTAAATAGATTCAAACTTCCTCGGAGTTAAGTTTCCTCCAGCCTCCGCAACACTCCACAATAGGAACGAGGCCACCATTTGGCCCCCAGCCATTTGGTATTATCTGGCAAGAGGCCACATTCCAGTCTCTCAGAACCTCGCAAAAGAAATGATGCATGGACAGGCGATGACCTTGTTGCATCGCGGGTTCGTAAATTGCAACGAATCCCTTAGGTAGATCGTTGGCGCGCTCCTCGAGACTAGGAGCCCTGAGTGTCACAGACGCAGGAATATCATAGGATAATCGTATGTCTTCTAACTCCGCTTCAGTGATCCTCGAGTGAACCATAGACGCTTCGGTGGCCGAACGCTTGAGCTCCTCGTCGAGCGCCCGGGCCGCAGGGGCATCCTTTTTATCAAACGACCCTCTCATCTCGGGTATCCCGGTGTCATGCCGCCCCTTCCATATGGTCGCTTTCGACGATCGAGTTGGGCTCGCCCCTCTCCCACTTGTGGACGCGGTGGATAGACGTGCAACTATAGGTGATGGAGAAGATGAAGAGGAGCATGACAACTCACCCGGATACTAGGGTTTGTCCGAGCAACCGATCGGTTCTATGAGTCATCATGTCCAGACGACATTGCTATCTCTCTCAATCCTAGAAGAAGATACCCTACTATCGCTAAAATGTATGGCAGAGAATGGCGTCCAAATTAAAAAATCAAGAAATAAAAACGAAGGCAGACTACGAAGCAAATCACAGCAACTCTCGCAGTGCTTACCTCAGAATTGCAGTCAAAACAATGTACACGCTTTGAATTTTCTTGATTATTGACAGAGTATTCCACAAAACTTACAAAATGCGCAGAAGCAAGAAGAAATCAAATATGAAGGGGGCACCAAGTTTATAGATTGAGGCACCTCAATCCCCACCATCCAAACTCGAAACGTGACATCTAAATCGTCGCTCAGTGGACGCGTGTTCAAAGTAGGGCAACAGGCAGGAAACGGAACCCTAAGTATTTATTGAAACACAGAGACGCGCCTCATCGCGCGTCCCCATTGTCCCATCACGCGCCATTAGCATTAAATGCACACACCCTCTCTCATGATTGCCTGACCAACGGATTGACAACTTTGATTGACAGAATCACATCAACTATAGACACGTCACCAATGGTCTAACCAATTGAAGCCCTCACCTGTAATAAATATTCGACTTCGAACTTAGGGGACTATACTGAGTAAGTAATTCAACATTGCATTTGCGAAGACCACACTCGCGGAATTAGCTTTCGACAAAATTTCTTTTCTTCTCTTACTTCAAAAGTCTCACGCCTACTATAAATAATAGGCTTGGACTTGGGGGACTATTGTTACTACCCGATTTTGGTAAGGCCTCCACATCAGCAAATGCCTAGTAAAGATCCCATATGGGCCTAATTCAGACCTCGCTAAGGTCTTATAGGCCCAGCAAGAACCTTCCAGATCTATAAAGGGCCCATAAACCCGACGAAGGCCTCGGGTACCCAGCAAGGGCATCAAAAACTCTCAGAAGGCCTCAGAGGCCCATCGAGCATCTTAACATCCTTGGATCAGAGTATTGCGAAGCCCTTAAAGGTTGGCCAACCCAGAGAACCTCACCGGGCTTCGTATTTATTATAACTAATAGGCAGTATGATATTTTGGGATGACCAGAGAAGTAATTAAAGACAGATTGCGTTAGATTGGCACACGGATCCTCACAAGAAAACCAAATCTCAATCTCCTAAAGATTAGGCAACGTGATGAATTCAAATAAAGACGGTAATCTAAGAGATTGTCTTGACAGCCGATCATCCATATCCCATAAGGAAGGAGGATCCGATTAGATATCTAATTGATTGTTACCTAAATCAATTAAAACTCTTGTGCTATAAATACAATGTCTCCGGTTATTCTAATGTACGCTCTTTTTACACTTGAATTTCAACCCTAAACTCTGTTCAAATCTCTGCTTGCTTGTCCCTCCCACACCCCATTGCTTTCATCCCCCGTATATTACTCTATATACCGGCAGTTGATTTGATCGTCAGAGTACTAACGATCGCCGGATCTTTTTTCCCGGAGATCTTGGTGCCTAACGATTGTCCGAGTATGAAGGTAACATACAGGTTAGCAGAGGAGTGAGTGGAGATCTCGTTGACACGTGGACAGTGCAGGTTACGACGTCAACAGTAAGCATCTCATGAATAGCCATTGTTGGTCTCTTTAGATATTTAACATGCAAATTTATTTGAGGGGGTTTTTTTTTTTTTTTTTTTTTTTTCTAGTATCTTGGCATGCATCATAGATTCTACATGGTCTAAGTACCCATTTTTTAAACCAGTATCACATTTCAATTTTCCATGTGATATCTCAGCCGAACTTTCAACAAGAACTTCATATTCTAGATCACTCCACTTATGCTTTCGTGTGAGCTCTGTCATTCTAAAGTTGTAACAGAAAAATCAAATGCCAAGAAAGATGCAAAATATTTCAATCATAAATATATACTTCACAAGTGCTAAATAAAACATATAATAATTAAAACTCAAATATTAAATAAGCAGGTCAAAATAGATTCTTCATACTTCAAAAATTATAAAACTTAAAAAGAGGAGTAATATTCACGCATATTTTTAAGCATTCATATGTGCTATCCACTCCTCAAACATCTGAGTTGCTAAATTGATTCTCGAAATATCCTATTGATCTGACACATCGACATATTCTATTGTTTCTCACTCATTTTCGATATATAATTTTGCATTTGCTCTTCGAAAGTGGCTATAGGTTTGGAGGAGGAAGTGGCTAGTTGGAAAAGTGTCCAACTGTCGATGACGTTGACAATTTGGTGTGATCAACTATCGATAGTTGGACACACACCAATTGTCGACGTCGACAGTTTGTGGAGTGTCAAATTGTTGATGAAATTGACAGTTGGACATACAAACTGTCGACAAAATCTACAATTAGACACTCCAGCTCTCGATTTTGTTGACAATTGCACATACCAACTATAGATGACAGTGCCCAACTCTCGATTAACACTCCTATTGTCGAAAATTAGATGTTAGATTGACAGTTGAATCAATGAATCAGCAAATTGACATTACGTCGTTCTCGACAAAATGAGCAATTAAATCAACATGCATCTTCAACCATAAAATTAGATACTAAATTAACATGCAACCTCAACAATGTCGGATATCCAACAAAATGGGTAAATATGAATCGATGAAAAGTAAGTTTCAAAGCTACCCATATGTAATAGAGAGAAAAAAAAAAAGGCTCTTATTTTCCCAATTTATTTGTTCCAGACTTACTTCTAATGGTTATGAGCAAACTCGGTTGACTACTAGTTGAGTGAAAGCAATAAGGTGATAGATCTGGAAATTTGTTTGATTCTGACAACAATAGTAAAATTCGATAAATAGAAAGAGGAAGGGTAGAGGGACGGCGGGTGATTTGGGCTGATCTGGGCATGGCCGGTCCTCCATTGAGGCAAGGGAGGCGCATGCCTCAGGCCCAATTGTAGAGGGGTCCAAATTTTTTTTAAAAAATTGAATAGCCCAAAAAAAAAAAAAAAAAAATTTGAATAGCCCAAAAATTAAACATAAAATTGAACAGCCAAAAAATTTAAACAACCCAAAATTTTTGGTTAAGTGATTTAATTTGGTTGGGTCATAGTCCATTAGTCCATAAACGGATAAACCATAATGCTTTCCTTCCCTCATCCTCATTGCTTGATTGCTTAAGCTTTTAGCTTGACCTTCACGTTATTTTTGCTTGACCCTTGATGGTTCAACCTTTTCTCAGCATCGCAAATCATAGAGATTGAAGATTGAAAAATATTATCTAATCGGCAAATCGTTAATTGGCCCAAAATATATATATATATATATATATATATATATATATATATATATATATATATATATATATATTAAGTAAAGATCAACCTACTTAAATATAAAATGAGTCTAAATAGAAAATAAATTCAAATCTAACCTACATTATATATATTAATCTAGTCTTTAAATTGTTTTCTATTTAAACTTCATTTTAGAAATTATTATTTTGAATCAAAACGATTTTCTAAATTATTAGAATTAAAGCAATAAATAAAAGGGCAAAGACTAAAGAACACAAGAATTTATATAGTCCTATAAAAAATGATGATTTTTGTTTACAATAGATTAGTCCCTATATATAATAACACAATGAAAGTTTTTCTAATCGTAATGAAACTCTAAGGCAAAATTTTGAAAAATACTCTTACTTAAGAAAATACAAATCAGTATACCTTTGGGCGCCGCCTTTGAGCCCCCAGGAGGGGGGCTACCTACCCCCTTCCAACCCCCACGGCGATGAAAAATAAGGCCCAAGTAAAAAATTTCTAATGAAAAATATGTTCTTGTTTTGGTTGGCTGGCATCCTCCTGAATGAAATTGTAATTATCGATCCGCGCTCAGCTCTGCGTAGCGCAACATATTAGGTTCCACATCTTAATACAAATTCCAATCATTTTTAATTGTCTCTCAAAATTTTATATTTTAAAAACATCTCAATATATTAAGGGTCCCATTTAAATTTTTGCCTAATGCCCCCCAAATTTCAGGGCCGGCCGTGCTAATATAAATTGCTATTTCTTTATTTTTCGCGACTCATAAGGGTGGCTAATTTATGAAGTTCAGCCTCAGGCCCTGACAATTACAGGACCGGCCCTGGATCTAGGAAGAGAGATATGATTAAGTTAGAGAAAGAAAATGTAAAACACTTAAAGAGAAGAAAATTGCAACAATTAATATTTTAGTTGTTTTGTAAAGGCATTTTCATCCATATTTTTCATAATTGGCTACTTGGTCAAAAAAGTTTTCAAACCGGGTTATATTTCGAAACTTACATTTCAAATATGATATTTTGTCCAATTTTCTCTTTTTTATTTTCAATTAGTACTTAACATTCAATCAAATCAACGAGTATTCATGGATAGATCTTACTAAAAAATTTCAATCTTTCATTCATCTGTTTCTATGTTTCTTGCCGCATCACCTAGCCCAAGATCTTTGGACCAACCATCTCTTCCCCCCCTACTAAACCCTCTCCACCCCACTTTCCACCCTGTCTCTCTCATGCCAAAGCCACCACTTTCAACACCTTAACACCTCCCAAGGCCCCTCCACCTCTGTTCTGTGCAGCTTAAACCATTGTAGATTCAATAAAAGCATATCTTACAGACAATGCAATTGGTTCATGGTTGATAATTAAGTAACTATATTTTATTATCAAAATTATTTCATAAGTTTAGTTTGAATAAAGTATCTGAAGATTCTTTCAATATGTTACAACTTTAAAAAAAAAATTACAGCTTGGTTATGACACTTACAAATCACAACTCATATTGGAATTAGCTGTCAACTTAAACTCTTATTCTTGTTGAAAACCCTAAAAACCCAAGTGTGCAAATATAGCCGGCCAAAACCCAATTCCATGGGAATTTCAAAGGAGAATAAAATCTGATTTTCAAGGTTATTAATCTCTTTACTGTTTGGAGATAATACATTTTATTCCTCAATTAATTAATTTTTTTGTAGAAGCTTTGCTGGACCTTCATTCTTTTCTTGAGATCGTGCAATGGGCGGTGCAACCCACATAATTAAGTACCATATTGAAGGTCCATGTACGATTTTCCTCTCCATTAGTGTTAAATGTGAGGACTATGTTATTAGGTGCACAAGATTTTAAAGGTATTAAGTGTACAGCATTTGAGGTTTGGATTTAAATCATGACAAGTGCAATGTATAGCACAATATCTACTCTTCTAGTTCAAATTAGGATTTTGTGACTGATAAAATACAATCATATAATTTCTCATAAGGACTAATTTTTAGTTGTCATAGTAAACATGCTAAAAGTTGAAAAGCTTAATTAACGCCAAAGTCAAAGTCTACAATTAATTTCAACTACACATTTTGTAATACCTACAATTTTTATCAATTTTTCAACTACACATATCATCAACTTTTATCAAAATTTACAAAATAATTCATTTTTTAGATAAATCAAACGGGCACTAAATATTATAAAAAGTATATTGTTTCACGATTGCTAGGAAAATATATTGTTCCAATGACATTGTTCTATTGACCATCATGCCTACCTTATACGAGTAGTTATCATTAATATTAAAATATAAGCTACTTAATAAAGTGTTCGATACTAAGAGTTTGTTTGATTTTATTTAAAATTTTAAGTCAACAATTAATTTTAACAATATATTTTATTGGACTCATAACTTTTCAACCACACATTTTATTAACTTTTATTCAAATTTACTAACAAACTAATTTTTAACAAAATGAAGTAGGCACTAAGTTATTTATTTCTTAACAATTAATTATGGAGTCTTGTAACAATTTACTCTACCAAATAAGTTCAACTGCATATATATATATATATATATATATATATATATATATATAATAATAATATTATTAATAATATAGAGGCCGGGCTTGTAGGTTGAAGGTTTGTACTTGAATCAACTACAATGTACCTACACCAACTGCTTGGCAGTCCCACAAAATGGTTCATACGTGTACTCTTAAATTAATGTAAAAAAAAAAAAAAAAAAAAAAAAGCTGTCACACTGAAAAAAATATGATAAACTAATTCGTCAAAGTTTATAAATATGAAATTATATTAATGGGAACAATCTCTTAATATGACGCGTGGGACTGAACCGTGAGCAACGGCGGAATAAAAGGTTGAAATTTGCAGCTGATGACTAAGTTCATGTAATCTGATAATAAATCCTTTATAACACTTTAATTATGGGATTTAATTTCCAGTGTTTAATTAGTAATTATGTTTCTTACACGATCTAATTAATCTTAAAACCAAGATATCACAGCTGGGATTTTGTTCTATCATAGATATATTATGCTTCCCAAGAAACATTTATATTTTTCATGCAATTTAATGACAATATCGAATTTTTTGGCATGTCTCAAGTGGTATTGTTCTTTGTAAAATCTTATAAAATGTGACATGGAAAGAAGAGAATGATGAAATAATTATATTACTTAGTGGTAGTCTGGATACACAGAGTTTATTGAGTTGGAAATGTGATCGAAATTCACAATATTGAAATTGATATATAAATTGAAGATAATCACATTAAGAAAGTTTTATTTGATTGTGTGTGTTAAATATAAGATCTTCGTGATTTTGATGAATGTAAGTGTGATTATTTACTAAATGAAATGATTGTCTAATTATGATAGATTTTTATTTTACTGCAATTTGTAATTTTATAAATATGATTCTCCTTTTAGTATTTAGTAGAGAAACTATGTTACATATTTCGAGAAATCATAAAAGATGTGTTGTTGAGATTGATAACAATAACAATCATTACAATATCGTTTGAATGTAAAAATTAAAAGAAAAAATTCTCATTTAATTTGTTGTTCTTTTGTTTTTGGTTAAACTTGCGGGCTCAGATTCTTGCCACAATGAACACTGTACTTCAACCTAAGGGAATGGCAATCGGATTTGTTCACTAACCTACTCACTGGAGATGACCAAGACTTTTAAACACTTAGTCCAACCTCGCTATGAGAAAAGAATGAAAAAAAAAAAAAAAAAACTACTCTCTTGTTTTCTCCACTATTGTTCTGATCTAGAAAATAAGAAAACATAGTGTGTGTGTGTGTGTGTATATATAATCCTAGTAAGACCTCATTCATCCATTATATCTATCGGTCCACATTTAATAAACCATATTGACCAATGGACTTGTGCCAAGTGAATTTAGTAACTCACATTTTCACAAATTTCACATTGGATCACAAATCCATTACCAAGTTCCATGGCTACATGTGCTATCCTTTTGTGATCTTATTTCATCATCATCACCCACTCCAGCCCGGTACTTGCTTCACCAATCCCCCACTGCAGCAAGTACCTATCACACAAGTTAACCCATATCAATATTCAATATTGATATGCACTTATTAAACTTACCAGCAACAAGTACTTTGGTTCCGACATCTGCAAGGTTATCATTAGTTGCAATTTTAAGCAATTTAAATTCACCAGAAGCTAATTTCTCCCTAATGAAATGGTATTTCACCTCAATATGCTTAGATTTTTATGATACACAAGATTTTTACATAACATTAAAGCACTTTGACTATCAATAAAGATCATGACATTTTCATTCAAGAAGTTCAATTCAGATAAAAGGCCTTTCAGCCACATGTATTCTTTAAAGGCTTCAGTTAGTGCAACATATTCAGCTTCAGTGCTGGAGAGTGTAACTAAATGTTGCAATTGTGATTACCAAGTGATACAATTATCATCTAACGTGAAGAAGTAAGATGTGGTAGATTTCCTTAGATCTTTATTCTCTGCAAAGTCAGAATCTACATAACTCTTAAGCTTATCACTCATCTTTTCGAACACTAACCCTCTTTTAACAGTCCCAGCTAGGTATCTCAACGGTCATTTAAGAGCAATCCAATGATATTTACCTGGGTTAGATATAAACCTATTCAAAAAACTAATTGCATAAGCTAGATTATGTCTAGTAGTAATCATATAATACATTACAGAACCAATGACATTAGCATATGGGACATTACTCATTTCCTATTTTTCTTCTTCAGTTTTAGGACATTGAGCAGATGATATAATCATATGTGCAGCTAATGGTACATTGACAGACTTAGCAAATTTCATACCAAATTTGGTTATTACCTTTTCCAAATAAGACTCTTGATTAATAATCAATTTATTTTAAGTCCTATTCCTTTTAATAACCATACCAAGAATTTTTCTTGCACATCCTAAGTCTTTCATGTCAAATTCAGATTTCGAAGGTTTTTCATTTTTATGATATCATCTTTACTACTACTAGCAAGCAACATGTCATCAACATATAACAACAAATAAACTTCACATCCTATCTTAGTGTTATTATAATATAAGCATGCATCAAATTCACTCTTTTTGAAACCAATTTTAAGCACATAAGCATCAAAACGTTTATACCATTGCCTAGGACTCTGCTTAAGATCATACAAAGATTTGGTAAGCAAGCACGCAAGCACACAAGCTAAGACTTCCCTTTCACCTCAAAGTTTTGAGGTTAAGACATGTAAATGACCTCATCTAACTCTCCATGAAGAAAAGAAGTCATAACATCTAGTTGTTCTAATTCCCAATTGAATTGGACAACTAAGGCCAATACTAACATGATAGTTTTATACTTAATCACCGGAGAGAATACCTTGTATCTTAAATAGTCATTAGGTTCTACTCATTCCTTGACTTGTAAATCTATTTACAATGGACTACCTTTTGATTTTTGGTCTCTCAACCAACTTCCAAGTATCATTCTTGCCTAAGGAATGGATCTCCTCTCTCATAGCCTTCTTCCAATTTTCAGAATTTTTATAGTTAACAGCTTCTTCATAAAAAAAAAAGTTCAACTGACTCTAAGGCTTCACCTGAAACTAGGACAAACTCCATCAAATTTGAAGAAATGTACTTCAAATTTGATTTTACCTATCTTCTCTCCCTATCTTTCACTAATTGATAATATATCAAATTAGTATCTTCAAGTTGTTCTTGGTTAGGGATCACAGTTTCATGAATTTCTAGTTCAGGTTGTTCTAAGACTTCTTTTTGTTCAGTCTCAACTTGAGGATCAATTTATTCAGGTTCTCTAACCTCTTGATTAACATATAATCTTTTCACCCGTCTGAATCTTCTTCCCAGTGGAAGATTCCCTTCCTCACTTTGTTCAATCTGATTGTCTAGAGTTTTTAGGCAAGGCATATCAAGCTCATTAAACTTCACATCTCTACTGTTAATTATTTTAATACCCTTAACACCTAAAACCCACAATCTACACCCCTTAATACTCTCTCGAGTATCCTAACATGACACAATTAGTAGCCCTAGGGGTCTAACTTATCTTCAACCTGATGTGCATAAGCAGCACACCCAAACACTCTAATGTGTGGTAAATCTAGAGATTTTCCAGATCACAACTCCTGGGATGTTTAGAAGTTAACAGAACTAGAAGGTGACCTATTTATCAAATAAGCCGCAGCACATAAGGCTTCAGTCCAAAACCTTTGGCCAACCCTAAACTAATCAACATACATCTGACTTTATTTATTAAAGTTCGATTCATCCTCTCAGCCACCCTATTTTGTTGGAGGTTATTTCTCACAGTCCTATGTCTTGTAATACCTATCTCTTTGCAAAAGTTATCAAATTCAAAGTTGTAAAACTCTAAACCATTGTCTGTCCTAAGAGTTTTTACACCTTTTCCCATGTGGCTTTTTAACTAAGGTATGCAAAGACTTAAACTTGCTAAAAGTTTCACATTTTGACTTAAGTATGAAAACCCAAACCTTCCTAGAGTGGTGTTATCAACAATAGATAGGAAAAACCTGTTCCCACCATGTGTAGGGTGTTTTTCTGGACCCCATAAATTTGCATGAATGTAATCTAATGGTCTCTTAGTGCTATGTTGACCTATCTCAAAGCTAACTCTGTGTGACTTCCTAGAACACACGTCTCACAAAAGCTAAAAGGTGCAACAGTGTCTTTACCTAGTAAATTTTGGTCACTAAGATATTTTAGCCCCTTGTTCCCAATGTATCCCATCCTCATATGCCATAAATCTGATCTATCAGTATTGATTGAAACCAATCCTGAATCTTTGGCATGTAAAGCTCCACCTTGAAAGTAATACACCCCATTCCTCTTGGGACCTTTCATAACCACTAGAGAACCTTTAAGAATTTTTAAAGTACCAAAATCAGATTTGAATATACAGCCCTCATCTTCAAGAACTCCTAAGGAAACAATATTTTTCTTAAGGTTGGGACAAATCTAACACCAAGAAGGAGCCGGACAATGCCATCATGCATCCTAATAACAATGTCACCTATTTTTTCAACTGTTTGTGAATTGTTATCCCCCATGTATACTTTTCTAGGTTCAATTTCTCTATAGTTATAAAACCAAGACCTTACGGGACACAAATGAAAGGTAGCACCTGAGTCTAATATCCACTCATGGTCCATCTCACCATCAGACACGGTCAATCTCACCATCAGACACGGTCATAACTTGTAAACCATCTAGGGCATCTCCAATAGCAGCAACATTTTGATCTTCATTCTGTTGTTGCTTCGATTTTATCTTAAACTCATAGCAATCTTTCTTGAAATGTCCTAACTTCCCACAATGGTAGCATTTCTTACCTTTATCCCTAGACTTAGACATACCTTTAGATTTTCCTCTGCCTTTCTTATCTTGGTAATTGTTCTTCCTCATTTCATTTCTCCCTCTAATGAACAAACTCTCCTCCCTAGTGTTTTTCCTAAACTCTTTTTTGACTTCTAAATCCTTTGATCTCAAACCATCTATCACAATAGCTTGAGTTAAAACATCTCTAGCATACTTAATCGCATTCCTAACATCTCTATAAAAATCACTAAGAGAATTCAAAAGTATAACAGCTAGATCCTCATCGTCAAATTTCTTATCATTGTGGGCCAAGCTTTTGACAATCTTGATAAAATCACTCAGATTAGATTCAAGATCCTTCTCCGAGTCCATTTTAAAATTAAAAAGTTTTTCTAGCAGATAAATCCTATTTGGCAAAGTTTTTGTCAAAAACAACTTGTCAAGAGCTTCACACAATTCTCTAGCAGTCTTAGCATCATCAACTTGTCTAACAATATTATCAAATATGTGCAATATTATAGAATTGTATGCAATTTCATTCATCTCCTTAATTTGATCAGGTTTAGCTTTTAATGCATCAAAAAAATTTTCTGCATCATCAAGGGCTTTAGAAACCCTTTGTTGAACCAGAATAGCTCTCATTTTTTGTTTTCAAATTGAATAATCACCATTTCCATCGAATTGTGATAATTCAACCCTTAAACCCATGGGTGAAAAATCATCTATCAATGAGAATGATTTTGAAAAAGTTTTATAAAAAACTTTACTCATACAAATGCAAATACACAACACAACCTTTTTTCAAATTACTAACTAAGATGACACACAAACACAGTTTATCAGAATACAAACTAATAAAGCCACAAATTATACTAAAGAGTTTTAGGCTCTAGCCACCTAGTTTGTTTTTACCTCAAATACAATTAACAAAATGTAAAATTAAATAAGAGAGTTCAAAAATTCAAACTCAGAGGACAAATATGTTGTCCTTATTTATAGGAGAGACGAAACGAATTTATTCACGTTCCAATGTTACCGCTACTCGTCTTAGAACAACCAATAAAGCTGCACCGTTGCTCTGTCGACAAAGTAATACCACCATAAGATCATAAATAGGCCAATAAGCAATCTGCTTCAAAACTCAGTCGCTGAAAAATATTGGACGCGCCCACACGGGCCGCCTGAATCCACTGCACGAGCTGACGTTGAATTCCACACGCAACCACTGGACTACCAGGTTGTGCGTCACTGCATAGGGAGTCGTCTGCCGCAAACTACGCTAGGAAAGGAGCCTACACGCGTTGGTAGAAGCTAATTCGGACCACTTTTTCATGTCACCCACGCACAGTCGCGGGAGAGCGTGCGTGCCGGTGGGCTTTGTTCACCTCTTCGTCGTGAACCCAAATATCATCTTAGATCTCCCGGACGATGAGTGGTTTGCTCGAAATCTTGGTTTGAAGTCTTGGGTGATTTGAATCTATCTAGATCTGGTTCCAACTTTCAACCCACCAACTTTTCTTGATTTTTTCACACCCCTAGATCAATAATCTAGGCTCTGCTACCATTTGTTGTGATTGATAACAATAACAATCATTACAATCTCGTTTGAATGTGAAACATAAAAAAAAAAAACTCTCATTTGTTGCTGCTTTGTTTTTTGTTAAACTTGTGGGCTCAGATTCTTGCCACAATCAACACTGCATTGCAACCTAAGAGAACAGCAATCGGATTTTTGATATGTATCACTTAATTCATGTCCTCAATCCTTCTATTTTGTTTGAACTTGAACTCGACTATGAAAAGTATGTTAGCACTTACCAGCTAAAAGCACATGGTAAATTTTTTTTGCCTACTTCAACGATTAAAAATTAATTTTAAATATCTTTTGGTTAAAATTACTTAAAAGTGAAACGGTGGATAAATATAGAAGTCACCCTTAACTAAAAAGTTTCATGTCGACAATACATTTTTAAGTTAAAATAACCTAACAATGGTTAGGTTTATAAATAAGCAATAAATGGGACAAAGACCGGGTTTCATGGTTACCATGTCGGATTTCTAACTAGTTTTAAGAATGGCATACTCATCTCCACGATCAAGGTCTTCCTTTGATTCAATATTTTAATTTCTTTATCACTCAAAAGAATTTCTCAACATTATGATAATTCACAAATAATTCCACGTTCTCCCAATTCCAAACTACAACTTTTTAATTTCTTTGTTTTTTAGTTTTCACCGTTCACTCTCATTCACTAAACTCTAAATTATCATTTAACATTAATGAATCAGTTAAGTCACAATCAAATGATTAGGATAAGACAGTTAACATTTATTCTTTAATTTTTAATAACTTGTTTAGTAAGACTAATAAACTAATACCATCTCTAATGCATTCTATAAATTATCATCTAAATAGTATACAAATCGAAACATTTGTTGTCTACGTTGTATTGATGTTTAATGAATAACATTTAAATCCAAATTAGTCTCCAATGAGTTAGTTCTATATTCAACCCAATACTGCTGTTTATGTGTATTTATTTTCTTCAAATAAAAATAAATAAAACTAATACCACATTTAATGACGCATAGAAAATATAAATATTGTTGAGTCAATCTGTTAACATGTACAGTTTCTGAATTTAGGCGAATCTCTTACAATTTTTTTTTTCTTTTTTTTATTTGTCACATTAGCTTAACAATTTTTTTGTCAAATAGTATTGAAGATTAATTTTTTACAACCCCATTTATTTTACTTACATATAACAATTTTTTTAACAATCCACGTTTAATTGCCCATACCAAAATAAATTTTTTTAAGCCACAACTATTGCATGTATTTTGGTCCCCTTCTGAGTTGTACATGGTTTTTTGGCCCCACAGTGGACACGTTTGGGTTGGTTGGGACCAAACCATTTAATTATAATTTGGTAGGTTACAAATTAATTAATAACTCCAAATCCTTACTATCATATGATTAATATCCTTACTCCATTCGGTATAAATATGCCATTGAATTTTCTGCAATTCCAAGCGTGTATTAGCTTTACTATTTTCAGTATAACAAGAAAACACTTCTTCTCCAACCTTTTTTTCCTTATAGAAATTCCAAAAAAAGAAAGAGAGAAAAAATGGAGCTTGTTGGAGCATTTTTTGATGAAGAATGGGAATCATTGAGCAAAATGTTTTCCAGTGAAGATTCTGATCTCATGCTGCATCTGCATGGCAGTGACTTGTTTTCGAATCAAGTCGAAAACGGGTTGAGCTTCGAAATCCCATCAAATTTATTGGCTAATACAGAAGAAAATATGGCTGCTGGATTTGATGATACTGTATTCTTTTCCTCTGATCATACTATTGACACTACTAACTTTTATTATGTTTCTCAAGAAAGTAGCAATGTCAGTACTGAAATTGATAAAGTCCTTTTTCCCAATCAAGAAAATGTTGTTAATTTTCCTGATCATGTAATAAATGATACATTTGATGATCAGACACAGTCCGCCCGTTTTTGCATGATGGACTGCAAAAATGATCATCATAACTTGTTAACGGTTCCGGGTATTCCTGATGATCATGTGGGCAGTGGCCACATGGGGAATGCAGAATGTCAGCCTGCAGGAATTGGTGATTCCGTCAAGGAAATGCAGTTCAAGAGGAAGTCTGAGACACCAGAAGAAAAACTGGAGGAAAATTCTCCCAAGAAGAAATCTAGGGTTTCTAGAGATGTAAGTAAAATGAATATAACTCCCTTATATTTTCCATTTATGTTTTTTAATTATTATTTATTGATTAAATCAATAAATGCAGTCGTCAAGAAATAAACCGCGGATTTCCCAGACGAAGAAGAACAAGAATGTTAATCAAAATAGCACTGATGAAGTAGAAGAGACTAACGTTGGAGAAAATGGAAGGAGTTATAGTAGTTACAGCTCTGAGGATGATTGTAATGGTTCTCAAGAATTAAATGGAGGAGAAAATTCAGAATCCAAAGGCTCAGCCACTCTGAATTCAAATGGGAAAGCAAGAGCCAGTAGGGGTTCTGCAACTGATCCCCAAAGCCTTTATGCAAGGGTATGTAAAAAGTTGACATGATGGATCGGAATATGGTTATATACATTTTCAAGGAGTCTTTCGAGAGTTTCTGATATGATTTTATCGAATTTTGCAGAGAAGAAGAGAAAGGATTAATGAGAGATTGAGAATATTGCAGAATCTTGTCCCAAATGGAACAAAGGTAAAACAATAACTCATGATAATCAATTCTACCAAATGCTGTGCTAGAATCAAAGAACATCTTGAAATTCCACAAAACTGAGTTTTAAAATGGACTGCTATATCAGGTTGACATTAGCACAATGCTCGAAGAGGCCGTCAATTATGTCAAGTTTTTACAGCTTCAAATTAAGGTATGGCCAAAAATGGGTTACTCATCATCTTTCTTTATGTCACCCAAGAATTTTACATGTTTGGTGACCAATAAAATGGAAAGATTTACTTCTTTTAAAGAATATTGCCAATTAACTAATGAAGGAAATGCATATTTGTTTTTCTAAGTCAACATTACCCGTGTGCATTCACTAATTAAGTACTTCTTTGCAGTTATTAAGCTCTGATGATATGTGGATGTATGCTCCTATTGCTTACAATGGAATGGACATGGGCCTTTATCAGAAAATTTCTCCAGCTCAATCTTATTGAGGAATTAGCAAACACGGAGCTACGTGATCTTTGTTTAGTGGAGCTCCAAAAGAGAGGATCATTCATACTACTACTTGATAGAGAGTTGTAAACGAGTATTGCAGATCAGAGACCCTTTGTCAAAATTTTCGGCAAAGAAATGATATGAAATGTAGATTTTATATTGTGCACAACATGATTCACATTCATTACTGTTGGAAAAATATGTGTCATATTTTTCACTTTTTATATCTTGACTAACTTAATGAATATAACTGATTTTTAATGATAAAAGAGCAGGTCAACTGTATTTTTGACTCGTCTGATTAACGCCAGTTCTAACTGACTGGCTTGATAAGCAGATTATTTTTTCAGATCAGTAAAAGCTGCGATTTTATTCTGTTTCTATATTTGATATATTCTGATCTCATGAATATTATTGACAGCTCCTTTTGTAGGTTAAAGAATATTTTCTTATTCTTTTAGATTTGTTTAGGAAGGAAATATTTAGTTTTCTAAATTCTTTCCTTCTACATATCTAAGAATATCTTTCTATATTCTTTCCTACTAATTCTCTTACCATTCTTATTGCAGATTTTAGGTAAGAAATAATTCCTAATTTGATTACTACTTTAACTATAAGTAAGAGTAGAAATCTATAAGGAATTAAGGCTTTGAAAATATTTTTGTGTTCTTGTTCCATAAGCTTCAAACTAGCCGAATCCATTCAAGGTGAACAAGACATGGCGCTTCATTGATTCAACTTTCAAAGCAAAAAGTTTTTCTTCAAACTCATTGAAGAATCAAAACTTATTGGTACTCAACGAACAATTCCATATCTTGTTCAAGCTACTTGGCGTGAAGTTAAGAACGGGGGTTCTTAATTCAAGTGGTGGTTGCGGTCAAGTACAATAGGGAAGTGGCGATAAAGTCAAGACCGATGGGTTTGATTCCACTTCATCAACAAGTCGAGAAGAAGAAGTATCACGGGGAGTTGATACATTTTCTTTCGATTGTTATTTTGTTAATTTTTTGAAATTACAAAAACCGATACTATTGTATTTTTAAACAAGATTATTAGTGGATTGTTTTTACCCATGGCATGGGGGCCGTGGATGTTTTCCTTAGGGGTTTACCACGTTACATCTTGTGTTCATATTTAATCCTTTAATTTCGCACTAGACAAGATTAGGTAAACGAACACGGTTGTGCAAGTCAGAACTGTTATCTCTATATCTTGCCGATTCGACTACGTTACATCCACTGCTTGTTTAATTAAGATTAAAATTTGTTTTTAATTTAATTAATCTAGGTTTTAGAACTTTCAATTACCTTTGGAGAGAGGGTACACTTTTAAGTGCGATCCATATAAACCTAGTTATGGACTTGAGCTCTATTTAAATCACTTGTTTTAGATGGTACTAATTATGCTTATTGGAAAATTAGAATTCAAGTGTATATCCAATCCCTTGATGAAAAAGCTTGGCACTCAATTGTCCATGGCTATAAAACTCCCACCATTACTGAAAATGGTGTAGAAAGAGAGAAAAAGGCAGACAAGTGGGCTATAACTGATTTTAATTATACTAATTGGAATTCTAAAGCTTTAAATGCCATATTTTCTTTTGTAGACTCTAATCAATTTCGTTTAATCTTTACTTGTCAGGTTGCAAAAGATGCTTGGGACATCTTACGAATTGCTCACGAAGGAACCAATATGGTCAAGTCATCCAAGCTTCAAATTCTTACTCTTGAGTTTGAACAACTAACTATGAGAGACGATGAACAATTCAAGGACTTCTATGCAAAACTCATTGACATCACCAATACTGCTTATACCTTGGGAAAGAAATATTCGGAGAGCAAAATTGTAAAGAAAATTCTCAGATCCTTGCCTGATCGTTTTTATTCTAAAGTAACTGCAATTGAAGAAAGTAAGGAGATTGAAAATATAAAGGTTGAAGAATTGGTGGGATCATTGATGACATATAAGCTACATCTACAAAGGAGAAAGAAAGAAAAAGGATCTAGTATTGCCTTCAAAATTAACAACCATGAAGACAAGGTTGATCGTGAGGAGAGAGAAACACATGAAAACATGGCCATGCTCACCAAACAATTCAAAAAATTTCTAAAAAGAAATCAAAAGGAAAGAACTTGAATACCGCTCTCCAACAAAAGAAGAGATTTCCGACCAACACTAAACAAAATCCACTACCTCTATGAATAGATCGACAATCGAATTCAATGCCATGAGTGTGAGGGTTTTGGTCACATAACCTCTGAATGTGCAAATACTTTAAAGAAATCTCATACCAAGAAGGCCGTGAATATCACTTGGAGTGAAGATGATGAAAAGATTCGAGATGAGGACGAGGATGATGAGAACGATTGTTGATCGTGTGCGTCCTTAAGCGTGAACTTAACCTCTCGTCTTGATTCCGTGCAAAATTTGATTGCGAGTTCGACTTCTTGGCGACAACCTCTCGAAGAACCGATCAGGGTATACATAATAGCTGCAGCAGCATGAATAAAAAATTACAAGATGAATAGGAGAAAAACTTGTCCACTCAAGTCATGATAGAATTTTTGAAAGATGACAAGGCTGAAATTGATTCTCAAAATAATACTCTTACCAACATCTTAAAAGAGAAGGATGATCAAATTGCTAATCTTCTAGATGAATTAAAAGTCTCAAAAGAAAGGATCAAGCAATTAACAATTGGAGCCTTTCGCTTAAGTGAAACCCTAAGCTATGGAAGAACTCCAAACGTCAAAGAAGGTTTGGAATATGTTGGAAAAGGTGAAAGAAAAGTTGGGAATCAGATCAACTTCATCAAAGAAACAAAGTCTGCTGTATTTTCAGACAAAACTGCTCCCATCACCGTCAGAACTAAGGCTGACCGCCTATGCAAGTTTCGACCAATGCCAAGACTCAAAAAAAGCGATACGACCATCGGTATACAACCAATACTGAGAGGTAAATCAAAGTACTTTGTAAAATGTTGCATCTGTGGTAATTTAGGACACGACTCCTTTCATTGTTTGTTTAGTAAAAACTTGGCTAATAGACAAATGAGACACCTTAGCAACACTAAAGTAAAACAAATTTGGGTCAAAAAGGGTGATTTAAATTGTTATATGGTTGATGTTGCCTATAGATTCTTTATTCCTAACTCTTGGTATTTTGACGGTGGTTGTTCTAGACATATAACTAGTAATCGATCTTATCTAACTAACTACAAAAGTCATGAAGGTGGTCAGTTACTTTTGGTGATGGAGCACACGGTAAAATTGAAGGTGTATGCACTATTCTAATTGATGGTTTCTCTCTGTTAAAAGAAGTACTTTTTGTTGTAGGTTTAAAAAACACTTGGTTATGTTTTCAAAAAATTCCTGTAAAGTCTTGAAGTATGATGGTAGTTGTATTCTACATGGTACTAGATCCAATGATAAATGTTATCTTCTTGACACCAAAATTACTTGTCATATTTCAAAGACTGACTCAACCAAGTTGTGGCACAAATGATTGGGATATTTAAACTATAGTGATCTCGTTGAGACCGACAAAGTTGAATGCGATGCGAGGTGTTCCTAAGCTTCTTGAAAAATCTAAAGGATTGTGTGGTTCGTGCCTAAAAGGTAAGCAAACCAAAAGCACTCACAAGCAAGGTAAGTTTCTTACTCTGACTCATGTATTAGAATTACTTCACATGGATTTGATGGGATCTATTCAACCGAAAGTATTGGGGCAAGAAATATATTTTTGTTTGCGTGGATGATTTTTCTAGATATACTTGGGTAGATTTCTTGAGAGAAAAATCTGATGTTTTGAAAGATTCAAATTTTGCACCTAAAATTAACGACGGAAAAACATTTTGAAGGAATACAAATATTAAGGATTAGAAGTGATCATGGAAAAGAGTTTGAAAATGCTACTTTCTGTGATCAAAACGGTATTTTTCATGAATTCTCTGCACCCAAAGCTCTTGAACAAAATAGTGTTGTAGAAAGAAAAAATAGGTCTCTACAAGAGATGGCTAGAGTTATGCTAAATAGTAAGAAGCTCCCTGTTAAATTATGGGCTGAAGCTATTACTACTGCTTGTTATATTTTGAATCGCATGTCTTTGAGAATAGGAACCACTCAAACTCCTTATGAAATCTGGAAAGGAAGAAAACCGAATCTCAAATATTTCCATACCTTTGGTAGCAAATGCTATGTGTTAAATGATCAGGAATACTTGGGTAAATTCGATTCAAAAAGTGATGAGGAGTGTTTATTGGTTATTTTGAGAGCATTCGTGCTTACAGAATTTATAACATGCGTACTCAAACTATCATTGAATCAATCAATGTAAAAATTAATGATACTGATGACTTTTCATCTTATTCACAGGAGCCTAATATTCAGACTTTGGAAGAACAGGTTGCTGGACGTCAACCTACTCAAGACCATCATGTACGCACGGGCAGATCATATATGTGAAGGAACATCCGGCATCAAGTTCGATGTCTCGTCCCCTGCTCTCCGTAAGTTACGGCGTACCATATACAAATAACGAACAGGACATGAGAAGGCAACCTCCTTCTTGGATTTAGAAAGCACACCCATTGGACAACGTTCTCTCAGATTCTAGAGACGGCATGATGACTCGGAGGAGGCTTGCTAATGAACTTGGAAATGTTTGCTACACTTCACAAATTGAACCCAAAAATATAAATGAAGCCATTATTGATGAAAATTGGGTTCTAGCCATGCATGAAGAGCTAGCTCAATTTGATAGAAATGAAGTGTGGGAACTTGTACCTCGGCTAAAGGACACAAATATGATCGGGACAAAGTGGATATTCAAAAATAAATCAGATGAACATGGCAACATAGTTAGAAACAAGGCACGCTTGGTTGCACAGGGATACACTCAACTAGAAGGAGTGGATTTCGATGAAACATTTGCACTTGTGGATGAAACATTTGCAATTGTGGCTCGACTTGAATCCATTAGACTCTTACTATTAGTGGCATGTCAATTGAGGTTCAAGCTGTACCAAATGGATGTCAAAAGTGCCTTTCTGAATAGAATTCTTAATGAAGAAGTCTATGTTGAGCAGCCTAAGAGATTTGTTGATCCATATTCTCCCGAACATGTGTTCAGACTCAAAAAGGCTTTGTACGGACTAAAGCAAGCCCCACGAGCTTGGTATGAACGATTAACCATGTTTTTGTTGGAACAGAAATACAAGAGAGGGGGAGCTGACAAAACATTATTCATCAAACATTTTAAAGCTGGATTAATTGTTGCACAAATCTACGTCGATGACATTGTGTTTGGCTCTTCACTAGAAACAAAATCCAAGGAGTTTGTGGACACTTTTGCAAAATGAATTTGAAATGAGTATGGTTGGTGAACTAAATTTCTTTTTAGGTTTGCGGATCAAAACAAAGTTAGATCGAGGATTTTCATCTCACGGGCCAAGTATGCTAAAACTACGGTGAAGAAGTTCGGCCTTGAACAAACCAAGTCGGTCGAGAACTCCCATGGCCACATCCACGAAAATTTCGAGAGATGACCGGGGAAAAAAGTTGACTCCGGCTTATGCGGAAGCATGATAGGCGCTTTTCTTTGTACTGACCGCAAGCCGTCCTGACATATCATTCAGTGTTGGAGTTTGTGCACGTTATCAAGCTAAACCAAAAGAATCACATCTTGCGGCAGTGAAGCGAATTATTCGTTATATTAACTGTACTTCTGATTATGCTTTATAGTATACTAATGATACTAACTCTCATCTTGTAGGATACTGCGATCTTGTTGAAATTTGGAAACATAGATGATAGGAAAAGCACGAGTGGATGATGTTTCTACATTGGTAACAATCTCATAGCATGATTAAGTAAGAAACAAAACTCTATTTCCTTATCTCTCGCGAAGTGAATATATTGCATTGCGGGTAGTTGTTGCACTCGACTACTTTGGATGAAACAAATGCTATGTGATTATGGTATTGATCGGGACTCACATTACTATATTCGTGATAATACTAGTGCTATCAATATTTCTAAAAATCACATTGACACTCTAGGACCAAACATATTAATTTTAGACATCACTTTGTTAGAAATTTGGTCGAAGAAAAAGTTATTACTTTGGAACATATTCGGGACCGAGTATCGCCATGATTTGTTCACCAAAGCCTTAGATTCTCGCTATATTTGAGACTCTACGGAAGGCCGTGGGCATTTGCTTGATGCATTAGTTTTTTTTTTTTACAAAAAAAAAAAAAAAAAAATTTAGAAGTAGTGCTTTTCTTTTTGTTTGATTTTATCATGTATGTTTGTTAGCATTTGCTTATTTTTTTTATTTATTTGAAAAAACAAAAAAAAAGGGGGAGAAGAATGGGTTTTCTTGCAAATAGCATATGATATAATTGTATGATTGGTCTATGAATTTTGAGATTTACTTGGATTAACCAATCAGTATGGTATGCTCATTATACTTAAGGTAAAATATGCTCAGATAAGCACACTTTTGAGGACATATTGACTTGTTTGATTGTACCTTACTACTAACTAGATTGTTATCTTTAAAGTAGTTTCGTACTTTGTTGTGACCTATGGTCAGTATCTATGTCTCTCGGTACTATAGTATGTTGTTGTGTTAAACAGACAATTTCATGGAGGAGATGGCTACCACCATAGATGTGTGCAGCCATTCTTGATAATGAACATAAATCATGTAGAAAATAGCTACCTTTATGGGTGTGAGAAAGTCAACTCCATGATCTTATAAATTCAAAGTGCTTTGAAAAAAAAAGGATATATATACAAATAAAGTCAACACTCTAAGTACTCAAAAAAAAAAAAAAATTGCTATGGTACTCACATGCAGCACGCTCATATTTTTTATTCAAAGAGATATGTTCAGATGATGGTGGTTTGAAATACATCTCGATCTTGATTTTCTTGACAAGGTACAATTTGGCTTAGTGGGACAAAGTTATGATTGATTAATCCAAGATGTCCTATCACACACTCACGTTATAAATCTGACCAATTAATTAAATCTAATGATGCGCATATATCTAATTGGAAGATTCTAGTTGATTTTGATTTTTTTGGACAGATTGTATAATTTGTAGAACTATGAAATTTGCCCATAAATAAACGATTCAATTTTATCTCATAAAATATTCTCATTATTTTGTGTGGGCCTTTTCGTAGAAATTTCAATCAACAATCTAATTTTGGCAGCACAATCAGCTTTAACTAAGAAATATCTGAATTATTCGTAGTTTATGGAATCAATCGATACTGTTCCTAATTTAAAATTCCATTTTCCATAAATTAGCATCTTAGGCGGTTTAATTCAAATTTGACATAACTGATTAAGGAAAGTTTCTATGCCTATAATTGTCCATCTTACATTTTTTTGGTAAGCGCTTTACACGTCCAAAATTAACTCCTCCTTCTTGTGCAATTTTGAAAAATTTCCCTTTTAAACCATGATCTAGGGTTTTCTTCTTCATCTTCTTACACCCAATCTTCAATTCCTAACTCAAGCTCCTCATACTTGATCTCGAATGTGTGTTTGAGTTTTCTTTTTGATTCAAACAATGGTGAAGACTAAAATGCCAAAATCGAAAAACATCCGGAAATTCGTCCAAGGACACTTTGTTGCTCACGGTGTCTCTTCTTTGAAACTACGATGGGGCCACAAATGTCGCCAAGCAAGGACTCTCCCGTGAGTACAAGAAGAGCGGGAACCCTCAAGTTCGAGACCGGACACTTCTCCGGTAGCGGTTGCATCTCGGTGACCAATCGATGGACATTGTTGCATATCAACCGGCGGTCGACCATTCTAAAAATCAGCCCCGTCCAACAACTAACGACCCAATCACCTTTACGAGTAAGAAAGTTACCTTAAGTGCTCAAGACCCGGATAAAGAAGGAGATGAGGATGATGAATTTACGAGTGATGATTGGGTGCGACAATGCGCCGGGTGATAGTGGGTGCGATAATCTTTGAAATTGAAAAGGAAGTTCGTGAGGATGAAGGAAATTTGGTGATGAGGAGTCTGAACAGCCTTCCCCATTTGTAGAAGGCTCAAGTAAGCCCCCATCTCAAAAATCTGATTCTGATTTTGATGTTGCCCTTGATGAAGACACCTCCTCCAACGAAAAGGGCCACCGGCCGAGAAAGGGAAAGGTAAAATGGGTGATATTCTTTGAGAAGCCCACGCTGCTTTGGTCGTAACGGACTGTCAACGCCTCAGAGAGTGCCTACAGAGTAATCGCCTACTCCTAGTTCAGACCCCCAAATGTTCGGACTTGACATATTAACTAGAGATAGACACTGTTAACCCCATCAATTCTTGTTTTTTCTCGGAGAGTCTTTGAGAGTCTGTTTATGTCATTTACCATCTACCGCAAGTTCATCATTGAGTGCAAGGTTGCAATTGCCGAATTTAGTTCGTTTGGTTTGGTTGAAATTGTTGATTTTCACAACTTACATAATTTGTTAAGTTTTTCTGGGCCGTTCAATGAAACTCTGGTGAAGAAATTTATGGCCAATGTTCCAAAGAATCCGGGGAAGGCTGGCAATGAATTCAGGTGGAAGGTTTATGTCCGGGGAAGACATGTTACCTTCGGTCCTAACTCTCTCAAGGACTGGCTTGGGGTGACCACTGTGGTTGTCACAAGTGACGAAGAATTGACCAAGGACAGCATTGCGCAAGAATTGGTTTGGCTCTACTGGCCGGAATCGGAGAAGCCCGGTTGTTTCTCGGCTATTGGCCAAATACAAAATTCTTCATCGGATTCTTATCAACAATATCGATCCATTAACTCATCGATCGGACATTTCGAGAGACAGGGCTGTTATGTTATACAAGTTAGGGATGAGGATGCCAGTTGACTGGGTTAAAATAGTTTTTGATAGAATTGTTTATGAAGGGCCGTTGAGGGCCAAGTAGTACAGGCTACCGCATCCAGCTCTGATTCATCACTTTCTTGTTCATCAAGAAGTGCCTGCAATGGATTCAGACCACTTCTCTGAGGACATTGCATAGCTAGGTGTTCATGAGTTTACAAATTTAGGTAGCGCACCGCATCCCACTCCCAGAGTTCCCAGGCATTTTCTATCCTCGCTGGACCATTCTGGACGTCTGGATGCACTAGAAACTCAGTTGGGGTTGGTTCAAACACAGGTAGATCAAATTTTTGCCCTAACCAAAGGTTTTTCTAATGATGTTAATTTCATGCATAGGGTGTTGGGCAAACTAGAATTTCAGGCGATGAGCATATAAAATCAGCATTAGGATAGTTACTCCGCAATTCTCTCGCACATCACGGAGATCCAATGGAAATTCCGACTTCTGATCCCATTGTTGAGCCAAATGCTGCCTAGCCACTGCACATCTCGCTGATGATCCTCCAAGCGATGTTCCTTGAGATACCCATGCTCGTGGGAGGGCTGCAAATGCATCTCGCATCCTGCATAAAGAAGCCTGAGATCCTCCCTAAGACTAACTATTCTCGGTTCTAACTCTTCACCCTCTAACTATTTGGCTATGGATGATTTGTTTTAACTCTTAAATTCTGCTTTATTTCTTTCAAACAACTGCTTTACTTTTGTTTTCTCTTCATTTATGCGTTCCTCTTACAAAAGGGAGTAGTAGGTAATTTTTAATTTTTGTGGTTGTTAGGTTTTTCTTGCTATGGACACTTTGTTGGTTAAACTTTAATAGTAGTATTTTTAGGTTTATGGTAGTTTGATCATTACACTTAGTTTAATGTGTGTGGTTTTTGCATATGGTGTTAACTTCTTTGCAGGAGTTCTTAGTTTACACACTAAGGGAGAGCCATAACCCTTGTATGTTGATGCTCATGGGTTCTTTACTTATTCACACAAATCACACTTACATCAAAAATCCGATAGTTATGTGTTTGTAATTAAGCAACGCCAAATGGGAAGATTGTTAGAAAAATATGTGTCATATTTTTCACTTTTTATATCTTGGCTAACTTAATGAATATAACTGATTTTTAATGATAAAAGAGCAGGTCAACATTTGTATTTTTAACTGGTCTGATTAACGCCAGTTCTGACTGACTGGCTTGATAAGCGGATTATTTTTCTAGATCAGTAAAAGCTGCAATTTTATTCTGTTTCTATATTTGATATATTCTGATCTCATGAATATTATTGATAGCTCCTTTTGTAGGTTAAAGAATATTTTCTTATTCTTTTAGATTTGTTTAGGAAGGAAATATTTAGTTTCCTAAATTCGTTCCTTCTACAAATCTAAGAATATCTTTCTATATTCTTTCCCACTAATTCTCTTACCATTCTTGTTGCAGATTTTTAGGTAAGAAATAATTCCTAATTTGATTACTACTTTAACTATAAGTAAGAGTAGAAATCTATAAGGAATTAAGGCTTTGAAAATATTTTTGTGTTCTTGTTCCATAAGCTTCAAACTAGTCGAATCCATTCAAGGTGAACAAGACATGGCGCTTCATTGATTCAACTTTCAAAGCAAAAGTTTTTCTTCAAACTTATTGAAGAATCAAAACTTATTGGTACTCAATGAACAATTCCATATCTTGTTCAAACTACTTAGCGTGAAGTTAAGAACGGGAGTTCTTAATCCAAGTGGTGGTTGTGGTCAAGTTTAATAGGAAGTGGCGATAAAGTCAAGACCGGTGGGTTTGATTCCACTTCATCAACAAGTCGAGGAAGAAGAAGAAGTATCACAGGAGTTGATCTGTTTTCTTTTGATTGTTATTTTGTTAATTTTATGAAATTACAAAACCGATACTATTGTATTTTTGAACAAGATTATTAGTAGATTGTTTTTACCCGTGGCATGGGGCCCGTGGATGTTTCCTTAGGAGTTTACCACGTTACATCTTGTGTTCAGTATTTAATCATTTAATTTACGCACTAGACAAGATTAGGTAAGCGAACACGGTTGTGCAAGTCGAATCATTATCTCTATATCTTGCCGAGTTCGACTACGTTCGTCCATCGCTTGTTTAATTAAGATTAAAATTCATTTTTAATTTAATTAATCTAGGTTTTAGAACATTCAATTACCTTTGGTTTAACCATAGATTATTTATGGTCATCAACCCAATTATTTGATTCAATGAATGGTTATGGAGTATCAAGAATGAAATTCCAAAAACGATGTTTAACAATTGTAAAAAAGAAATATTATTATTAAAATAAAAAATCAAATAATTCAATAAATTGTCATGCTAATATGTATGAGTAAATTGAAAATCAAGAACAATGTGTCACAAATAGAGAAGAGAGTGGAGAGGAGAGGCATGAAAAAAGAGTTGGATTAAAATTTTGAAGTGTATGACAAAAATTCTTAGAGAATTTGATATTTATATTTTTGGGCTTGAAATCCATTAAAACCTGTTAAAATCTTATAATTAACGAAATATTTAGAAATTCACTAGTTTTTGTGGACACCTAGATTTCTAAAGAATTTATTTAAATCCAAGTTGATGACAACTATTAAAATCTACTTTGGAACACCTAAGTTTATATGAATTTTTAAAATTCATTCAAATTTGAGTTGAAAACACACTTCTTAAATTCAACCTTGGCCATTGCACATAGGTGAATAAGAGAAATCTACTTAAATTCAACTTCGGTAGTATTCAACTTCAGCCATGGCCTTAGGTCTTCATTCAATTGACAAATTAACATGAACACAACGAACAAGTGTTAGTTCAAGTATTTATAAATGTTTGGTGAGCTAACAAACCGGGTTATTGATAGTACTTCTAGAGGTTCTTTGCATTCCAAGAATGAGGCTGGTCTCGTTCATCTAAGTCCTCAATACTGTAGCTAAGTTCCAAGACGAACTTTGAAAGTTACTATTTAATGCCCTTCCCAGTTTGCTCCGAGGGTTCCCGAAGAAACATCTTTTGTTGTAGGAAAGACCCTTCTTAAAAATAGGTCCCAACTAGGAAGAATCATTTTTTCACTTTAAAATTGTAATACTTGGTCATTTATCATTGGTAAGTTGCAAGCCTTGTTTATGATTGATCAATAACCTCGTGCAGGAAGTCAAGTCCAACCTATCTCGACATTTCATTAGATATTTCATTGTATTGAATCCTTCAAGGTGACGATAACCCAACCTCAACTAGCACCATAGCCGCGGCCACGTATGTTAGGAAGAAATGAGTCTCACAAGTGCCCGTCCGACTGCTATTCTGATAGGCCCACATGACATTATGAAGCTCATCGACCTAGACTCATTTCAAAGCTTCAAGATTTCTTTTCAACGCATACTTGATCGGTTTATTTACTACTTTGGGTTGACCATTTGCCTAAGGATGGTACGAAGTAGAGAATTTCTTTCGAATTTATAGGACATCACAAAACTTTTGCAACTTTTTATTGTCAAACTTTCTTCCATTGTCTATGACAAGAGAGTAAGGGATTTCGAACCTACAAATAAAATTCTTCCATAAGAACTTTGTAGTGGTTTCGATTATTGATGTTAGGGACTTGGCTTCCACCCACTTTTTGAAGTAATCCATGGCCACTATCATGAATCGAGTTGCGACTCGTCCTTTTAAGGGTCCCACAAGATCAATATTCCACATGCTAAAGGGCTGCTAACAGTGGTAAACTCTTGAAAATGAAGCCAAGGTATATATTGGTGAATCTATAATATTTATCACATCGTCAACGTAGTTTAGAGAGTCCTTTTTCAAGGTCGGCCAATAATATACCTTCCTTAGAATTTTCCAAGCCATCGATAATCCTTCTTCATGATTACTAGATATCTCTTCGTGGACTTCACATATGAGATATTCAACTTTATTTTTCTCAACACACTGATGTAGGGGTGTAGATAATCTTCTTTTATATAGGATTCCATCCCTCAACATAAAGCTAGATGCTCTTTGCCTTAGCTTTTTAGTCTTAGTTTTTTTCAAATGGAACCTATTGCGTGGTCAAATAATCTGAAAATTCTTTTCTCCACTTTGAGGGTTGATCCATTACATGAGAAGAGATAATATTTCAATCGTAAAGATCTTAGCAACTCAAAGTCTTTGCTACTGGCTAGATTAGATAGAGCATCAACATTTTTTTTCCAAATCTACGGGACTTGAAATATCCAATACACACTTCAGATAAGCAGCCATCCTCTTGTCCTGAGCAATGAATTTTTCGTTTACGTGACTTACTACGAACTGAGAATTCTGTTGACAATAATACTTTTTGCCTTCATTTCTTTTGCCAACTTAAGCCCAGCTACTAATGCCTCATTCTTTGCTACATTTTTGGAGTCTTGAAATTTGAACCTCAGGGCACAATTGAGATGGTGCCTCTCTGGACTTATCAAAATGATTCTTTCTTCTGATATTGACTCTCTAGATGAGCCATCGACAAATAATTTCCATGGCAATGATTCTGCCAATTCAAGTTTTTCAACATCTATGGGCATTACATGCCCCTCAATAAAATTCTGCCATAAAGTCTACATGGTTCTGATCCTTGATGGAGAAATGGTTGGGACTTAATGTCGAACCAGTGAGCTCGATTTTTCATTTTAGCAACCTGCCCAAAGCATCTAGCTTCTGAAGTAACTACTTTAGCAGATAACTTGTGAGTATTTCAATAGTATAGATATAGAAATATGGCCTCAGTTTTCTGGAAGCTGTGATAAGTGCTAAAGCCAATTTCTCCACATCTGGATATCTCGTCTTAGCATCTTGAAGGGCTTTGCTTATATAAAAAATTCGAAGTTGTTGAGCTCTTTTAGCTCACACCAATATCGTACTAATAGCCCCAGTAAACACAAGAGTAAATATGGAATGTTTTCTTTTGAACTGGCTTGAACAATAAAGGAACTTTGTCGAGATGCTCTTTTAGAGCCACAAAAGCATCTTCGCATTTTGGAGTCCTCTTAAGTTTTTTTCCAATTTTAAGGATTTTAAAGAAATAATGATTTTTTTTTCCAGTTAGGCTATGCACCTCATTCGGATGGGGCTGCTATCCTTCCAGTTAGGTTATGTACCTCATTCGATTTCCAAGGCAATTTCATTTCGAGAAGGGCCTTGAGTTTTATAGGATTTTCCTCAATCCTTCTTTGATTTACCATGTAGCCCAAGAATTTGCAAGAGGCAACTCCAAATGCGCACTTTAGTGGATTAAGATTCAACGAAGAGCATCAGAGAATATTGAATGTAGATGGCTCACGTGCTCTTTTCCATCTGACTTTTCACCAACATATCATCCACGTATACTTCATTGTCATCCCAATCTTTTCAGTAAACATTTTGTTTACCAATCGCTTATATGTACCACGACATTCTTTAGGCCAAATAGCATCACCTTGTAGTAGTACAAACCTCTGTTGATGATGAAAAATGTGCGCTCCTCATCTGGCTCGTATATTGGAATCTGATTGTATCTAGAATAAGCATCCATAAAGCTAAATAAAGAATGTTGAGCTGTAGTGTCAACAAGTTGATCAATACGAAGCAGAGAAAAGCTATCCCTCAGCATTCCTTGATCAAATATGAAAAGTCAATATATGTTTGACACTTATTATTGGGCTTGTAGAAGAAGACCCGATTGGCAACCTAGCAAGGATAATGTGCCTCGTGGATAGAGCCATTAGATACCAACTTATATATCCACTTCTTCTATGTATCGCTCTAGATTGAATCAATATCATCATCGAATGCTACCTCACCAATATAGCTTGACATATCTACATCATCAAGTGTGGAAGCTTCAGTTATCTTCACATCTAACCTTTGCTTCACCCATTTTAGTTTCCACCATCATAATATGGTTGTACTCAGCACTTAGCACAGGGGTAGCCTTGCCTACAACCTTAAAATAACATTCTCGATATCCTCTTTGATCTCTCTTAATTGTTGCTACTCTGACTTTGCTAGAGAACTTCATGTCAAGATGTTGAATGGAGGTAATAGCCTCCAACTCCATCAAAGTTGGTTGTCCAAGTACTGCATTGTAAGCCCATCTATGGTGGAATATTTGGACTGATCTTGGAGCTTCTCCCATAATAATATACAACGTGATTTTTTCCATTGGGGTAATCCCTTTACCTATGAACCATACAAAGGGTCCATGATAGGGTCAGAGGATGGTCCACCTCCATTTTATCAAAAGGCAGAGCTAAGGATGATATTGACCGAGCTTGAATTGTTGACCAATATTCTCTTCATTCTATCCATCGCTATCTCGGCCCTAATGATGAATGCATCGCAATGAGGATTATGTATTCATTCTTCATCCTCATGTGTAAAGCCAATGGATTCCAACATTACTCTTTTGGCTTTCCAAAGTCTTTCATCTTTCACTAAATAACTTGTCATTGGTGGGTCCCTCGCTTTTCTAGCATAGTTCTTATAGGCATTCATCGACTGCTCTCTAATGTAAGGGTCTTCAAAGATTGTTTAGATTTCTCGAACTGGCCCTTGACCATCTTGATTTTTTAAAGGGTTTTACCTCGGATGGTCTCCTCTCTAGAGGATGGTTGTAGATGACTCGAATGCTTAGGTCCTCTTCTTGGAGCGTATGGATGGTGTGTTTTCTAATTAGGCTATTTGGCCTTAGTCGACCGGTCCCTCTCAACAATAAGGTTTTCAACTACAACTTTCATGTCTATGCACTCATTGGTGTCATGATCACATGTATGATGATATCAACAATATTTTGCGTTGAAGACGAGATTTGTCGTCTTCTGAGTACTGACTTTAGCTTCTCGTATTATATGGCACTCTCAGAATGACACCATTCACCTTGGCATCCTGATAATTGTACCTCGACCGTAATACGTCTCGTTCTTTTTGATTGGACATTAGGGCTTTCTTTTAATCCAATGACCATGCCTCGTCTGCATGTCTTTTGGTCGGACCATTTCTTGATCATGAATTTCTTCTTTGATCAATCCACTAATTCATCATCGTATATTGAGGGTCTTCGATTGTAGACATCTTTTTGAAAGGGTGCCGATAAGTTAAGTCTGTTCCTCAAAGCCTGCAAGTAGTTTCTTGTGGAATACACTCTATATCTACCATATCTTGTGTGATACAGCTACAATAGATTTTTGAAGACTCATCACGCTCCTGCCCTATGTCATAGATTCCACCTATTGCTGAAGCTGGGCCATTGGTTTCTGCACTAAACACATGGATGTATTGGTTATTCAAATTAGGCCAACTATGTATACTACATGGTGACAATTTGTTGTACCACTTCTTGGTTTCTCTACAAGGGGTGATGTTGGAGTCTCATCACTTATGTGATTGGCTTACTCCCTAGAAAATTCATGTGGTGATTTATTCATCAATAGGATTACCCTTCCCATTGTACTTCTGCATTTTTTGCATAGGAAACTTATTAGGCTCTTTCATTACCTTTATTGTTTTAGAAAATGGAGCATACTCATCATTGTCGTCCAACTCCTTTGGACAGAGTAGTCTATCTCTCATTTTTTCGGATGGAAGAGGATCTGATCATTTGATTCTCTTCCTTGATGGTGGGATGTGTCTATTTCTCATTTCTTTGGGTGGAAGACGATCTGATCATTTGATTCTTTTTCTTGATGGTGGGATGTGTCTATCTCTCATTTCTCGGGTGGAAGATGATCTGATCATTTGATTCTCTTTCTTGATGGAGGGATGTGTCTCACCCTGAGAGTCCCAGTGCTTTCCAACCTACTAAAGACATTGCCACACATAGAAGGTCTCCGTTCTCACTCACATTGAGAATAATATATTTCTCACATATGCCACGGGTTGGTAAGTAGGTCAGCAGCCTGGTGCCGTGATTTTGGGTTATAATCCCTATGCCTCGATAGAGTGGCTTGTTTGGCATGTCATCTCTCCTGCAAAAAATGAGATGGCCAAGAATGACTTGGCACGGTGTCTCCATCTCCACCATCTATTTTATCAACCTGATAGTGGACAACATATCCCTACTGCATGAAAATTTGTCTCATTGTAGCATTTTCATCAGCAAAATGATACATATTCAAATATGTCAGCAACTGTTCGAATGACTCTAGCTACTATTCTTGACGGTCTCCGATTTATTCTCTGATTGGCATTCCCTTCTGCTAATACAACTGGGCTTACATCTCGAACTCTATATAGATTTTTATCACTGTTTGATCTACTTCCACTCATTTTTTCTCTATTCTTCTTTGGCTTGGCCTCTGTTCATTTTTTTACTATTCTAGGCTGGTATTTGCTCTCGGGGTTTTTGTATTGTGATCGTGCTAATCTGTTGACCTCAAAATCTAGATTGACTTCAACACCAATAGAAATGAGCCACGCCACTGTCACACAGTGCTAACCTGCATACTAGAATATGTATTAGACATCCAGCGACCGATCCCACGGGCTGGTACAATGGCTGTAGGCATTCCGATGATCAACCTAGCCACCAAAATAATGTAAGGTGAACATGAAGGTAGCTCAAGTTGTTTATATTGCAAGTAATTTTGAGTGTATGTAAAGAAGTACCTTCAAATGAATTAGAATTAAAGTATTTATAACTAAGTTTATGAGGGTTATTTAAGTCATTCTTTAGACCTTTCTCATCATTTAATCCAAAAATATTATCATATTTGTTTCCAACGTCCCTCAATTTTACCTTTTTATGGATTCTAAGGAATGAATCTAACATATAAGCTAGGAATTTTCTGTTGTGTATGCAAAGATACAACGTACTAGAACCAATGTGGGATTGTCAGTCACTAAGAAGCTTTGTCCAGACTGAGGCTTGGACTAGGCTGCCTAGGTTCTATTCCTTAGAATCATAATTCATTCGTGTTGCTGCTTCATCTTTCGATAGTCGAGGCTTCAGACAACCAAAGTAAAGCCTTGGTTCCTGACATGCCTGCACTTTGCTGATTCAACATTAATTTCATGCCAACTGTATTCCTGGCCTTATTGTGTGTCACCGACGTAGGTCGAGAAAGCTTTTGCGGGAAGAGATAGGTCCATTCATTCTTCGATGCACTCCCGCATTGTGTTTTTTTACAGAGTCTTGTGCCATACTTCGAGAATGAGACGATTCGGAGGAACTCTTAAGTCATTTGGGTGAAAGCTTCTTTTTCCAATCCCATAGAGATCCTGGAAGAATTTTTTGAGAATAAGAAGACGATTTGAATCATCTTAAATAAAGACATCATGCCCTAGAAAGCGAAGGTGACTAAGAGACCCACGTGAATTCTGTTTTGATAAAAGTTCGGACTTCTGAAGAGACTAATAAATAATAAGAATAGCAAACCATCCTTCAAAAGTTTAGTCATATATAACACATACCATTGTTGATAATTTTGCGATAAATTTTACCATTCACACAATACTTGTTTTCTCCTCATGAAAAATGACTTTATTAATTTCATTGCTCCTTTAGTCCTCCACGCACAATTAAATAACTAATTTGACTTCATGAAGGTCGACATATCTCTGTGTGGCCAATTTATTGTTTAATTTCTATATTCTCTTGGAAGGAATAGGTGTAAGAATTAATGTCCAAGGTCCAATTAGTTGAGTCGGACTTAATTATTTATTGGACCAAACAAATTAATTAGATTAATTTGGACCCATTTGTTGATGGGTTCTAGTATGACTTGAACTAGGGCTATGGTTAGCTCTACCTATAAATACAAAGGCCACGACAGATTAAATGAGAAGTTGGTTTTCATTACTTGATAGCACAAGCAAAAGACAACCAAATACAATTACTCCCAAAAGGATCGCTTTCATCTGTTCTTGATTATGGAAGTCCAGATCTGTTCTTGCTGTGTGGATTACCATTGAAGGCTAGACAATTGGACAGCTGTGGTATTGAAGATCGCACCTCCAACTAATCAGATAATTAGATTCAAGATATTCATCAAAGGTAATCTTCTATCATGAATCCTATCTAAGTACAAGATTGATCCGGCTTAAAAGAATTGTAAATTTAATTTCCGCTGTGCATGTATACCTCAATTCCTTACTGTAGTATCAGAGTCTGCCTTGTTACTTGTTAGAGTTTGTTATATGCTTTGATGAATCGAACAATAATTGTTATTGGCATATTAATTGATTTAAGTTTTGAAACTAAATAAAATTATGAATTTTATTTTTATATAAATCTAAATATGATTGATTTTATTTTGGAATAAAAATTAAGGGATATGGTTGTGATGAAGTCGCGTCATTTGAAGGAAGAAACCGCGGTAGTAGAGAACAACACGCGCCACTGCTAGAAGTAGTAGCGGTGTTTACTAAGTCGAACATTAGCGAAAGACGTCAAAAGACAGTGGTTGCGACCGTCGCGACTACCGCCCCTTTATCTTCGCAGCTGACGACGATGTATTTCTGCCGAGATTAGCTAAGACCGCCATCGCTTCTCCTTATGAGCAATGAGTAGTCATTGCTTTGTTTGTATTGGATATGGGTGGCGCATTACTGTCGTTTTCTCTCCTTCCTTCTTTCTGCATTTTAGATGGAGACGGGGACTCTTGTGCAATTTTGGAAATTGCATAAGAGGTCCCCAAATTCTAAAAGAAACAAAAAGGGTCTCTCATGCAATTTCTGAAATTGCATAAGAAGAACTTCTATTTAAAATAAAAGGCAGGGTCTTTTGTGCAATTTCAAAAATTGCATAGAAAGCCCACTGATTTCTTTTTAATCAAGGACTCATTGTGTAATTTTAAAAATTGCACAATAAGTCCTCAAATTTTATTTTCTAAGAATATGGTCTTAAATGTAATTTAAATTTTTTTTTTTTGAAAAATTTGTAATTATTTAAATTTTAATGCTGGTCAAATATTTAGTATTGACTAAAATTTATTTTAAATTTTTGACAAGATTAAATTTTGACTTTATTTTATAAAATTATAATTTTGACCATATACAAATTTTATCTTCAATTAGAGCATGACTTTAAATTGGTAGATGAAATAAATTTTGAAAATCCCTTTTATGAATAAAATTAATTGATTAATTGATTAATTGATTAATTTTATTGTTGAAAAATTAATTAATTAATTAGATTAATTATTTAATTTTGTCTAGTCCGTTTCAAAAAGTCTAAAAGGTTGCAAATTTAGAAATTAATATAATTTTAATATTATATATTAAAATAGATATTTAGTGGAAGATTATAGACTCGACCCATGTGATTGATTGTATGGTTAATTATTTCTGTTAATTATTGGTTGAGCCTGCAAGCTTATCATATAATTAATTGAGTTTTCGAGCTATTTATTTATTATGGGCCTGTGTGTCCATTTATCAAGGTCTGTGTGTCAACTAGTATAAGATACATGTTGCAGTTGGGCCACAAGGAAGCAACTAGTATAGGATATAGGTTGCAGCAGGAGATGGAGATGTTTGCATCTAGCATTCGATGAACGAATGCAACGTTCCTTAGGAATTGACCGACTAATCTTCCTTTTGGCTCAGGAAGATTAGATAGATAAAGTCCATAATCATCCATAGTTATTTTTATGTATGATTGATTACATGTTGAATGTTAGTTAATATACATAAATGTGATGAGACAAATCTTTCTTTATCAAAAATATTAAATTCGTATTAAGTAGTTAATACAACGTGCCTTCTATTGTTATAGTGAAAAATCAGAGTCTATTATCGATGTCAGTTTGTTGAGTCGCTCAAGGACTGCTCGCTCATAGATATGTTTATCACTATGAAACATTCGATGTTTCTGAAAAATGGGTCGAATTTAACTAGAATTTTATTTTTTGTTGAGTGCTCAAGGAAATAAAATTTTAGGGACACAATCAAGTAAAACACATAAGATGTGTACGACAATAAGTTGTCTACTTGATGATCTAGGAGTCGCATAAAGATGTGATTGATAGAGTATCTACCTAGATGTTTTATTAAGGCTTGTTGAGTCGCTCAAGGTTCTAATAAAACAAAAGGGATCCTAGCCTACTGGGAATCTCATTGGTTCTATTGATTAATGTTTGATGGTCATTAATTCAATTTAAACAATGGGAGTATAATTAATTTAATATAAATCCATGTTAAATTAATTTTTCTACATTTAATTAATTGTTCTATCTTTTTATTTAATAGTTGAATCATGAGTAGCCATATAAGTTTGAGAGACATATTGGATGCCAACATACATTTCGGACCAAATTTTCTAGACTGGCACCGCATTCTGAGAATTGTTCTCAAGCATGAAAAGAAAAATTAGATATGTCATTGAGCAGCCAATGCCGGAAGCTCCTATTTAGAAAGCTATACCGGAGAACGTGCATGCTTACAATAAACACATTAATGAGAATAACACTGCAGCATGTGATGCTTGCAATATGTCATATGAGTTACAAAAGCAACACGAGGGTATGGATGCTTATACCATTATAATTCATCTCAAAGAGTTGTATGATGAACAGTCGCATGACACTGAATGGTATGAGACATCTAAAAGGTTATACAGATGTATGATGGCAAAATGATCTTCAGTAAGTGCTTATGTACTCAAGATGATTGGTTATATTGAGAAAATAAGTCAATTAGGTTATGCCATGGACCACGAGCTGAGTATTGACTTGGTTCTACAGTCCCTACCTAATAGCTTTTCGCAGTTCATTATAAACTTCAACATGAATAAGATTCAGATATACCCTACTCGAGCTGCAAAACATGCTGAAAACTGTTGAGCCTATGAGAATGGGAAGACTTTGGCCATAGACACCTCTAAGGGAAGTAAGAGGAAATCCATAAGGGCCTTTCAGAAAGGATCCAATGCCAAATATACTGAAAAACAGTTAAAGCAAACAAAGACAAATCCAAGTCTGATAATCCGTATTTTCAATGTAAAAACAAATGGCATTAAAACAGAAACTACAAGGCATAAAAGAGATAAAACTAAAAGACTCATATCTTTGGCATTGCATACTCGGTCATATAAATGAAAAATGCATAACCAAGTTACATAAAGATGAATACTTGGGTTCAAATGATTATGAATCATTTGATAAGTGTGGATCATGCCCGTTGGGCTAAATGGCATAGACACTCTTTTTGGAAAAATGAGTCATAGTTGAAGACATTTTTTGTCTTATACATACTGATGTATATGGACAAATGTCTACAGATGTTAGAGGTGGCTTTTCCTACTTCATCACGTTTACAGATGACCATTCTAAATATGGTTTCATCTACTTGATAAAATTCAAGTACGAAGCCTTTGAAAAGTTCAAGGAATTCAAGCAAGAAGTAGAAAGGCAAACTGGGAAAAATATTCTAACACTTAGATCTGATCGGGATGGAGATATTTGAAGGGTGAGTTTTTAGACTATCTAAAAGAGAATGGGATTCTTTTGCAGTGGACTTCACCGCATACATCAACACAAAATAGTGTATCTGAAAGGAGAAACCGCACATTATTTGATATGGTGCGATCAATGGTGATTCGCGCATTCTTCCAAAATCGTTTTGAAGATATGCGCTTAACACTACATGTTATACACTAAACCGTGTCCTATCTAAATCGGTCAATAAAACTCCATACGAGTTATAGAAAGGGAAAAAGACCTAATCTTTTATACATGAAGGTTTAAGGATGCGACGCTTATGTGAAGCGCGTTGAATCAAATAAGCTCGGAGCTAAATCTGATAAATATTTATTTGTGGAGTGTCCAAAAGAAAATGTTGGATACTATTTTTACAATCCCATCGAGATGAAGGTCATCATATCGAGACTTGCTGTATTCTTAGAGAAGACAATGGGAGCAAAGTAGATCTTGAAGAGGTTCAAGAAACAACAAATAAAATTGACCAATTAGATATTCCAATGGTTGAGCTTGCATATGATGAAGCACAGATTGAGAAAGTGTGAACCACCAGTTCCCAAACACACACCACATCCGCGTAAGTCAAGAAGAGTCATTCATTTTCTCTGAGATACGATCTCCTGATTACTAGTAATGTATTACTAATCGAGAAAGATGAACCTACTACTTACGTAGAATTGAAGTCAAGTGTTGACTCAAAGAGATAGCAGGAAGCCATGGAATTCGAGATGAACTCCATGTACGAAAATAAGGTTTGGACATTGGTTGACCCGCCTGAAGGGGTAAAACCTATAGACTGTAAATTGGTTTACAAGAAAAAAGGTCGACATGGATGGTAATGTTCATACTTATAAGGCAAGATTGGTTGCGAAGGGTTACAAGTAAAGACAAGAGATTGACTTTGACGAAACCTTCTCACTACACTACAACAAAATCTCTATTTCACGACAAGATATTTTGCGACATACATAAATTTGTTGCAATAAGTGATTTAGCGCGACACGTTTTTAAAGTTTGTTGCAAAAATTTTGGTGGAAAAATAAATACAAAAAAAAAATAAGGCAACATAAAAAGTTGTCGCGAAATGTCGAAATGCGTGACAAGTAATAAAGATTGTCGTCAAAAACATGATGGGAAGCTTGGCGCCAAAATATATTTGGTGGGAAACTTATGGCGACCAACTTTTTATTTCTTGCAAAAACGTTTTTTTTTATGCAATAGGTTTACTTTTTGCGACAAGAAATATTTGTTGCTAAAAATTTTAAGATGGAGGAAAAAATTTGCGACACCTATTTTTGTTATTGCTCTAGCTTGTGGAGATGGTGGAAAATAAATAGTGACACCCACATTCGTCGACTATTAGTCTTTGTAATTAATACTATTTGTCACAAGTGTATTATACTATTGTTCATAAATAAATATTTCAATTAATTAACAAATCATACTAAATTATTAATAAGTATGCACAAACTTGCAATTGGTTTTTTTTTTTCAATACGAATTTATTTTTTATACTATTTTATTGCATGTAACGTGTGAATCATAAAATTTCAAAACATTTAAATTCGATCTACAAAGACGAGGGAAGAGCCGTCAATTTTTTTTACAAATAGTTTATAGTAAGCTAAGTAAGCCCAACTATAGCAATACCTAACGCATTAATCGACATAAGTAGAAAAGTTTGCTTGTCTAGTATGGTAGTATCTCAAAATAGTACCATAAATAAGTGGCACTGAAGAACTGATAAGTTAGAAAAATAATATAAAATTTAAATTAATTTTAAGGATGTCCTATAAATCTTAATTGGGCAACTCAAGTATACCCACACTTGAAAGAGTATTCCATCCAAACTATTTATTATAATTTATTTTATGAGTTTTATACATTCGTGAAGAGAACTTGATAGTTAACAAAATTGTGATTTCGTGGCCTCATGTGTCTTATTCTCCAATTCTGATTCATCATCCTACATAGAACTTTGTCTATGCAGAAGCTCATTCTCTTTCTTCTTCTCGTCAACTATCACTTCTCTCATCCTCCAATATTCAAGCTTATCTGCTCCTTCTTTCATCTGTGTCATAAGAATTAGAACATATTAGCCACAAAGTAGCACTATTTCAAATTGTTGAGAGAGCAAACCATAAAAGGTAACAAGTTTTATTCTTCCATCTAATAGGGGTAACTTTATACCAATTTTATAATAAATTTCTTGATTGTTTCGCATCCTCAACCTCCTAAAAAGATTGATTGATATTTGAAAAAGATAAATACACACCTAAGGAAGGAGAAATAATTTCAGATTTAAGTAATAGATGCCTCAACATTCAAGTAACAAGTTTTCTAATATTCACACCCAGAAGGGTGATATAGATCCAGCTACCACAACATATAAAAACTCAACCAGAATACATGTGATGCTATTTCAAATAAAATGATTTTAAGTAAAACACATGTCTAAGCAGCTCATGAAACTTTCAATTGCCTTGTGATAACCAAAGAAATCAATCAACGTCTACATATAATCAAGAAAGTCACGCACAATGAACATGTGATCTCATAAAAATTTCCATGTTTTTACTTGAGGAAGTTTTCCAGTGTAAGAAATCCCTTTAATTACTTGGATTCTTGTAAGTTGGTATATTAGAAGACGATGTATAGATTTTCAACACCTTATACGAATTTGAAATGTACCTGATATGTATACAGCTGCACATATAAAATGGGCATATATTGGTTGACTGCTGCTATAGTGCGCTTTGAAGCTCGATAGATAGTTTTTCGAGATACATACTCCAGTGGAGTATGTATCTCGAAACCTATCTATCAGCGCAGACAAGATTAAGGTACACCTAATTCTTGTCGGTGGTAGAATAGAAACAATGTTTCATTGAACAACATTAGGATGGTCAAATAAGCGCATAAACTGGAGTTCTCTGTTCTTATATCTCCTATCCTGCAAAGCACCTTCTTTATAACAACAAATTCTCCGTTTCGGTGTATTTAGCCTGTAGCAAACAATTGATAAGAAAAGAAAAGGGAAGTGAATCAATCTTGTCCTTGTACACACAAAGTTATGATGCCCGATTTTCTTCATAGACGCCAAGAGTAACCTTTTATACTTAAAAGACAAAAGCAAGTTATTTTTAAGCTTAGATGTGCTCTAGGCACATTACACCTTATTAGTCAATACCGATATACAACTCCAAAGGAACCAGAGCCAACCACACGCTCTGCCATAAAAGACATTGTTGGGGATAAAACAACGGCAATTAATCTTGATGAGAACCAACCTTAAATAACAAAGGATAGAAAGGAAAAATGTTTCTTTATATCCAAAAACAAAAGCCCAATAGGAGTAACACTAGAAGTATAATTGTAAATGTGGCAAAATCAATAAATAAAATAAAATTACCTGTATGGGTTGTCCATTCCGAACACCAATCAAGTAACAATTATATCGACATGTTTGGTTCCATTGCCACTAACAACAGATGGGCTCCATGTCCCGCACGCAAAATTCATAATTAGCAATAAAATAACTCGCTTAAAATTTTCAAGATTCGCTTAAAATTTTCGAGTGTGAGTGGTTGCACATGTTACTCTTTTCGATCTTGAGAAAATGGAAAACAAGAAAATTTATATCAAAGTTCAAGAAGAAAAACTATTCGGCATTGAACCTTTGCATTATCCTCATGGTTATCGACTTTATCATCTTTAATTTTTATTTCATGCATTTCTTTGGGAAGCTCATCGTAGTCGGTTATCGTATAATGTCTACGTCGGTTGTTTATAACAAGAGAAGTCAGATTCGCTCCGGAGTTCTCAAAGAATTTTCCTTAGATTGTACTTCATGTGCAACCCTCAGATTTATTTCTTGATCAACCTTCACCCATTTTGTGCCGAATCCCCACCTCAGTAGAAATAGAACAAAATTTAGTGAAGGTTACAAAAGGAAAGAAATTTAAGCTAAACTCTTCCGTGTAATTTCACAATTTCACAATTCTATCCGTGTAACCTTCCTACCCCAATGTAACCTCCTCACCAATCGGTGTATATGTTGGCTTCCCTATCACGGTGTCACCACGGAATCCAACCGAGCAACTATCATTCCTCTCATCCCCAAATACCCTCACACACACAACAATCGAAGTTGATTGTCCTTCCATGAAAAGAAATACAATTCGTAACCAGTCTTAAAACTCAAAACAGATCATTTAACCAACCATAAGCTCTAGTGCAAGCAAACCGTCCCCATGAAGTACTTACCTTAGATGGAATAGCGAGTATTCACTTACCAAATATACTGCCGAAAATGCACTACGAAGTTGATGGAAAAGCATTTGTCATGAAGTAATTGACCAAGAGAAAATCGACATCGATCTCACTCTCAAAAATTTGGATTCTTTGGATCGACCTTGGAATCTGGAGAAATATTTTTCGCACTCGTGCTTCCTACTTGGCATAGAACATAACATAAATTTATGTTACAACCGTCGATCAAAATATACCACGTCAACCTATTGACAAAAGTAATTTCCTTCCCCATCCACCAACTCTTCCTATCCCGCCTAGAAAATTTTATGTTTACTAAGCATCCAATCAACAAATAGAATCTTGTAATATAAACTTATGTTCCACGAAAGTCGAGACACAAAGTTCCATACCATTAAATAGGAAAAATAGTTTGCTAATCAGGTTTGGATCATCTAAATTCACACCAGAAGCATTCTTCTTCAGGACCTACTCGGCTTTCTTGACAACAGACTCTTGACTTGAGCAAAACTACCAATAAACACATAATTAAAATTTGGAAAGATTTAGAAACTTATTAACATGTATCAAATATTTAGCGAGTGAACCAACTGGTACTTGTCAACACATGCAGAAACATAGAGAGGATAAACAAGTTCAGGAGGCAACTCCAAAGCCACAAGGATATTAAACATTCCTAACTACATAATGAAAAATGAAAAAGATATTTTCAGTCAAAAACAACAAAAATGCATGTGAACATTCCGAACATGGTCAGAGTAGACGTTAGAAAAAAGTTAGAATCAATCTGTTGGTATGACAATGGTAATTAATGCGTCTACGAATAGTACCTTCCTATTTTGAAGCGTATCACTTTTTAGTGGTTGTTTTCCGGTTCCAACTTTTCAAACCCCACTCATATCTTTATAATGTTTATAGAAAGATAACACATTAAGGAAGCTTAAAATTATAAAGGATGCAAGGAATAATTTTGACGAACTTCACTAGTTAAACATCCATAATTAGGTAAGAGCCACAAACATTCAAATACTCACATAATCGCATATTATTTGCCTCTTTTGATGATAGTTCATTTACAACCATAAGCAATCCGGTAAATGTACTAAACAGAGAGCATGAAACTTACAACACGATAATGAAAACAAGAGTTATCGGCAACATGAAGCCTAGCCCAATCTTGAGATTTCTCGCAACTCGTGAGCACCGGGTACAAGCACTAACATTTATTAAGAAAAACTACATATGGCAACATGGAACCTTTTCTTCAGGACACACTACAACCACGTAAAGGTAGAGAGTAGGGCAAAAGAGCAAATTGATTAAATTTGAGGTGATAGAAAGAACTAGTTGAGTTTGGCGAAGAGAATAAAAATGAGACATGAAGATGAGATTTGCAAATACTCAAAATTACCTTTCCTTTGTATATGTGGGGACGTTTAAATACTCAACCACCTTGGCGGTCCCGGATCGCATTTGTGACTCAATCTTGGACCGCAGAGCTTCTAGTTCATAATGCTTACAACTTAAGTTTTGTTGCAAACGAAAATATACAAAGAATGATAATGATAAACATGATCCTCAACTTAGTATCCTCGAAGTCGCATCGATAAACAATCGAAAACACTTATAGTGTATTTGGTAGATCGTATTTATTAGGGAGGATAGGATTAGGGGAAGTCTCTTTCCTTGAAAGCATTGAGAGTATAATAGCGTAAAGCATGACTTATCTAAAACAGCAATCTATTCATCTCTACCCAACTTAAAAGCAACAAAAAAAAGTTTCACATAGAGTATTATTGAGAAGAAATTCCCCAAACACATCCCTCCAACTGCTCCCAAATCCCTTAATTAAAACAACAATTAACCAAATAGAGTATTATCATCATCGTCCAATCATGGGTAATTGAAATATAATATCAAGTAGAGTATTTACAACATGAATTCAGTCGTTCCCTCTCATAATCTCGGTCAAAAGATGGGAGAAAATTAAAGTAATCATTCAATACATGTGTCCTTACCTGACTTCCAAACTTGAATAGAATGTCTGGGAACAGAGCAATTGAAGAATATGAGAAAACTAGGCGGCCGATTTTGCTAATTCAAGTTTAAAGGAAAATAATGATAGTTTGATTTTATGAAGTTAGGGCTTCAGAATATAAACAATTCTGTGATATTGGATTGGGATGGAGAAATTTCCTTATCAGATGGAGATGAATTGAGACAAAATTTTGGCGCGTTCTCTCTCTCTTTAGCGGGGGATGAAAATATATATGTATATATATTTTTATACATGTGGTTTATACATTTTTGAAATGGTTTTTATGTGTGTGTGTGTGTGTGTATATATATATATATATTATTATTATTATTATTATTATTATTATTATTATTATTATTTTAGTGTGAATGAAAGTTCATGACGATTATTTAGACCATGGCAAATAATATTACTTAGTGATTGAAATTAAAAATCCATTACGACAAATATTGATTTTATGATTTAATCCCGTAATTAATACTACATAATGATAATTTGATTTATGAGTTTTGTCTTTTGAATTTGGAACCCGAATTGATTTTCTCATAGAATTTACGGATATGAGTGACCACTAGAAAAATAGATACACAAAATCACAAAAAAAAAGATTATCTTGTTTTTTTTTTTTTTAAGTTTTGATTTTTGAAACTTAAAATTTTGAATCTTAAGATTAACAACGAAAAGAAATTAAAAATTAGGGTTAACATACATGTGTCGTTAATTTGTATATCAAACAATCTTTGACAAACCATATATATATATATATTCAAGGAATCAACATGAAATCAAGAATGATCATTCATGACATTTATTTTGGGTTAGTTCGTTGAAAAATTTATCGTCATAAATATTGGGTTTTCTTAGTGATTAGTGTTGACCACAAATCCTAACTGGATTCCAAATCAACACCAAAATGCTACCCTTTTGTCCAGTCGTATTAATCCTGTACACTAAACACCATATCGTCAACCGACATAGGCGGTGGGAGGCCACCGTATGTGCTCCGATGCCCAAGTCGAAATCATATTCAAGCCGGATTCGTTTTACTTAACATAAATGATATTATAGAGTTGAGTTAAAAGTACTTACCTTCTCTCTGGCGTTCTCCTTGTTATTTATATTTTATATCCATTGGTATGAGGGGATTCGCACTGCATGTGTGATTGACCGGTGTCCCATAAAGTTGTCATTGTCACCGTCACCTTTTGCGTCTGACTTTGGGGTTTGCAGGCAGTCACTTCACTCCTTTATACTCTTTCTATTTGTGTCAGGTTAACAGAGCTGCCCTACTCATGTCTCATCAATTAGTCACGGTGGTCCGGTATTTACTATGTGCTGGAATTCTCGACAAAAGCAGTCCGGCCGAAAAGTGTCGGGGTTGGGGTTTTCCTTATGTGGGATTGAGTTAGTAATTACACACGGGCACCACGTGTATGCCCTGTGTGATGAATTGACAATCATACATGGGGCGCCACGTGAAGGCGTCGTTTTACTATTCAAATTCTTCTTAGTCCTATTGGTCTAGGATATGGCTACGAGTTAGGGTCGTGGTGACCCTTCCCGTCTCTCACTCTGCCAGGATTTTCCGGATGCATGGCTAGACGGGGATAAAATATTGTTCTCCGTTCTTGTCCCTATTCTCCGACCAGGGGAGGATGGGGATCCTTAATCTGAAATTACAATTAAAGACTATTGTGACTCGATTTTGAAGAAGGACTGTACAGAACAAGGATGGTCGAAGAAAAATAAAAATACATCTTATTTTCCCTTTAAGTGACAATATTGAGGGAGGATAGGCAGACGAAGATGATTAAATTATAAGAAGATTAATTTTGTTTTCAAAGTGACAAGGGGGGAAGCCACTCCAAGCAGAAAGCGATAATGATGTTTTTCCCTCTTGCATTGACGATATCATTAGTGCATTGCCTCTTGTAGGGTTACACCCTTCTTCTTCAAAGAATGAATCTATAAAATAAAATATTCAAATAATGAAAATCTATAAATAAAATTGTATCAATTTAAAATATACATTAAGAATCAATTTATTTTTGAATGAACAACACTTGCTAATACCAATTTAATGATTTACTTCTCTAGTATATATGTTTACTTTATTTAATAGTAATTACCAGTTATATTACTCTATATGAAGTATGTCATATATACTTATCAAACTAATAGTCTCGACTACAGGTGGTGTTATTTATAAAATCAGACAAATAGGTGATTTAAATTTATAAGTGTAATCGAATTGGATTGATGTAACCTTTCATTAAAAATGTTTATAGTTAGATACTCATTTTGCATGGGTTAATAAATTTGAGAGCTTGAATTGAAGAAACTATAGTCTATTTATATAGTTCCGATTCAATCCCATAATTAGATATAGAACTAAATGTTCAATTTTAGTATACTCATTGCTACTCAGTATGGTTAAGTTATCTTTGGTCTTTGGACCATGCCTATCCCTAGTCTTGGCATCTTAATCGATCTAGTAACAATATTGGGTATATTAACTATACCGCAATTTAATCATACAATTCATAATTATTATCTAGAATAGTTATAAGTACTTAAATATATTTATTTACAAAAACACATACGCAAAATTTTGATTTCACTTTATCGGTAACAAAACCTACGTTTATCCGAATAGCTGTGGAGATTGATCTATAATTTTGATATCTTAACTAATTTAACTATACTGTCTTAAATTGAATTAAATTACCGTCATCTTATTTTCAAATAATTTTTGTTATCGTAAATAATACGTGAACTAGACTTTAAGTTAAATTAATTTATTTTTTAATAAATCAACAATAATTTTTAAATTTGAGACTCCAATTTGAAAATAGCCTTAGTCCAAAACAAATTTAAATTTTTATCCCTATAATTTTTCAAATCAATTCATAATATTCAAATTTATTATTATCATTTTTTTCTTTGAAAAATTAAAATAAAATAACTTGGAACCAAATATATATATATAAACAGAAGAAGAAGAAGCTACAATAGGTGAGGCAGGACGCAGAGTTTCATTCCCATCCCAGTTCGCAAATCAAAAAGTCTTGGTCGAAACCCTAGCCTCGCCTAGTCTTCATCCCAAATCGAAAGCGGCAATCGTCATTGGCCATCTCTCTCTCTATCTCACATCTCTCTCCACCGACCATCTATATATATATATATATATATATATATAGAAGAAGAAGAAGAAAAAGAAGCGGCAATAGTGAGGCAGAGTTTCATTCCCATCCCAGTTCACAAATCGAAAAGTCTTGGTCGAAACCCTAGCCTCGCCTGTCTTCATCCCAAATCGAGACAGCAATCGCCGCCGGCCACCTCTTCTCTCTATCTCATATCTCTCCACCGACCATCTTGTCCGAATTTGTTGGAGATTGGAAGAAAACCCACTAGACATCTCGTCAGAAGCCGAACACCTCTTCTCTCCATCTCATCTCATCTCTCGCTCTCCACCGACCACCTCGTCTAAATTTGTTGGAGATTGGAAGAAAACCCACTGCACACCTCATCCAAAGTCTGAAGCTCACCGTCTCATCTCTTTCGCTGGTCGGACACCTTTGCTCTGAGGTAAGATATAATTAAAAATGAAAATTAGCTTAAGTTGCTATTCATTTTCCTTTTTCTTGTGTGGAGGCGCGGACAGTGTCAATTATCCAATGTTGCGATCTACAATTCTTGAAGGAAATGATTTCTAAAGTATAATTTACTAATAATGGTGTTTATATATTGGATTGATAATTGTGTTTATATATTGGATTATGAATACTGAAGTGAATCATGAATTTCTTTTTTTTATTCTGATGCAAACACGACATCTGCCTTCAAAATGATTCCATCAGATGGTAATGGTGAAGCGAATGTAGTTTCGTAAATGACTTACGGGCTGAAGGTGGATGAGAAAAGCGTAGATATTCGGTGCAATAATTCGGTGGAACAATCTCTCGAGAACTGGGTCACCTCTCAAGAAGAAGCATAAAAGGAGGCACGCGAAGATGGATCTCATGGTCTGCTTTTGAACATGATGTATCAGGAGTTCGTGCATCCATGCAAGATAAAATATCACCCTCGGCTCGGAAATTCTTTAGTAGTTATACCGAATGGGATGCACAACATGTAAAACATAATCGCTTGATGCAATCGGCTGTGACCGTTGGGTGTACAAATTGAGCAATTTCGTAATGAGGTTGGTGATGTATTTGACAAAAGTTCGCAACTTAAATCTTAGAAGAAAAAAAACCAAGCTTATACATCCCCTTATATTTGTTAGTTAATGATAATTTTGAATTGATATTTTTTTCAAATGTTTTTCTTAAAAATAATGCTCAAAATTAAAGATTTAGTGCTTTAAGATCTACTCATAATTAAGAATATCAATACTGTTGTTCTTGGGAACACTGTCATTGATTGATCACAGCATTGTGGATGTTGTCTCTATTTTCTTTTATTAGAATTGAATGATGGTATATGGGAATTTAAGATATATTCACGAATTTCTTGAACATACTTTCCGATAGCTTGATATTTATCATTTGGCTATATTTTCGAGTTGGATCTGTTCTTGATATAATGTGAACATTGAAGTATATCTATGCTAATCTAATATGTGTAGGTACAAATTTTCATGTTAAACTCGCTCCATGTTACTCATCCTTAATTATTTTTATTTGTTCTATGTTTCATTCTGTGTACACCATATGTTGGTACAAGCTATTTTCTGGTTGATCTTTTCTTCATTTCCTACTATGTTCTTCTGCAGTTTTTTTCAGCCATTCAATCCTCATTCGCTTGTAGTTTTGAAACTTTGATGACTCATCTTATGGTTTATGATTTACGTTCCTTGAAGTTGGTTCGGATGGAAAGTGTTTTTGTTTTCGCTATGCTCTCGGTTAAATTATCAAGATACAACATTCACTCACTATGTCTTAGTTATTATGATGGAGAAGAAATGTCGCTGGTTTGATGCCCTGGATTTGAGACAGCCTAAGTTTTCTATAGGACTATAATTTTCGAAGCTTCAAGGTAAAACGCATGATCATGCATTCATTTTAATGGGATATTTGGAAGAACAAGATTTGGAAATATATGCATCATGGATCGTGACTCACAAAACATCTTTGATGATTCATATTGAGGAAAAATTAGTTCGTTGATAATAGATATGAATAATAGTTGTCAACAACTTTAATAGTGAGTAGACTCTAATAATTTGAGAATTTTTATAAAAATCGCAACCATTTTACCTGATTCTTTCACTTAATGATATGTTTGGCGTATTAGATGAACGAATATATTGTGCTACATACTCTATTTTCTATTTAGTTCAATACGACGTTATTCTTAACTATCATTTATGTTTACTTTAAGTACGACAAATTTCAATGCCAAACATTCTTGACCAGACATTAACTTCATTTATTATCAAATTGAAGTTGTAAATCTAATTAAGATAACAATTAATTAAAACCCATGTGAATTTAAGATCTTCTAATGAATTTTTACACATATTTAAGATCTACTCATGAATTTATATCACATAACTATTTATTTCATGATTTTTATTTATTGATTAATGGAACATAGTTAACTAATGGAACTAAACCAAATTTGTTCTAAAGAATTTAACTTAAGAATATCTATTTCATTACCTCATTTTCTTTATGTTGGTTAACATGGTTTACTGTTTATTTTAAGAATTGCTAGTTATAAGTTCTCTTTTGTATATTCTAAATGAATACAGTGATATACATGATGGATAGTGATGATAGTGACATTACTATAAGTTAAATATTTTATATGTATATTGTTTGGTTATCTTTCTATTGTATTTTTTAATGACTATCTACATTTTTTCCCTTTTATGTATTTATTGAGAGTTGATAAGAGATTGAGGATTAGTGTGACATTCTATTTACAAGCTTTAGCATTATAATTTTGAGACAATAATATGAATGTTTTTATATATTTTGGAATCATTTATATTTGGTTAATTGTAAAGCACTCTTTTTATTAAGTCATGAGTTATTTTTAATGATATAAGTTACATTTTCAAATAAATGTGTACTGTAGTAACAATTCTACTGCGATGCAAGAAATTGAAAATTTATTATTGTTGATAGTATTATACAACGAATATTCATATGGTCACAAAATGATATTTACATGTTGTGAAATGGAATACGCGATATATATAAACAATTACAAAATATATTGTGCAACAATTATAGAGCGTTGCACAAATGTTGTTGCGACAAATTCTCTGTATTGTGAAATAAATTCAACTACAAATACAACTTGTCACATAAACAAATATTTATTGTCACAAAATAATATTTGCAATAATTTTATTTTTTGTAAAATAGAATATACGACATATATAAGTAAAGATAAAATAAATTGCACAACAATTATACATCGATACGCGACAAACTCTCTGTGTTGCAGAATATTTTCAACTTCAAACACAACCTGTCATATAAACGAATATTCATTGCCACCAAATAATATTTGTAACAATTTTATATGTTGTAAAATATAATACGCGACATACACTAATAGTCACAAAATAAATTAGGCAATAACTATATATCGTTGCACAAATGATGATGCGACAAATTCTCTATGTTGCTGAATGAATTTAACTACACACAAAACTTGTTATATAATAAATTATACTACAAACATTGAATATCTTATAATATATTATGCAACAAAACAATCTCATTGTAAAATAAATTACACGACAAACATGACCTATTATAAAATGTATTTTACTACAAGCATGTTTTGTTGCAAAATAGAATACACCACAAACGTTATACTTTTAAAATAGTTTTCGCAACAAACATTTCTTCTCGCAATTTTTTTTTGGGAATAAACTTTGCGACAAATTGATTTGTTGCCCTTTTAATTTTTCGCAACATCTATGTATTGCAACGACATTATGGTGACAAATATGTTGTTGCTATTTCATTCTTTTTGCGGCAAACAAAAAATGTTGCAAGCTTGCTTATGCGACAAGTGACTGATAGTTGTCGCAGAATACATTCTATGGCGCTCATAGCGCGACAATACCCCAACAAAAAAATTTTGTAGTCGCTAAATTATTTTTATGACAAAATCTCTATTTAAGCGACAACATTTTTTTGTCACGAAATAGGTATTTTTGTAGTGCTAGTAGCCCTGTTTAAGTTAATTCGGATTCCGCTTGCGATAGTAGCATACCACAACTATGATATCTGGCAAATAGATGTCAAGATTGCATTCCTTAACGAGAATCTTAGTGAGGATGTGTACATGACACAACCTGAAGGTTTTGAATCTACAGAGCCAAACAAGGTATGCAAACTACAGAAATCCATATATGGATTAAAGCAAGCCTTTCGGAGCTATAATCTTCATTTCGATAAGACAATCAAAATGTTTGATTTTATCAAGAATGAGGATGAACTATGTGTGTATAAAAGGTTAGTGGGAGTAAAGTCATGTTTCTAATTTTGTATGTGGATGACATACTAATATTAGGAAATGATGTCCCGATGCAAAAATCAGTAAAATTATGGTTATCCAAAAATTTATCCATTAAGGATATGTGAGAGACAGCGTACATTCTCAATATAAAGATCTGTAGAGATAGATCTAATTGAATGATTGGTCTATCTCAAACTACGTATATAAATAAAATCTTGAGAAGATTTAGTATAGAAGAGTCCAATAGAAGACTCTTTCTCATCGGGCATGGGATCTATCTCTCAAAAGAGATGTGTCCAAAGACACAAATTGAAAGAGATCGTATGGATAGAATTACTTATGCATCAGTAATATGATATATCATGTATGCAATGCTATGTACTCGATCGGATGTTTCATATGCTTTGAGTGTCACAAGCAGGTTCCAAGCGAACCCTAGCGAGAAACATTGGATCGCAGTCAAGAACATCTTTAAGTTTTTAAGAAGGACTAAAGATATGTTCTTGGTGTATGGGAGAAATGAACGTAGAGTTCAAGGTTATGCCGATGCCAGCTTTCAGTATGATAAAGAAGATAGCAAATCTCAATCTGGATATGTATTTACTCAAAATGGTGGTGCAGTTAGTTGGAAAAGTTCCAAACAAGAAATGACTGCTAATTCAACTACAGAAGCCAAATATATAGCTGCTTTAGATGTAGCAAAGAAAACGGTTTGGATCAAGAAGTTCATTACTGAATTTGGAATAGTTCCTAACATTGTTGATCCAATAACTTATTTGTGATAACAATAGAGCCATCGCACAAGCGAAGGAATACATGTCTCATCAACGATCTAGATATATATTGAGGCAGTATCATCTTATCAGAGATATAATCTTAAGAAATTATATAAAGATAGAACTGGTCCTAACATACGATAATGTAGCAGATCTTTTGACAAAGTTGTTGTCCCAGCACAAGCATGATGGTCATGCTAAATTTGATGGTATTAAGATACCTGAGTGATTGGATCTAGTTTGTATGGGACATTTTGTCATATACTCTTTGTTAGACATTGAAGTATATTAACAAATTGATTAATTAAATGCTTATCTACATTTTAAATGGCACATCTGTTATTCTTAAATTTTATTATTTAAAATAATAGAGTCCGAAGAAAAGTTCATAATAACTTGTTAATCACATGGTGTTGTGATTGTGAGATACAAGTTATAAATAACTTATTCTTGAAATATCCCTAGTCATAGTAATAATGAGATACGGATATCATTATTGTTGATAGACTAGCATGTGTTGTATTTCTTTTGAAGAAAGTAGCTGATTTCACGAGCTAAGATGTAGATGGACACCTGAATGGACACATGAATGTATTGTTGTGAGAACATGACATTGGATGATCCGCCTAAAAATTCCACATGGATAACTATACAAGCGTCAGTGGTAAATTTCTAATGTGCGGTAGTGGATTTGGTCATTTGACTTGAGGATATCATAAAATCTTATGTGAAGACCACTATACTTTGGCGAGCGTTTGATGGGACTCGAAGATTTGAGTCACCAAGAAGACGTCGTACGGATATAGTGAGAATCATATGAAGGTTGTGAATGTCCAATATGAGGATTCTTCACTCCTAGAAAGTAGGAGATTATAACCTGTATTTTGCCTACTTAAGTTGATATAAATTTTCTCGGTTGGGGTGGAGTTATGAGTTGAAAAATGTTTGAATCATAACTAGATTAGATCAACGAAGAGTTGAGGTGAATAACATAATTGGTTGAAATGAGATTGAAGCTGATCTTTATCTCTTAACCAATTGGGTTATACTAATTAAGGGATTATATTTCTACGGGTAACCGCACATATATTGGTTCTGTCATACCACATGACATTTTCCTTCTAATGGATTGCCTTGACACATTGCTAGATGTCAATATTGGACGGTGACGTAAATTAATCGATCTCAGTGAATCGATGAGAATATCACTGCATTTGCCATCGTGAATGGGAACCTAATGAGTCACACACATAAAGCGAGAATTGAGCATCTGGAGTTGGACCTTGTCCAAGTGGGAGATTGTAAGAATTAATGTCCAAGGTCTAATTAGTTGGATCGGACTTAATTATTTATTGGACCAAATTAATTAATTTGGGTCCATTTGTTGATGGGTTCTAGTTTGACTTGAACTAGGGCTAGGGTTAGGCCTATCTATAAATACAAAGGCTACGACAGATTAAATAAGAAGTTGGTTTTCATTACTTTCTAGCACAAGCAAAAGACAACCAAATACAATTACTCCCAAAAGGATCTACTTTCATCTGTTATTAATTGTGGAAGTCCAGATCTGATTCTTGCTGTGTGGATTACCATTGGAGGTTGGACAATTGAACAGCTGTGGTATTGAAGATCGCACCTCCAGCAAATCAGATTCAAGATATTCATCAAATGTAATCTTGTATCACGAATCAGAACTAAGTACAAGGTTGATCCGACTTAAAGGAATTGTAAATTTAATTTCTGCTGTGCATGTATACCTCAATTTTTTACAATAGGCTGTCAGAGTAATATAATCACATAAAAGTATTATTATTTGTAATCTATTTCTATAATAAAGAGGTAAATTATTATATAAAATAGTGGTTTGAGAGATCATATGGTGATGCATGTAATACCCGTGCTCAAACGTATTTGGAGCATTGGGACACGTACAAGACCAACGGGGCCGTAGGTTGCGCACGCTAAAAGGACCTGCGGACCTGCTGCTATTTGCCATTAAATTTTATTCTTAATTTAAATAGCTGTGAAAATATGTAGTATTGATTTAAACACCAGTATTCATCTGAATAAACAAACTTTGTTGATCATATTGTTGACACCATCAACCAACCTATTCAAACTCAATTATTGGCACATTTCTATGCCACATTAATTTATTGTTTTAGTAAAATGATTTTTAGTTCATAGTACAATTTACTGCAATATTTCAAACTAATATGATTACTATCTTGTAGTTAACAAAACTAAAAATTAAAATCATGTTTGCATATAATACTAAATAAATTGGCCACATTTTTTTTTTTTTTTTTTATTCTTTAACATTGTCTAACATTATACAATTTACGTTTTCAAAAATATTATATTTATATTATATTAAATATATTCTTTTTTGATAAATAATATTATTTAATTCTTATTTCTGTCACTACTAGCTGTTGACAATCAATGCTCATGACTCACTTTCAATTGTCGACGTTGCAGCCGCATGTGTATGTGTGTGTAGAGTTGTGTATTTAGTATTTACGTATTACATAAACTTTTATAATTTACTAATCCGTAATTATGATAAACTATTTTTTTACTGCAATTATATCATACATTACAATAGAAAGCCTGTTTAATAGATATAATAAATTTGAATTAATTAAATAAGAAGCTGATGAGCTAATTACATGATTCAATTAACAATTACATAATATTGTAGTCGGTATTGGATTTGTTTGCAATTGTTTTCAGTATCAAATTCTATGCGAATGGACGTCCACAACCCTTTTAACGTTGGAGAGTCGGTTGGAAATGAAAAGAAATGAACCAAATCGTGCAACCCTTCAAAAGGACCCGTCTGTTTCATCGCATAAACCTATGCGATCGCATGGTTTAACCAAGCTCGCGATCGCATAGCACAAAAAATAGAACAAGACTTCATCTAGAATAACCATGCGATCGCAGGCTTTTGCCTCATGCGATCGCATGGAAGGACCAAAATACATTCTCGCTAAAAATTAAGCAACTTGCGATCGCGGTGAAAATAAACCATGCGATCGCATGGGTCAAACTTTGACCCGATTTTGTCCTTTTCGTAATTTCTCATTCATTCGATATTGGTTTCGAGATGCCAAATATACCCTTTAAACATGCGAGATAAATCGACCGGGGCGGGTCGAACCCCGCAACCGACTGGCGGTCGATCCTCGCCCGGGCGTTGCCCCGGCGTCTTGTCAAGTGGCAAACAAATTTGATAAAGCATTCATACACTTCATCTTTGAACCAAATTTATTGCATTTAAGTTGCACAAAATCTAGTTTTCCATTTCATTCATCCGTTGGAGTACAAAGCCATCCTTGGTTCATTTGTACTTGAGTTTTTGTTGTGCTACAAAACTCAAAAGCGAAATTATATCTTGGGAGTCATTTGCCAATGACCGAAAGCACCTTTATGGGCAATATTGACTTAAGGACAAAGAGTTCAACTCTTGCCTCGGTTAATTCATCCTTCGATATTTTCGGTCCTTGATTTATTGCTTTGGGTCATTTCCACGTAATTCCGCCAACAATCTTAAGTCAATATCTTCGCTGGCAAGAGTATTTTTTGTGGTAAGTAATTGGTTTGGTTGATCTTACATTTTACGAAATGTAAATGAATTCGAATGAGGGAACTTCAAGGAAGTATCCCCACTTGGTGTGATTCATCCGGTTGTGACTCGGTTGTGGCTACCCCTACTACCGTTCATTCAAGCTCCGTTCCACATGGAGAAAAACCGGAGAAGTTCATTGGGGTTGAGTTTAAGAGATGGCATCAGAAAATGCTCTTCTATCTCACGACCCTCAACTTGGCAAAATTCTTGAATGAGGATCCTCCCGCTATTCAAGAAGGAGAAAACAATCGGGCATCGTTGATAGCGTTGGATGCTTGGAAACATTTGATTTCTTGTGCAAGAATTATATTACGAATGGCTTGGACAATACTTTGTACAATGTGTATTGTTCCAAGCAATCGGCAAATGACCTATGGGATTCTTTGGAAAAGAAATACAAGGCGAAGATGCGGGAACAAAGAAGTTCATCGTGGGATGGTTTTTGGACTACAAGATGGTAGATTCAAAGCCGGTAATCGGTCAAGTGCAAGAGTTGCAGATCATACTTCATGACATTCACGCGGAGAATATGTCTCTAAGTGAATCATTTCAAGTGATTTGCAATCATCGAAAAACTTCCACCCATGTGGAGGGACTTCAAGAATTATCTCAAGCATAAGCGCAAGGAGATGAATATTGAAGAGCTTGTGGTCCCACTAAGGATTGAAGAAGACAATCGAAGTTCGGACCGGCGTGTTGAAATAGCATACCACAATCTACGGCTAATGTGGTAGAATCCAACAACAACAAAGGAAAGAAAAGGAAGCATTCTGTTGAATCTTCCAAGAAGAATGCAAAGAAGTTCAAGGGCAATTGCTATAATTGTGGAAAGGCTGGACATCGCTCCGTTGATTGTCGCAAACCAAAGAAGCAAGCCCAAGAAAACATAGCCGAATCGATTCCAAATCAAATGGTATATCGACATGAATTTATCGGCGGTTGTTTCGTAATGCAACAATGTTGGAAATCCCATGGAATGGTGGGTTGATACTGGTGCAACTCGTCACATATGTGCCGATAAGGATATGTTCACATCCTACATTCCAACCGAGGGAGAAAAGCTGTTTATCGAGAACTCCTCATCATCCAAAGTGGAAGGACAAGGCAAAGTAATATTGAAGATGATATCGGGAAAGGAACTTAGCCTCAACAATGTTCTTCACGCATCGGGATATTCATAAGAACCTTGTGTCGGGTTCTTTGTTAAGCAAGAATGGCTTTAAGTTAGTCTTTGTTTTCGGATAAGTTTGTACTTACCAAGAACAATATGTATGTTGGCAAAGGCTATGTAAAAGATGGACTAGTCAAAATGAATGTCCTAACTATTGTACCGAAAGTTATGAATAAAACGCCATCTTCCGTTTATATTCTTGAGTCGTCTAATTTATGGCACCATAGATTAGGACATGCAAACTTTAATTCAATACGCAAGTTAATGAATTTAAGTGTACTTCCGAATATGCATTTTAATAATGGAAAATGCGAAACATGTGTAGAGGCAAAAGCGGCCAAAGCACCTTTTCATTCGGTTGAACGAACCACAACACCTTTAGAACTAATTCACACGGATGTGTGTGATTTAAAGTTCGTACAAACAAGAGGTGGTAAAAAGTATTTCATCACGTTCATAGATGATTGTACAAGATACTGTTACGTATACTTGTTGAAAAGCAAAGATGAAGCTTTAGAAGTGTTCAAACACTACAAAACCGATGTTGAAAATCAACTTGGAAAGCGAATAAAAATGATTCAGTAGTGATAGAGGTGGAGAATACGTTGCACCATTTGAGGAATTTTGTGCGAATTTGGAATCATTCATCAAACCATTGCACCTTATTCACCTCAATCAAATGGGATAGTGAACGTAAGAATCGAACACTAAAGGAAATGATGAATGCAATGTTAATAAGTTGGGCTTACCTCAAAACTTGTGGGGAAGCCATACTTTCGCAAATCATATCCTAAATAAGATACCACACAAAAGTAAAGTTGAATCACCTTACGAGTTATGGAAAGGTCGGAAATCTTCATACAAATATCCGAAAGTGTGGGGTGCTTAGCAAAGTACAAATACCCAAACCTAAACAAGTTAGGATTGGACCAAAGACAATTGATTGTGTCTTTATTGGATATGCAATCAATAGTAGTGCATATCGATTCTTGGTCCATAAATCAAGTACTTGATGTACATGAAGGCACGATTATTGAATCAAGAAACGCGGTCTTTTTGAAGACAAATTTTCGTGTAAAGAAAAGGAAGCAAGTTCGATTAAACGAACTTATGATAATTTACATAGAAATGACGATGATCTTCAAATAAATGAAGAACAGAGACGTAGTAAAGGCAACGAATTCTTAAGACATTCGGTCCGTAATTAAGTAACCAATTTACTTGAAAATGATCCAAGGACATTTGATGAAGCAATGTCCACTCCGAAGCTCCTTTTGAAAAGAAGTCAGACGTAATGAAATTGAATCCATCATGAGTAACCATACTTGAGAAATGGTTGAACTCCTTCCGGAAACAAAACTTTAGTCGTAAATGGATATTCAAAAAGAAATTGAAATCGGATGGATCAATTGATAAATACAAGGCTAGATTAGTAGCCAAAAGGTATAGACAAAAGGAAGGATTCGATTTCTTTGATACTTATTCACCGGTGACAAGAATCACGTCTATACGTGTCTTGATAGCAATCGCGGCATTGCATAATCTTGAAATACATCAAATGGATGTTAAAACTGCGTTTCTAAACGGTGAATTAGAAGAAGAAATCTATATGGAACAACCCGAAAGGTTTGTTGCACCGGGAAATGAAAAGATGGTGTGTAAACTTGTAAAATCCTTGTATGGATTAAAACAAGCACTGAAGCAATGACATGAAAAGTTTGATAAAACTATGTTGTCAAATGGCTTCAAAATCAATGAATGTGACAAATGTGTCTACATTAAAAACACACCCGATGAATATGTGATCGTATGCCTATACGTTGACGATATGCTAATTATGGGAAATAACTCAAAAGTCATTTCCTCGACTAAGAAAATGTTAACAAAACATTTTGACATGAAGGACATGGGAGTGGCCGATGTGATATTAGGGATTAAAATCTCTAAAACATCCGATGGTTTGTCATTATCTCAATCTCATTATGTTGAGACTATACTTAAGAAATTTAAGGCGTATGACGATAAACCAGTTAAGTCACCAGTTGACATAAGTATACACTTAGCCAAGAATACTGGTGAGCCCGTATCTCAATTGGAATATTCGCGTGTCATAGGCAGTTTGATGTACATTACCAAGCGCACAAGACCTGGATATAGCATACATAGTCAACAAGTTGAGTAGATTCACTAGTAATCCAAATGTTGAACATTGGAAGGCATTAAACCGAGTTCTTAGATACTTAAGACACACGGTTGAATATGGATTACACTACTCAAGATATCCTGCGGTGTTAGAAGGATATGCCGATGCAAATTGGATATCTGACACTAAGGATTCAAAATCCACAAGTGGTTATGTATTTACCATTGGAGGTGGAGCCGTGTCCTGGAAATCGTCTAAGCAAACATGTATAGCTCGATCCACAATGGAATATGAGTTTATTGCTTTAGACAAAGCCGGAGAAGAAGCAGAATGGCTTCGTAATTTCCTTGAAGAAATTCCATGTTGGGAAAAGCCGGTTTCTGCAATTAATATACATTGCGATAATCAGTCGGCAATAGCAAGGGCACAAAACAGTATGTATAATGGTAAGTCTCGACATATTCGTCGGAGACATAATACCATTAAACAGTTAATATCGAATGGTATAATCTCTATTAACTATGTGAAGTCAAAAGAGAACTTGGCTGATCCTTTGACGAAAGGACTTGCAAGAGATCAAGTATACCATCTTTCGAGGGGAATGGGCCTAAAGCCTATTGAATAGAATTATTTATAACGGAAACCCAACCTTGTAGATTGGAGATCCCAAAATCTTGGTTCAATGGGACAACTAAGTTATAAAAGATTCGGAATAAAGCACTTATTCCCATTCCTAACTTTTAAAGTGCTATGTCAATTATGTATAAGGGTACATATACATACTTTTAATGATTCAAAACCTTGAAGTGGAAAGGTAAGAGATCACCTATATAAGTGTGAAGTGGGGCCGCTTCTACGAGAATTCGAGGCTTAATTCTCTTAGAGCACTTATGAAACCAAGAGTTGTCCAGGGCCAAAATGGACACAACCATGAGAATCGAATTGGTTAGATGAGTTATGGTGTTGGTACAATTGTTTGGGTTCACACGAACGGCTGGATGGTTCAAAAACATCGTGTTCACCAACTAGCCTAGTAAATCCGATTGTATTCAACTAAAGAAGGTTCAAAGCCACAAGCTACCTATCTTGATGCTATGACTTGTCGTTTGTACTCCATTGTTAGAGTCTGCATTTCATTTGCATCGTGTTTTGCGTATCAAGGAATTTCCATTCATGTGGGGGATTGTTGGGAATTGGTTTAAAATGTCGAGAAATTAACTAAGTGACTTCGTGTCAACTTGGCCAAATATACAAGACCCGACCCAATCCGTTTAGGCAAATTTGTTTGCCACTTCGACGCACGCTTCGGAGGCAATGCCCCCGGAACGGGAATCGACCTGCCCGGTCAGGTCGCGGGGTTCGACCTACCCGATCAGATTTATCTGCATGTTTAAAGGGTATATTTGGCATCTCGAAACCAATATCGAATGAATGAGAAATTACGAAAAAGGACAAAATCGGGTCAAAGTTTGACCCATGCGATCGCATGGTTTATTTTCATTGCGATCGCAAGTTGCTTTAATTTTTAGCGAGAATGTATTTTGGTCCTTCCATGCGATCGCGGGAGGCAAAAGCCTTGCGATCGCATGGTTATTTCTGGATGAAGTATTGTTCTATTTTTTGTGCTATGCGATCGCGACTTGGTTAAACCATGCGATCGCATAGGTTCTTTTAATGCAGACGGTCTTTTTGAAGGGTTGCACGATTTGGTTCATTTCTTTTCGTTTCCAACCGACTCTCCAACGTTAAAAAGGGTCTGTGGACGTCCATTACGCATAGAATTTGATCTGAGAAAACAATTGCAAACATAAAGCATTCATACACTTCATCTTTGAACCAAATTTATTGCATTTAAGTTGCACAAAATCTGGTTTTCCATTTCATTCATCTGTTGGAGTACAAAGCCATCCTTCGTTCATTTGTACTTGAGTTTTGTTGTGCTACAAAACTCAAGCGAAACCGTTGTATCTTGGGAGTCATTTGCCAAAGACCGAAAGCACCTTATGGGCAATATTGACTTAAGGACAAAGAGTTCAACTCTTGCCTCGGTTAATTCATCCTTTCGATATTTTCGGTTCTTGATTTATTGCTTTAGGTCATTTCATGAGAATTCCGCCAGCAGGATTTGCCGACTACCATGCCGACCAACAAATGTCAGTCGGTGATAATATTGGCCGACGGAGTTTACACTATGATTGACTAATTGTTTTGTCGGTAAAGGTCTTCTGTCTTGTAGTGTCGTGATCGAGGTGTATTACTCCTTTGTGAATTGGTACTTAACAATCGAAATACTTTTAACTTTAAATATAATTATTGAACGATCGAATTTCATGATAAGTTTACTCAAAAATGTGATAATACATACAAGTGGTAAAAGTAAAACGATAATGGTTTCATTAAGGTGATTTAATATTTTTTATATCCCTTTATCAAATTATTTCAGGGAACTAACAGCAAGATGAGTTTGACAATTACAACACCTAAGTCTTATTTTAAAAACAATTTTATTATATTGAAGAAAGTACTTTGACCCATAAGTCTATAATTATGTTGAAGAAAGTATTTATTAAGCTTAACTAACTAGAAAATATTATTTTAATAGGATAATCCTATCTTTTCATTACATAATTAATAGCAAGATTATAGTTTTTATATTGCTTGATTTTTGTACTATGTGTAAAGAATTCGGCAGCTCTAAAAATTAGAAAAGCTGGTTACAGGTATGTAGAATATGGCATTAATTCATTAAATATTTTTTGGAATTTTCAACAATATAATATATTTATATTACATGTACTTAATCATAGTAATAGATTAATATTTTCTAATAATTAATTATGCCGACTTTCGAGAGTTCAGACTCAAGTTACAGCTCTTAAGTGATTCGAGAAGACAAATATGTAGAGATGAAAAATTTCTAGAAGTTTATTAATAATTTTCTAATGTTTTCCCTATCACAAGTTTATAATTTATAAAACTTTCATGAAATTTATATTAACAATAAAAATACAATTATTTTTACTAGAATGGGTATAACTATGATTATTCTTGCTACTTAATTGGTTTATGAGGTGCCTCCATGAATGCTGAATTTTTTCTTCAAGAAAAAATACTAAGAATTTTTTGGTAATTTCAAATTCACAAGCACGTGCATTTGTTTGCGATACTAATATGTGTATGTGTGTTATACTGTTTAATTTTGTACAGTTTAACGTATTAAAAATAAATAAGAGATTCAAAGTATGATTCGAATTATTGCTAGTTATTTTGTGGTAGAAGCATTATTGGGACAACGCATAGATAAAGTCATTCACGTGATCTACTATGCTAACCAGACTTTGGAAGATGCTCAAGTCAATTATCTACTATTGAGAAATAATTGTTTGCTATAGTTTTTGCCTTTGATAAATTTTGATCTTATCTCATTGAAACAAAAGTAATAGTCTACATTGACTATATTCATCTCTCAAATAATTACTTGCTATGAAATCAGTGACTCATTTGATGGGTGCTACTGTTACAAACATTTGATTTGGATACTCGATATCAAAATGAACATAAAATTAGGTAGTAGATCACTTACCTAGACTCAAACAAACTAAGCAAGAACATGGTAAGGAAATTAATGAGGTTTTCTTTGATGAGAAGTTAATGCAAGTGAATGAATTACCAAGATATGCTGATTTACTTTATCATTTGGCCAGCAATATCACAACTCTGGGTTACACATATCAGCAGATTGAAAAATTCTACTTTGATGTGAAGCACTATTTTTGGGATGATCCTGTCTTATATTAACAAAAGCTAGATCAAATTATCAGAACATGTGTGCAAAAAGTTGAAATGAGACCAATATTCGAGCAGTGCCATTCATAGTTTACGGTGGTCATTTTGGGCTACTAAAACAACTATGAAGGTCTTGAAGTCAAGTTTCTATAGGACAACTCTTTTCAAAGATGCCTATAGCCTTTTGAAGGTGTGGGATAGATGTTAGTGAACTAGCAATTTCTCACGAACGAATGAAATGCCCCAAAACAATATTCTTGAAGTTGAACTTTTCGATGTTTGGGGCATTGACTTCATGGGCACCTTCCTACCTTTGTTCTCCAAATAGTATATGTTGGTGATGGTGGACTACGTGTCTAAGTGGGTAGAAACACTAGCTTTACCTACTAATTATGCTCGGGTGGTTGTAAGCTTTTCAAAGAAATACATCTTCACCATATATGGTTTACCTCGGGCTATCGTATGTTTATGGCTCTTCTAGCTAAATATAGTGTCAAGCACCACATAGCTACTACCTATAGACAAGTGGTCAAGTGGAAATTATCAATAGAGAGCCAAAAAGAATTTTTGTGACTATAGTGAATGCATCATACTTTGGGTCTACTGCACGACCTTTAAAAGACATATTGGCATGTTTCCACAATGTTTGGTGTTTGGAAAAGCTTGTCATTTATCAATGGAGTTGGAGTTGGAGAACAAGACAAATTAGGTAGGAAATCACTCAATTTTGGTTTGAAAGTAGTCGGTGAAAAGAGGTTTTTACAGCTCAATGAGATGGATGAGTTTAGATTTGATGCTTATGACAATGCCTCACTTTATAAAGAATGCATGACGAAATAGCACGACAAAATATTCAGAGGATAGAGTTTAGGTTAGGCAACAAGTTCTGTTGTGTAATTCTAGACTTATACTATTTCGTGGGAAGTTACCTTCTAAGTGCTCTAGACTATTCTCATTGGTTCAAGTTTATCTCTATGGCACAATTGAGAAAAGCGGATTCAAATTAAATGGACAGGGAGAGAATTCGTACTTGGAGGAGGATTTTTCAAAAGGAAAGCCCACCATCATTCTAGACGACCACGAGTGATCATTCCATTAGTTGAGCTCGAGACTATAAATCAAGCACTTAATGGGATACAACCCATTTTTCTATCCTAAGTGTTTGTCAATTTATTTTCTTAGTTTTTATTTCATAATTGTCATCGTTCATTAGGGGACATTTTTCATATTTTGTTAGGTCATTTTTCTCGATTATTAGTTTTCTAGGTTGGATTTTAGAGTTAAATAATAATAAAAAAAAAACTAGACTAGAAAAGTCATTGTCCGACATGGTCAACTTAAGTTGAGATGGATTCATGAGGCCTACATTTCACTGAGCACATTACACACTGCGTCTAGGCATGACGGAAAGAGTTTTAAGCGGGGAGGTGGGGGGAAAATGGGTGATGGAACCTAACAACATTGTAGGACAATATATAATCCTTGCAACACATTGTGCGCCAATGCCTGACCGGGGTTTCATAAAACACTGTCCTTAAAACATACCCACACGTGCGTACACTCTCAACTTCACGGTGAATTTGACCCCTTTAATCCTAAATCACTACATTGAGTCCAATTAATTTCAAATTGCATCAAGAAATCACACTTGCATCAACATTGGGGTGAATTTCCACTAAAATTTCAAGGTAAATTGGCTTAAATACACCTTAGGGCATATTTTGATCCCTAGGTAAATAATTTAGAAAATATTGAAATAATGAACAATAGAAGATGATATTTATTAGATATTTGAAGTGTGGATTTTGGGTTTTATTGTGTTAAAATTTTAGGATCGCACATGGTTTAAAGATCTCTTCTAGGTTTGAATGTCTTCTTTGATCAATCCACTAATTCATCATCGTATATTTAGGGTCTTCGATTGTAGACATCTTTTCAAAAGGGTTCCAACATGTTCAATCTGTTCCTCAAAGCCTGAGAAGTCTACAATAGATTTTTGAAGACTCGTCACACTCTTGCCTTATGTCATGGATTCCACCTGCTGAAGTTGGGCAATCGATTTTTGCAGTAAACATATGGATGAATTGGTTCTTCTGATTAGGCCAACTATGTATACTACGTGGTGAAAATTTTTGTTCCACTTCTTGGTTCCTTAAGAAGGGTGATGTAGAAGCCTCGGCACTTATGTGATTGGCTTACTCCCAGAAAATTCATGTGGTATTTTATTTCTGAACATTATCAATGGGATTACCCTTTCCATTGTACTTCTACATTTTTGGCATAGGAAACTTGTTAGGATATCGCAATCATTTATTGCCTTAGAAAATGGAGCATACTCATCATTGTCATCTAACTCCTTTGGATGGAGTGGTCTATCTCTCATTCATTTGGTTGGAAGGTGATCTGATCATTTGATTCTCGTCTTTGATGATGGGATGTGTCTTACTCCTGACAGCCCCAGTACTTTCTAACCTACTAAAGACATTGCCACACATAGAAGGTCTCTGCTCTCACTCACATTAAGAATCAAATATTTCTCTCATACGCTGCTGGTTGGTAAGTTGGTCACCAGCCTGGTGTCGTGATTTTGGGTTATTGTCCTTGTGCCTCGATAGAGTGGCTTGTTTAGCAAGTCCCATCTCCTGCGAAAAATGAGATGGCCAAGAATGACATGGCATGGTGTTTCCATCTCTACAATCTATTTGATCAACCGGATGGGGACCGCATATCCCTAATGCATGAAAAATTGTCTCATTGCAACATTTTCATCAGTATTTTCATCAGCAAAATGATACATATTCATCACTATGTTAGCAACTGTTTGAGTGACTCTAGCTACTGTTCATAACGGCTTCCGATTTCTTCTCCAAAGCAAGCATTCATCTCGCTAACACAATTGGACTGTTCATAACGGCTTCCGATTTCATCTCCAGCAAGCATTCCCTTCTGCTAACACAATTGGACTTACATCCCGAACTCTACACAAATTTTCAACTATTTGTTCTACTTCCACTCATTTTTCTCTATTCTTTCTTGGCATAACCTCTATTTTATTTTTTTTACTATTCTAGGCCCGTATTTGCTCTGGTGTTTTTGTATTGTAATGGTGCTAATCTGTTGACCTCAAAATCTGGATTGATTTCGACGCCAACAGAAATGAGCCACGTCACTATCACCCTGTGCTAACCTGCTTACTAGAATACATATTAGACTACCGACGACCGATCCCACATGGTGGTGCAATGGCCGTAGGCATTCCAACGATCAACTTAGCCACCGGAATAATGTAAGGTGAACATGAAGGTAGCTCAAGTTGTTTATATTGCAAGTAATTTTGAGCGTATGTAAAAAGTACCTTCAAATGAATTAGAATTAAAGTATTTCTAACTAAGAGATGAGGGTTATTTAAGTAATTCTTTAGACCTTTTCATCATTTAATCTAAAAATATTATCATATTTTACTCTCCAACGTCCCTCAATTTTACCTTTTTATGGATTGTAAGAAATGAATGTGACATATAAGCAAGAATTTTCTGTTGTGTATGCAAAGATACGGTGTACTAGAACCAATGTGAGATTGTCAGCCGCTAAGAAGCTGTCCAGATTTGAGGCTTGGACAAGGCTGCCTAGGTTCCGTTCTTTAAAATCATAATTCATTCGTGTTGCTGCTTCATCTTTACCTTCCTAGGAGAGGATTCAAATTGTGCTTCGATAGCCGAGGCTTCAGACAACCGAAGTAAAGCATCGGCTCTTGACATGCAGGCACTTGTCTGATTCATCTAATAGACCCTTAATTTCATGCCAAATGTAATCTTGGCTTTACTGTGACGTCCACGTAGGCCGAGAAAGCTTTAGCGGGGAAGAGATAAGTTAATTTATTTTTCGACGCACTCCCGCCTTGTGTTTTTAACAGAGTCTTGAGCCATACTTCGAGAATGAGACGGGTTGGAAGAACTCTAAGTCATTTGGGTGAAAGTTTCTTTTTCTAATCCCGTAGAGGGGGTGGAAGAATTTTTTTGAGAATAAGAAGACTATTTGAATCATCTTAAATAAAGACTTCATGCCCAAGAAAGTGAAAGTGACTTAGAAACCCAAGTGAAAATTCTGCTTTGATAGAAGAGTGGACTTCACAAGAGACTAATAAATAATAAGAATGGCCAACTAGAACCTCATCCTTCAAAAAGTTTAGTCATATATAACACATACCATTGTTGATAATTTTGCGATAAATTTTACCAATCACACAATACTTGTTTTCTCCTCGTGAAAAATGACTTTATTAATTTCATTGCTCCTTTAGTCCTCCATGCACAATTAAATAACTAATTTGACTTCATGAAGGTCGACATATCTCTGTGTGGCCAATTTCTTGTTTAATTTCTATATTCTCTTGGAAGGAATAGGCTGTCAGAGTAATAAAATCACATAAAAGTATTATTATTTGTAATCTATTTCTAAAATAAAGAGGAAAAATATTATATAAAATAGTGGTTTGAGAGATCATATGGTGATGCATGTAATACCCGTGCTCAAACGTATTTGGAGCATTGGGACACGTACAAGACCAACTGGGGCGTGGGTTGCGCACGGACTTTGTTTATTTTTTATTATTTTAATTGTGTTGGCTTAGGTTAATTCCGATGTTATACTCTTTTTTACTAAGTAACGGTAAAATTTTACTCTTACTTTAAATACGTGTGAAAACATATAGTATTGATTTAAACTTCGATATTCATCTAAATAAACAAACTTTGCTGATCATATTGTTGACACCATCTATTTAATATTCATTTATTGGCGCATTTCTATGCCACATTAATTTATTGTTTTAGTAAAATGATTTTTTTATTATTATTTAATATTGTCTAACATTATACAATTTACTTTTTTAAACAAATTATATCTATGCTATATTAAAGATATATTGTATTGTGATAAATAATATAATTAAAAAAAGTGATAATACATACTAGTGGTAGTGGCATAAGAAAAACGATAATGATATCCTTAACGGATTTAGGTGATTATGGTTTTTATTTTTTTTTTTTTTTTTTTTATATCCTTTTACCAAACTATTTCATGGAACTAACAGCAAGATGAGTTTGACAAATTAATTTATATATATATATATATATATATATTTATATACCCTGTAGTTTAAGTACTTTGACTTCTAAGCCTATAATTATGTTGAAGAAAGTAATTATTAAGCTTAACTAACTTGAAAATATGATTTTAATAGGATAATCCTATCTTTTCATTACATAATAGCAAGATTATTGTTTTTATATTGCTTGATTTTTGTGCTAAGGATAAAGAATTCCGCAGCTCTTAAAAATTAGAAAAGCTGGTTACTGGTATGTAAAATATTGCATTAATTTTTAAATATTTTTTGGAAATTTCAACTATATATTTATTTTACATGTACTAAATCATAGTAATAGAATAATATTCTCCAATAATTAATGTGGCCGACTTTCGAGAGTTTAGACAAAAGTTACAGCTCTTTATAACTGAGTAGAGAAGTCAATATGTAGAGATCAATTTCTAGATGTTTATTAATAATTTTCTACTAATGCAGTCCCTATCACAAGTTTATAATTTGTAAAACTTGTTAATTGTAGATCCATGAAATTTATTAACGAAAAAATACTGATGATAAACGTTTTTCTCCTCTTCTGAGTGCGGTGCTGACAGTGGTGGAGATCTGTAAAAAGTGGCCGGGGTTTCTATCTCCTATGCCCATTCTGCTGTGATAATCCGTCAATGATTTAGTTGGATATGTAGAATAGCAATGTAAAATATAGGAGTCGTACTTTACTTGGGGATTAACCACTATTTATAAGGATGATTAGGAATCACTGTCTTTAATGGTCATAACTGTATTTACTGATAGGTGCCATTTCATCTCCCTCATTACTCAAAGTTAATGAGGGATGTTATAGCTTCTCAATCGACAGTGGTAACTGTTGGACCACCGCTATCCAGATCTAAGAGGCAAGTTATGAGATCATCGGGGCAGGTGAGCCAATGAGGCGGGCGAACCACCATTGGCAGACAACATATAGCAACTGTCGTCGTTTTTATCATCATAAGCCCACTACTTTTAATATTGTTTAATATTGTATAGTTTAACGTATTAAACACAAATAAAATGTTTAAAGTATGATTCGAATTATTGCTTGCCCAAAGCAATTACCAGCCATAACTTAATCTATCATTTCACGTTGTTATTTTCAATCACCAAACACCATGGTTTTAAAGTTTAGATTATAGCGGCTGATGAGGTATGGATGACAAAATACCATCCCTTGCCCTATTAGGTAATTGGGGTGGGGACGGGGAACATGAACCCCGCCTTGAATTCTCTGAACCCATTTCTAATTGTTTTACTTTATTTTATATTATTTTCATATTTTTAAATATAAATCGTATTTAAAATAATAATAATAAATAAGTAAATGAGGCAATTAATGGAAATATTCTCATCTTGCTCTCGCTCCATTCCTGCCTCGCTTCCTAGAGAGGGCCGCTCCGTCCTTGTCCCGCCTCATTGCCATCCATATGCAGTGGCCTAGACTATTCAGCTCCTTTTTTTTTCTTCTATTTCCTCTGTGTTTATGTCTAATGCTTACATATTTATATATGCAATCAAGAAGCATAAAACCTCACTAATGTCTTGGAAGTCTTTAAATTTTGTTTGATTTGAAAATTGTAAATGTCTTGGTTCGTAAAATCAGGATGTCTATTCTTCTTCTTTTGGTGATGCTTCACTAAAGCGGTGTTGGAGTTGTAACTGCATTCTTGGGAAAATGGACTGTCAAATGAAAGTCGATCCAATGTACATCTGGAAAAAGCATACCAAAGTGATGAGATGGAACGAATGCATAAACACATCGACTTGTTGATACAAGAATTGGCAGCATTGCACACTGATCATCAAGACAAACAAGGTAAGCGATGAAGAAATCGTTGGGGCCGACACGGTAGAAAGGGTGGCCATGGTGCTGCTCCTACTGTAGTAGATGAAGAAGCACTCAATCTCGAATGTAACAATTCATCTTCTAGTAGTAAAGAGTACAAGAGTCAACAATCCTTTTGGACAACCAGTTTCTATAGCAATGAATCATGTGGAGGAAGAGGATTGGCGATAGGCAAGTAGATTGTGCGTGTAGTGGGCACATGGTTTGTTAGAATTGACAGGGCAGATATTGCTGAGTATGTGGAAAAACCAATTTTTTATGAGGAAATTGAACATGAGTTGGAGAAAGAATTATTAAAGGGGATATGGGGTCGTTGCTAGTTTCACTATGGGTGGCACTGTTTGCACGGGACAAAATCGACCAACACAATGTAATTTTTTATTCATCATTTACCATGGGTGAAAAAGTGTGTCGCTTTATAGTAGAGTTGGAAAGTTGTGAAAATGTCGTCCTATCTCAAGCAGTACAAAAATTGAGTTTGATAAAAGAGAAACATCCTAAATCGTATAAGCTTCCTTGGTTAAAACGATAAAATGAAATCACGTTGAATAGTCGGGTTCTTGTTGCTTTCCATCTAGAACTTAACTTAAATGGATGAGATTTTGTGTGATATTGTTTTAATGGACACCTATCACTTGTTGCTTGGATGTCATGGCAGTTTGACCAACATGTGAACATATAATTTTGTATTTTGGGATAAAAATATTATTTTGTTGTGTAGCAAAGATTCGCCAGTTTCTATACTGAAGAGAAGTAATAGCTTTGTTTTGGCTTGCGCTCCTTTCATGCGCGATGGAAGAGTTGGGCATGGTTTTTATTTTGCTCAATAAAGAAATATGTGAATTTAATGTGATACCATCAGTGCGAAACCTCATTGATAAATTCATGGATGTGTTTTCTGGGAACATCCCTGCGGGTTCACCACCTCTTTGGGACGTCCAACAATTTTCTTTTGTCTTGAAGCACAATGTTGTACATAAAAATATCTTTTACGCGGATTCCACGTAGGGCAAAAAGAACACGTGGCATGACAAAGTGCATCGGGAGACCCTAAGCTTAATACTTTAGCCTCAGCAACCAAGGCGTATCATGAAACCACATCTAGCAGAGCATAAATTCAACACATGAAAATAATTAGAAATGGAGAATGACACATATGTAGCTTCGTCCTAGCCTCAGATCTGAATGAGTCTTCATAATGTAAAATTGGATAGTCTCCACTACCATCTTAGTGCACATCATCTACAAGTGCACAACATGTCCCTGCTTGTATGTCAAATCTATTTCTTTAAACATGTGAAATTTAGGGACATTGGGAATTGGAATTTAGTACTGTCTCTAAATCAAAATATTACAAAGGTCTAAAAAATAACTTAAATACACTTAGTCATTTGCACATATACATAAGATTTTCCTAAATTCATCTTTTATATATATTGTCTGAGTGCTTTTGGCCTCTGTACCACTCTTATATAACTGGTCGTCGTGTCACGAGCCGACTCTTTTAGTCGCGTAGCACAACTATTTTTCACCTGTGTGACAGTAGTTTCACTCTATTCGACTATCTTTTACCTTCTCTATCACGAGTCTAGATATGACCCATTGCTCATTTTGCCCACAAAGCTTATTAGCGTGTAAATACTCTAACACATCATTGCTGCACTTAGTGTCAAGGCACTCACCTATTAGCAATGCACTCTCAATTCTGTTGGACCCGACTTAGCTATCTTGTCTACATACTCGTGCACAACATACGGTCTTCTCGAAGCATACTTGATGAATGGAAGCTATCCTAGCTCTGTCCGAAGCAGTGAGGGTCATTTGTATGCCCCAAAATGAAATCTTTGTGCTCATCCCTTCTTATAGGTATATTGGCTTATTGCGTACCGCTATGCCCTTTGTTAGGGCTTCCACTAAGTAGGGCCAACTGACAATCCATGGTTAACTTGACGTACATTCACAACATACTCATTCCAACAACAACGGCATCTTGTCATATTTTCCCTACTATGCGGCATCATCCCATGACCTAATTTTTAGCCAACGGACCTCTGCAACAAGGCTAGAACCTATAGCCAAAATGCACGAGTTAGCATACGAGGTCTTTAGAGTACTTTTCTCAATATCTCATTTAGCCTGGAGGTGTTATAGTATCCTTAGCAAAGCCTTTAGAGTATAGCAATGCTCTATCGGTAACCTCAGGTCCCTTTGGGGTGCCCAATGAAGGACACGAAAGAAAAAGCCACTCGATGAGTTCCAGAACTCAAATGAGTACTTTAGCCCCTTCTGTGAGTTGACTAAAGTAAGCCTTTAGTTGTCTGTGCGGGCCCAAAAGTTTGCACATGTTGTGCATAAGGTTAGCCCGCAAGCTAACATTTCGTTTAGATAGAAGCACGGTAGAGGTTGGCTAACTGCTCACAAAGCATGCCCTCCTTATAATACATGCAGAGAAATAATTCAAGTGACACCAATAGACGTCTTTTAACTGATGAATCATAGTTTTCATAACTATTTCTCTCGACATCCAAATGATGTTCTGTTTGATTCATAGCGAAGCTAAAATCTTCAATATCAAGTCTACAAACTTTCAGCCCCAACATATACTTTACCGTTGAATTAATGCCCTCGCAATATTCTAAAATTATGATAATGCCACTACTTGACACTGTTGCCTTTGGTCCCTACGTTTCATAACCAAACAGGCTCCGATTGTCGTTTGCCTTGTAAGAAGCTTTTTAACTCCTTAGGCAAGATCTTTATAAATCAAATTCTCCAAACCCTATTATTAATGTTCTCTACTTATCGCACGTAGCTGCTGCCATTTTGGCTACTCATACTTCTCCCATCATCCCCGATGGTCACATATATTAGCGTTAAGCTAAGATGTGTTACATGACATGTCGGTAGTATATCATATGCTCAAGTTTACAATTGTCGACTTTGTGCAAACCCTGACGTGGAGAGTTTCTATTGGCTTCAAGTCTAAATGAATTTTGCTGTCAATAGATTCACATCATCTATGGAAACCACACAAAAAGCCAAGAGTAAAAAAGACTAAAAATTAGTGTAAGTGGGTCCAATAGAAACAAAAATCCAATGAGAACAAGGGATGAAGTTCCTGTAACTTCCGCTAGAGAAAATACAAAGAAAATAAGGAATAGAAGGTCCTCGAGAATGGTTTCACAGTTAGCCCAAACCGTTGAGAATACGGCTGGACATGAGACTATTCTTCAATGAGCAAGGACAAGTCGTGTTGTCCCTATAAAAAGAACATGGAAAAAGCCAAGAGGAAAGATTGCACAATGGCCACCCTATGTGTCACATTGTAACTCACCTACTAGTTCGTTACGTGGGAGAAAACAATTTTCTTACGTGAGCGAGAGTAGAGACCTTCTAGGTCCATTAGTGTATTTACAATGTATGGTTATGGAAGCATGAGTGGGCATGAGGATGCTGGCCCCACCATCAAAATAGAGGACTAACGTTATCCTCATATCCAATAGAGAAGATGGAAAATAGAGTCCATCGTCTAGTAAAAATAGACAATAATGATGAGTACGCTCTATTTTTTTACGCGATAAAAGTATTGAGAGAGACAAGAAAGTTTCACATGCCAAATAGAGTGGAAAAGGCAACCATGTTGATCATGTGGGAGATTACAACCATATTTGATACCTAGCACCATTCACATCTAGCTAGATTTGAAAAATCAGTTTTTACATATGTTCATAGTAGGAACACCTAGCTCAATCCCTCTTGGGATGCATCCGTGATATGAGGTAGGAGCCAGGAGAATCTAGAGAGCATGCTGCAAGAGACTGGTTTCCAAGTACTCAAGTCTGGGCTGATCTGATTCACTTATTTGTAAAGAGATGTTCGTAATCAAAAACCTACTTTGTATGATAAGTCGGTGGACATGATAAAGAAAAAAAATCCAAGATCAGAAAATTGTACGGCCAGTTGATGTGTAGTAGAGGTAGGCTACCCCGTGGATAAGGAAAATGCCATGATGCTTGGGCGACGCTCTTGCCTTATTCGAGATATGACTACCTGACTCCTGAGGTAAATACTATTGATCCTAGCATGTCGTACAACAAGATGGGTCCAAGTCTGAATTTCAAGGTAGAAGGACTCTATCACCAGTAAAGTATTGCAGATATCATCATATTGACGAGCATCATATAAATGAATATGTAAACATGAGGACAACAATGGAAGACCGTATTGCTAAGAGTGACCGATTCTTCAATGCCAGGCAATCAGGCAAATGAACGTATTGTCCTCACGCTTTTAGAGACAGACCTTCATAGAAAATTTTACAACAGCTTCATGTTCATGATGCATAAGAGGAAGATCAACTAAGGCAGAATCCCATTTTCCGTCGAGGCAGTCAATGGCTGATCTAAGAGATTCAGAATATCTTTGGAGGTCCTTATATCAGAGGACAATTGATGAATGCACAAAGACATTATGCTCGAGAGGTTAGAGACCCTCATATGACGATTCTTCTGGTTTATTGAGAAAGATAACTTCTAAAAAATTATGCCCGAGAGGTTAGGTGACAATATCAGTTTACAATGCAGTGATAGAAAAGACCCATATTAAAAGATTAAAAACAGTTACTTTTATGTACCACTTGGAAATGAAGTTCTCGATTGCCATAGGCTTGGCCACTGTCAAGGAAAATCAGAAAGGATCTCAAAAGTTCTATTTGAATTCTCTCCAAGTAAGTCCCACCATTGTCATGATGATAGATACAATAATGGACGATGTGATGACTAATTCCGTGGTGGACGAAGTTGATGTAATAAATAATACTGAAATGAAAGTTCCAAAACAAGATTCTCTAGTTGAAAAGTTGATGAGCTTTCCCGTCAATCAAGACACAGCTAGATTATTCCATATTGGCAACGACTTTTCAGACTAAATGACTAGGAAGCTGGAAGAGTTGTTATAGCAAAATCTTGATGTTTTCGTGTGGAGGCATGAATACATGGTAAGAGTCGACCTAAGATATTTTGTCATATTTTGAAGGTTGATCTTAAATTTTGCCTCCACAAGTAGAATAGAAGACCACTCAATCTATAAATGTATGAAGTCTTGAAAGATGAAGTTGACAAATTGATATCCAATAGTTTAATCCGTAAGGCGCACTATTCTAGTTGGACCACTAACCCGATCATTGTGAGAAAGCTGAATGGAAAGTATAGTATATGCATTGATTTTTCAGATTTGAACAAGGTTTGTCCCAAAGACAGATTCTCGCTGCTTCGCATTGATCATTTCGTCGACGCGATGGTGGGGCATGCCTTGTTGAGATTCATGGACAACTATTTAGGCCATAATCAGATTCCTATAAATGAACCAGACGAAGAGCATACTTCCTTCATCACTAACTAAGGATTGTACTACTACAAAGTGATACCCTTCTACCTCGTGAATGGCAAAGCAACTTACTAGTAGTTGGTGAATCAAATGTTTACCAATGAAATCAAAAAAACAATGATTTTTCTCGGTGCCTTATCATTATCCCACTGAATTAACGATCGTAAGTAGTTTGTGGCCTTTCGCCAAATGGGGAGTTGACATTGTAGGTCCACTCTCCAAGGGAAGAGTTGGCATCCAATATATAATAGTGGCCATTGATTATTTTGCAAAATAGGTTGAAGTCGAACCACGAATTTCTATTACTGAGAAAAATACCACAAAGTTCATCTGGAAGAGAATCTAGAGGCTTGGGGTCCCTCTTGTTACGAATAATGGGAAACTATTTGACAATAGTAAGTTGCAGAAGTTATGTGATGATTAAGGATTCAGAAAGAGTTTTCTACTCAATGGGCAAGGGTAAGTCGAGGCTATAAATGAAACAATCAAAGATGCATTGAAAATAAAGCTAGACACCTTAAAAGGTAGATGGGTGGACGAGCTTCACCATGTTCTTTAGGCTTATCGAACCACCACTTGGGGACAGTTGAACTCGGGCTTTCTTCAACTTGGCAGATCCATTTTAATAAGTTGTCTAATGATGAGTCTATATTGGTACAACTTGACTTGTTGGATGAAGCCAGTGACAGGTCTCAAACAAGAATGGCTAAGTATTATAATTCCAAGGTCAGTCGAATGGTATTTCGGGTCAGCGACTTATTATTGGGGAAGGTATTCATAGGAAAGCATATTAAGACCGTTTGGTCCAAATTAGGAGCGACCTTATCGCACCACTGCTGAAGTTCGACCCATAACATACGAAATTAAAGGCTTGGATGGGATGAGCCATACTCACTCATGGAATACTGAGCATTTGATAAAGTGTTACTAGTAGAAGTTGGGTCATTTACTCGTACATTGTTGTAAGTAGCTAAGAAGTATTCATCTTCAGTTGAATGTTAAACTTAATCTTTTAAAAGTCGTTGGTAAATTTGAGATTAATTGAAGATCTTACTTCCTCGATTCATTCAAGGCTTAGTTATTTGATTTATTTAATATTGAAACAATGCAAGACTAACTTTTCAAGAGAAATGTTTGAATTTCATTGATGAAGAAGAGTACAACTTCAGTACAATGTTAAAGAAGAAGAAAAAAAACAACTCTATTCCACCTCTAAAGGGTCATCACAAAATGAGAAAATAAAAGATATATGGTTGCTCGATGGTCGAGGATGGTGAACTTCTGCTTCAAAAATGTAATATGTTGTCCTCGCCTCGGTTGAACCTTTTGTAGGTCTTCATTTTGATAGATTCGTACCCAACTGGGTCACCCGGAGATAGTAAACCATGTATATATGTTTGAAGATCAGGTGTAAAGTAGTCTTGAAAGACAAATCTAAGAGGTTATGGTAAGAAGCCTCAGGTTAAACTAGAGGAAAAAGACTCCCTCGAAACTTTGGAGTTAAGAGAGAGACCTCCCAACAACTTCCTATTTGACAGATGCCCTATCTCGAAGAAGGACATAAAGAGCTTGTATAGTTTCATGTGGAACATCAAGCTGTCATCTACGGATGAATCTTGTGGACTGGAGAGCATCAACAGCGATAGCGAATTTAATTAACATCTTGGATCCGTGCTTTGCTTTGATTTCATTTTTATCACCAAGCCTAGCAATGAATCCCTCAATTTGTATAGGATAATGAAAATTATCAAATAAAGGCCCCATTCGTTTCTAATAATCTTTACAAAGTTCATTGTTGCCACTGTTGGAGCCTTTTTCCTTTTCTTTATGGAAAAAGATGGAATGATTGAAGAAAAAGTGTAGAATATTCAAAGTGATTACATCGAGTGCTTTATAAATTTCACGAGAATAAACGAATTTGCTTGCAAACTTACCTCACTATTATAAATAACACGCTAGGGTGCTTTAAAATTTGCAAGAAAGTAAACGAATTTACTTGTAAACTTACCCCACTTTTATAGATAACACGTCCCAAGGCTTGTCCGTTGAATCACGATATCAAAAATCTCAACTGTTGATCCGAGATTAAATATGGCCCTAAGATATGTTCATTACTCCTCGAGGCACCAACTGTCGCGCACGATGATCCATGAATTTATGGCAATCATAAGAGGTGTCTGTCATGCCTCTCAACCTTCACAATCCACCTACGACATGTGGCATTGGAAAATACTTACAAGATTTAGTTCAGTCCTTCGCCTCATATAACTATGTGGTTCAAACTTGGGGGTTGATGTTACTACTTTTGCATTGAAGAAAGAAGAATCTAGAGGCTTATGCGCAAAAATTTTCATATTCGGCTAAAACAAATCGTAGCAAATTCAAAGAGCTTCTAATTTTGTTTGGTGTGATATGCTTGAGAGAAAAAAAGAAGCCATCAATTTGAGCCTCAGATCTTTTTTGCATAGAAGCCACATGTCAAAAGATGCTCAATGCTTAAATTTCGAATCTGGTTGGCACAGAAGCTATATATCCAAAAAAAGTTAAAAGTATACCAATTCCTGAGCTTTGGATTTGCTTGGCATAGAAGCTACACATCAAAAGATGCTCAATGATTAAGCTTCTAATCTACTTGGCTTAGATGATACAAATAAAAAAGAAGCTAAAAGTAAACCAGTTCCTAATTATTGGTTCTGTTTGGCATAAAAGCTATAGAATAAAAGAAAATGAAGGATTAAGCTTCAAATTTGCTCAGCACAAAAGCTATTTATAAAAAGAATTTATATATACCGACTATTCAAACCATCAGTTCCCAACAAGCCTGAGTTTGGCCTTGGAACAATAAGAAGTTTACATATAATTTCAAAATGAAGAAATTGGAAGAATTGGTAGGATGAAAGCATAGCCTCACATTGGACTAAAACTTTATGACAAGCTAAGTACTTCAGGAAATCTTTTACCTTACATAAATGTAAGGCTCTGACTTGGGAAACTGATGTTGTACATAAAAATATCTCCATCTTACATAGATGCCACGTAGGGCAAAGAGCACACACAGTACAACAGCAGAATTGTGTCGGTGACCCTGTGGTTAATACTTAGCCTCGGCAACCGAGGCGTATCAAGAAGCCTCGTCCGACAAAGCATAAATTTAACACATAGAAATAATTGAAAATAAGGGATGATACATATGTAACCTCATCCCAGCCTCGAATATAGACAAGTTACATAGTGCAAAATTTGATAGTCTCTACTACCATCTTAGTGTGCCTCATCTATACATACACAACACGCCACTGCTGTATGTTAGCAATTTATTTTGTATAGCGCAAGTGTATGGATCGCACAAGTAATAAATTGGATTTAGAGTCCAAGTATCGTACCCACAAGGATTTAGATAGTTCAATACAATTAAATTAACCTTAACCGAATCGAATTAACTTTTGTTATTTTGCTACTTAAAAACTAAGTATATTAATAACTAAAAAGAATTGATTAATTATAATTTAAACAAATGAAAGATTGAGTTTATGCCGAATTACTTTGAATATGAGAGAGAAAAGTGTACTAGGATCTTGAATCTACTTATACCAATCCCCTTTAACCCGAACCGTTGAATTTGATGACATGATTTAATTATGAAGATCAATATTTCAAATTTGTTTAACAATCTCTCTCGAGTAGATTAAACATATTCATGTATGTAACCCAATTATATCTCTATGATGGATGCGAACATAGAAGAATGCATTAAGATTTATGAATACTTAAAGATCACGTAAAGTATAGCGGTATATCTCTATCCTCTATCAGACTCTACGATAATTGATGCTATGTTTAACTTACTTTCAATCCCTCGATGGTAAAATAAGCCACAAAGTCATCCAACCATTGCGCATATAGTAATGGGAAAATGAAATCAATATCAATTATTCAAAATTAAAAACATGCTTAAATATGAAAAACTAGGTTCAAATAATTAAAAGTTCATGATAGAAGTTTCATCATGATTCTAGTACAAAACAAATCTATCCTAGCATACTAAGAATAAGAAAACAAAAAGAAAATATAAAAGCCATCACTCATATAGGAAAAAAACTTAAAAGAGTTGATATTGATCTTCATTCTTGTTTTTCTTCTTGAATTCTTCTAATAATTCCTCTCTCTAATTATGAGTTAAGAACTCATATACATATAGTATCCTCATTGTGTTTCAAAAAATCTCAAAATATTATTAAAATCGTGTCCCAAAAAGTTTTCTAATTGGAGTCGAACTAAAAAAGGTAACAAAATCTACGGGGGGAAAATTTTAGACTGGGCTTTCGCCCTGTGTGCCCGGGTGATCACCCACTCATTCGTGTCATTCATATCAATAGACAGAAAAAATCTATTTTGATTTCAACCACCACTTTCGGGATGATCATGTTGTATATAGGCAAAGGCTAGATCAAATTATCGGAAGATATGTGCAAGAAGATGAAATGAGATCTATGTCAGTGATCTTATGCGTTTAATATTTTCGCAAGTGTACGGATCGCACAAGTAATAAAATAGATTTTGAGTCCGAACCCACATAGATTTAGATAGTTCAATTTCAATTATACTAACATTAACCGAATCTAATGAACTTTGGAAAATTGATGATTAAGAACTAATTAAACTATAAACTAAGAACAATTAACTAATTATAATTCAAATAAACAAGAGATTAAATTAAAGAAGTATTACTTTAAAATTGGAAAAGAAAAGAGAAAAAAAGCATACTAGGATCCTGAATCCACTTATACCAATTTTCTTTAACCCGAACCGTTGAATTTGATAACATGATTTAATTATGAAGATCAATATTTCTAATTTGTTTAACAATCTCTCTCGAGTAGAATTAAACATATCCATATATGTGACTCGACTATATCTCTATGATGGATGCGAACATACAAGAATGCATTAGAATTTGTAAATACTTAAAGATTACGTAAAGCATAGCGGTATATCTCTATCCCATATCGGACTCTACGATAATTGATACTATGTATAACATATTTTCCATCTCTCGAAGGTAAAACAAGCCACAAGAATCATACAACTATTGCGCACATATTGTAGATGAAGAGAAATCAATATCAATTATTCAGAATTAAAAACGTGCTTAAATATCAAAAATCTAGATTCAAAGAATTAAAAGATCATGATACAAGTTTCATCACGATCCTAGCACTAAAAGGTTTAACCTAACATACTAAGAAGAAAAAAATAAAAAGAAAAATAAAATATGGAAGTCATCACCTGGATATGAAGAAAACTTGAAAAAAAATGTTGAACTTGATCTTTGTTTTAGTCTTGAAAGGATGAATCTTGACCTTTGTTTCTTGATACATCTCTTGTTTTTCTCTCTAAATTGGCTCTCAAATCGGTTCTAATTTGGCTCTGATCCGGCTCCCCAAATTATGAGTTAATAACTCATATTTATACTTACCTAATTGTGCCTTAAAAGATCCCAAAATATTACAAAATTCGTGGGCCAAAAAGTTTCCTAATCGGATTAGAACTCAAAAAGGAAAATAAAAATCTCGCAGCAAAATTAACACTAGGCGGCTAGTTTTCAAATGGCCATAACATATTGTAGAAAGCTCCAAATTGAGATCCGTAAAAAGTGGTGGACTCGTAATTCGATTATATTTCCAATGGTATATCATTTACTCGTCGATTTTACCAAATTATTGCTTTTTTTTCTATTCTTCTCCAATTACTTATAAACAAGTCCAAAACTGAAATAGAAAGAATAATACAATAAATTAAGTAAAAATTCAATAAAATAACGGGGTAAAAGCTTAGTTTAAAGATTCGAATAAGTGCACAAAATGTACTTATCAAACACCCCAAACTAAACATTTGTTTGTCCTCGAACAAAAATAAAATTAAACTACAACTTTAAACTCAGCTAAAAGAATTAACAGGAATTGAGTTAATGTTAAATTTCTTGTCATATGCCTCAATTTCGAATATAAAGTAACATTTTTAGAAATATATTAAACAACACAAAAAAATTTCACTTATCCAATGCTCGACCTTTAGTGAATATGTGATTAACTAAAAATTGAACTTACACTTGTATTAGACCACAACCAATATTGTGTTGTTGATATTTTTACTGTCCCGAATCCTTTGTAGTCATTTGTTCCTTACACTCTCATAAATTATCACACTTTTAAAGCTTTTCTCTCCAATCCCGAAGTGTTCTAGCGAATTTGGTTCCTATTGATCAACACAATATTTTTTTTTTTAAATAAAGTGGTAAAAATTAGAACTTGTATTCTTATAACTAGGATGGTGAATGATTTCTAAATTCTCATCTTTAGTCTTCGAGGGTCTAACCTATCAATCCTTACCGAGCACTTTAACTCTTTTTATTTTATTTAACCAATATAGACGATCTTACATCCTGTGCAATACTTCTCTCTCACTAGCTTTCTATGTGACCATTGTAGTGAGCTTTGGGCCGATGATTCCCAAGTTAGATGACCATAGGGCATCAGATTTTAAGATACCTTAACAGGCCTAATTGCTTCGAGTCAGATATTTTATTCATATTTATTAGTAATGAGTAGTGCTCGATTTAGATTTCTTGACTACAACCTATTCAACCAAAGATGAGACCCAGGAAAACCAAACCCTCAAAATTCTACAAAAACATGTACTAACTTTAACACCCTCAAACTGTTCTCAAACAGTTTGGTTACTAGTCTAAGAATTTAGGAACATAATTTTTCACAATAATCAAAGTCAATAATATCAACCCATACACTCAAGTCATGTTTCTTATAAGTGATAAGTCAATAGTGGCTACGTGCTTCAAATATAGTCTAACATGGATAAGTATTTAGGTAAAAGCACGAGTTAAAGTGTTGTCTAATATTCTATCTAAAAATGTACTTAAATTCAAACAAATATCATCATTGGCGGCAATATATTCAATAATTGCTAGAATTTTTTTTCTTTTTTTTTTTAAAAATTTTTAAAAATTTTTTTTTTGAAAAAAATGAAATACTAAATATATTTTTAAAAAAAAAAAATTATAATTTTTTTAAAATCAAAATTTGCAGTTATATAAACCTGAAATATAAGAAAGTTCAAAATTCATCAATTAAGTATCCTGATACTTAATCCGCTCCCAAACTAAAATATTACATTGTCCTCAATGTAGTGATAAAATAAAACAAATAAAGGAGGAAAAGATTAGTTACTCCATGGAGATAGATGTGGAGAAGATAGATCTGTCTGACTGAAGATCCGGTTGAATTGGAATCAGATGTGGAGCTGTGACTCTTGGTCAAAAGATGATGTCATAGATATTATCCAAGCAACTTGCAAAATGGGACATCCTGCGATTGACAGAGTGAAGCTTTTTAAGGGTATTAAATAATAAATGAAATAAAAACTAATAAATTAGTTAAACTAATTAAAATTACTACATATAAAGCAAGTAAATAAAAGGGTTAGAAAATGGGTTGCCTCCCATTAAGCACTTATTTATAGTCATTAGCTTGACTTATTGTCTAGTTGCTTTACGACACTCTAAATAGTGCTTTGGAGGACATACTTTGCTTGTCTCTATTGACTTTGCACCATTTTTCGTTTATCCTCAAACATTTGAATTTGTTCTCCTCATAAAAATATGATTTTAGTGTAGTACATTGCTCGAACACAACCACGAAAACTTCAACTTCTTCATCGACCTTGATCACAAATTCAAATTTAGAAGAAAAAGGAGAGTTGGAGAATTGCTTGTCTAACTTGTGCTTTTATAATCTCTGAGGAAGTAGGATTGGAGGCTCATATGGTTTGATAGGAATGGTTGCCTTAACCTGTGGTGTACTTTGAATTCTCTTTAATATCTGTTGTCTGCTCAGTCTGTTCTATGTGTTCCTCATCAGTAGACGGTACCTTTTCTTTATTTGCAACTGGCCTCTTTACATGAATTTCTGGTAATTGAACCTCACTTCTGGTAGTAATAGCCGTAACATTTTCTTTGGGATTTACCTCTATATTGCTTGGCAACGTATCTGGCACTCTGCCTGATATAGCAAGTGTCATCTGACCCATATGTATTTCCAAATTTTTTATTGAAGCGCATTGATTTTGAAAATTGATCTCTGTCTGTCTCATGAACTGATTAGTTATTTCTATGTACTCATCAATTTTCTCGATGAATTTACCGAGAATATCTTCTAGTGAAGTTCTCTTTTCTGGCTGCTGAAACTAAGGACCTCGTGGTCTGATATTATTTTAATTATCCTTCTAAGAGAAATGTGGATGATTTGCGATGAATTCTCCAACAATCATGTTGTCCTCATCAATATCAGAAGTAGCCTCATATCTCGCTATATTGGCATGCTACATTTGAAGAAAATCTCCAAAAAGTATGTTGTCCTCATCAATCTAGAAGTAGCTCGCTATATTGGCATGCCGCATTGCAAGGAAATCTCCACAAAGTATGTTGTCCTCATCAATTTCAGAAGTAGCCTCATATCTTGCTATATTGGCATGCTGCATTGCAAAGAAATCTCCAACAAGCATGTTGTCCTCATCAATGCTAGATTAGCTCTGGATGATTTGTGGAGTTATAAAGTTTCCAACTAGCATATTGTCTTCATTGATCTCTTGGTACTCCATCTTGTGTTGTGGTCTGAAAAAAAATGAAGATAAATTGAAACTGAAGTAAACTAAAATAATAATAAATAAATTAAATAAATAAAGTTCGAATTAGTATTAAAATAACTAAAAAAAACTAAAACTAAATCTTCGGCAACGACGCCAAAACTTTGTCAGCGATTTTATGTGTTTAATATTTCTGCAAGTGTACGGATCGCACAAGTAATAAAATAGATTTTGAGTCCAAGTATCGAACCCACAGAGATTTAGATAGTTCAATTTCAATTACACTAAACTTAACTAAATCTAATGAACTTTGGAAAATTGATGATTAAGAACTAATTAAACTATAAACTAAGAACAATTAACTAATTATAATTCAAACAAACAAGAGATTAGATTAAAGAAGAATTACTTTAAAATTGGAAAAGAAAAGCGTACTAGGATCCCGAATCTACTTATACCAATTTATTTGAACCCGAACCGTTGAATTTGATAACATGGTTTAATTATGAAGATCAATGTTCCTAATTTGTTTAACAATCTCTCTCGAGTATAATTAAACCTATCCCTATATGTGACCTGACTATATCTCTATGACGGATGCGAACATACAAAAATACATTAGAATTTATGAATACTTAAAGATCATGTAAAGAATAGCAGTATATCTCTATCTCCTATTGGGCTCTACGATAATTGATACTATGTATAGCCTATTTTCCATCTCTCGAAGATAAAACAAGCCACAAGAATCATACAACTATTGCGACATAATTGTAGATGAAGAGAAATCAATATCAATTATTCAGAATTAAAAACGTGCTTAAATATCAAAAAACTAGGTTCAAACAATTAAAGGATCATGATACAAGTTTCATCAAGATCCTAGCACTAAAACATTTAACCTAACATACTAAGAAAAAGATTATAAAAAGAAAAATAAAATATGGAAGCCATCACCCGGATATGAAGAAAACTTGAAAAAGAATAAATCTCGAACTTGATCTTCGTTTTAATCTTGAAAGGATGAATCTTGATCTTCGTTTCTTGATACGTCGCTTGTTTTGTCTCTAAATTGGCTCCCAAATCGGCTCTAATCCCGCTCTAATCCCGCTCTCCAAATTATGAGTTAATAACTAATATTTATAGTTACCTAATTTTGCCCCAAAAGATCCCAAAATATTAAAAAATTCATGGGCCAAAAGGTTTCTTAATCGGATTAGAACACAAAAAGGAAAATAAAAATCCCGTAGCAAAATTAACACTAGGCGGCTGTTTTTCAAACGGTCATAACTTCTTGTAGAAAGCTCCAAATTGAGATCCGTAAAAAGTGGTGGACTCATAAATCGATTATATTTCCAATGGTATATCATTTACTCGTCGATTTCACCAAATTGTTGCTTTTTCTATTTATTCTTATCCGATTACTTATAAATAGGTCCAAAACTGAAATAGGAAGAATAATACAATAAATGAAGTAAAAATTAAATAAAATGACGGGATAAAAGCTTAGTTTGTCGGTCTGAATAAGTGCACAAAATGCACTTATCGATCTATATTTGCCCAGTGCCATTCATTAGCTTTTGGTTGTCATTTTGGGGCTACTAAAATGATTGTAAAGGTCTTACAATCAAGTTTCTATTGGCCAACTCTATTCAGAGATGCCTATAACCTTGTGAAGGTATGTGAAAGATGTTAGTGAACTAGCAATATCTTACAAAGGAATGAAATGTCACTAAACAATATTCTTGAAGTCAAACTTTTCTATATTTTGGACAGCACTGACTTCATGGGTCCCATCTTACATTCGTTCTCCAACCAGTATATGTTGGTGGTGGTCGACTACATCTCTATGTGTGTAGAAGGCTTTACCTACTAATTATGCTCAGGTGGTGTTAAGCTTTTTAAAGAAATATGTCTTCACAGTGGTAAGCACTCTACAATCGTATGTTTAGGGCTCTTCTAACTAAATATGGTGTCAAGCACCACATAGGTACTACCTATAACCCACAGACAAGTGGCCGAGTGGAAATTTCCAATAGAGACCTAAAGAGAATTCTGGACACTATAGTGATTGCAACGCGTAAAGATTGATCTAAGAATTTGGATGATGTACTTTGGGCATACTACACAACCTTTAAAAGACCTATTGGCATGTCTCCACATTTTTTGGTGTATGGAAAGTCTTGTTACTTATCAGTGGAGTTGGAGCACAGGGCATACTGAGTAGGAAAGTCACTCAATTTTGATATGAAATTATTTGGTGAATAGAGGCTTTTACAACTCAACGAGATGGATGAGTTTAGATTGAATGCTTATGAGAACGCCCGGCTTTATAAAGAACGCATCAAGAATAGCACGACAAAAATATTCAGAGGAGAGAGTTTAGGGTTGGGCAACAAGTTCTCTCGTATAATTCTAAAATTGTTTCTTGGAAAGTTATGTTCTAAGTGTTCCGAACTTTTCACAGTGGTTCAAGTTTATTTTTATAGCACAGTTAAATTTCATCACGTAGAGAAGGGCGAATTTATTAAATGGACAGAGATAAACCTGTACTTGGAGGGTTTTTCAAAAGAAAAGACCTCCATCATTCTAGGAGACCTTGAATGATCGTTGCGTCTATCGGTCTCGAGACTATGAATCAAGCACTTAATGTGATGCAACCCATTTTTCTATCCTTTACGTGTTTGTTAATTTATTTCTTAGTTTTTATTTCATAATTTTCTTCATTCAATAAGGAAAATTTTTCATTTTTAGTTAGGTCGTTTTCTTGATTCTTATTAATCTAGGATGGATTTTAGAGTTAACAAAAAAAAACACTAGGCTAGAAAAGTCATCGTTTTACACGCTCAACTTAAATCGAGATTGATTAACAAGGCCTACATTGCATTGACCATATTACACACTGCCTAACAGAATGAGTTTTGGAGAAGGGGAGATGGGGAAAGGTGTGGGAGAAATAGGTAATGGAACCTAACAACATTACATGACACTATTGTGTCGTGCAAGACATCGTGCGCGCAACGCCTAACGAGCACAATATTTGGGATCGCACATTGTCTAAAGATTTGGGATCACACATTGTCTAAAGATCTCTTGTTGGTTTGTGTTTTTATAGACGCAAGCCAAATGTTTTGAAAAAATGGGAAGACAAGCACAAACTTCAAAAATTGCAAAGGAAAATGAAAAGGTTGATGATGAGCTAGCCCATAATCGTGGTCAAACAAACCATAATACTTTCATAACAATGAAGGGGATGATAAGTTTAGGAAATCAATTGAGGAAAGAAGAGTGATTTGAAATAGAGGTAGTTATAGAGGATTTCCATAACACTATTCTTGCACATGTTGGTCATAGGCATTACTGGCACAAGTTAGTAGCCAAACCACACGACACATATCTTCAATTGGTGAGGGAGTTCTACATCAATTTCAATTTAGAATCTCCAACAACAATTCAACCCCCACTGTCATCAAATGAGGATTTGGGGCAGGTGGATTAACTTCCCACCCTCCATCATTGATAAGTACTATGAAGTTGAGAAAAAAGGCGAGAAGACCTACATATGAACATGGATTGGAATGCCGCTGCCACTTTGTTATACGACCTAGAAAAACAATTGCCTTAGAAGAAAAATGTGCACAAGTACAATTGAGATTAAGGAGCGGGTCTGACACTTATACATGCTTGCCACCTCCAATTTTGTATTGGATTTGGGATGTGTTAGCAATTATTATTCTACAAGTGTACGGATTGCACAAGTAACAAAGTGAATTTTAGGGTCTAAGTATTGTACCTACAGAGACTGCGTTAGTCTAATTTTGAATTAACGTAGCCTTACCGATACTATAAAATTCAATGAGTTTTCTAAGATTTAATTATCAAACTACTTGACCAACTACTCAATGCAAGACCTAAATTGACTAAAATTAATGAAAAGTTGAGATGAATGGGAATATTATATAAATTTAATAAAGAAAAGCGTACTGAGATCCTGAATCCACTTATACGAATCCCCTTTAACCCAGAACTTTGAATTTGATAACACGATTTAATTATGAAGATCAATATTCCTAATTTGCTTAAAAATCTCTCTCTGAGTAGAATTAAACCTATCTTTATATGTGATCCGAATATATCTCTATGACAGATGCGAACATACAAGAATGCATAAAAATATTTGTGAATACTTAAAGATTACGTAATGCATAAGCAGTATATCTTTATCCTCTATCGGACTCTAACATATTTTCAATTTCTCCAAGGTAAAACAAGCAACAAAAATCATAAAATCATTGCACATATAATTGTAGATGAAAAGAAATCAATATCAATTGATAAAAATTAAAAACGTGTTTGGATATCAAAGATTAGGTTCAAAGAGTTAGAGAATTATGGTACAAGTTTCATCGTAATCCCAGCACAAAATAAATCTAGCCTAACATACTAAGAAGAAGAAAGTCAAAAGAAAAGATAAAATCCATCATCCAGATAAGAAGAAATATGCGATCATTGTTTGTCGTTCAATCTTGTCCGGATGATTCTTCAATCTTCGTTTCTTGTTTCTCCTATTGAAATCCCCCAAACAATTGACAACCCTAAATTAGAGTTAATCTACTTTATTTATAGCCGTCGTCAATGTTCTAGAAGATCCCAAAAAACCCCAAAAAATCCTAGTTGGAGTCAAACTTAAAAAGGCAAAAATTCCGCTGGTATAAAAATTTCATTGAGCGAAACTCGGGCGATCGCCCAGGCAAAAAGAATTTTCTGCTGCCCAAAAGTAAAGATGGGCAGTAGCCCAACTTAATTGTTTCATTCTACGCCTGTTTGTCCTCAATTTTGGATTTTGGCTTCTTTAGTACTCAAAACTTTCAATAACCTCTAATGCAGTCCTTCGAACTTCAATTGAGTTCAATTTGATCATCGTATTTCCTAAACATCTTCCAATTTGTTGCTCTTTTCATCCGTTCTTCTCGATTTTCTTATAAACAGCCTCAAAACTCAAATAGAAAGAAAAATACAATAAATTAAGTAGAAAACCTATGAAATATTGGGACACAAGCTTAGTGTTAAAGTCCGAATAAGTGCACAAAATGCACTTATCAAACACCCCCAAACTAAACTTTCGTTCTTCCTTGAACATAAACAAAACTAAAATGCAAACTTAAACTAAGCTAAGAGAATCACAAGAAATTGATTCAAAATTAAATTTCTTACCAAATGCCTCAAGTTCGAATATAAAGCAACACTTTTAGAAAGATATTGAACAACACCACAAACAAAGCTTTACTTTTCCAATGCTCGACATTTAGTGAGTGTGTGATTAGCCAATATTTAGCTTATACATATATTAGACCACGATCGACATTGTATTGTTGATATATTTATAATCATGAACCCTTTGCAGTCATTATTTTCGTACACATCTCGTAAAATATCACACTTCTAATGCTTTTTTTCCAATCCTGAGGCGTTCTAGGAATTTAATTTTATTGATCAATACAATGTTTTTTTTTTCTCAAACAAAGTGATAAGAATTAGATACTTGTATATTTAGAGCTAGGATGGTGAGCGATTTCTCAACTCTCATTTCCAACCTCTGGGGTCATAGCCTAAAATTCCTTACCGAGCACCTCTAATTCTTTTTATTTATTTAACTAATGTAAACATTCTTACATCCTGTGTGCAAGAATTCTCTCCCGTAAACTTTCTATGCGACCCATACAGCGAGCTTTGGGTCGATGACTCCCAAGTCAGATAGGGCATCAGGTTTTAAGATACCCTAACAGACTTAATTGCTCAAGTCATACAAGCTATAAGAGAAGTGCAATATGTTATTTTCCTCTTTTTTTTTTTTTCATGGTATTCGATTCTCAAAAGTGATTAGTGCCGGGTTTAGATTTCTTGACTAGAACATATTCAACCAAAGATGAGACACAGAAAACCCAAACCATTAGAATTCTACGAACACAGGCACTAACTTTAACACCCCCAAGATGATCTCATGTAGTTTGGTTACTAGTTTAAAGATTTGAGAACAGGGTTTTTCACAATAATCGTAGGTCAACAATATCAACACAACCCCATACACTCAATTCATGTTCCCTTAGAAGTGATAAGATAATATTGGCTATGTGATCCATTAATCTTATCTAACATGGATAAGCATTCAAATTAAAACATAAGTTAAGATGTTGTCCAATATTCTAACTAAAAATGTATTCAACTTCAAACAAATATTATCATTATTGGCGGCAAGCCTTTCAACAATAAGTAGACAATCTTTTTAGGTTTTTCAAAAAGTTAATTTTTTTAACACTACTATTATAAGTTCGGGATAGTAAGAAAATAAAAAATTATCAAATAAGTATCTTAATACTTATCCCACCCCCAAACTAAAATATTACATTGTCCCAAATATAATAGCAAAAATAAAATAAAAATAAAGGAGAAAATGATCATGTACTTCTCGGGGATAAATGTGAAGAAAACAGTATGGGTTGATCAGATGGTGTAGCTGAAGTAGAAGCCCGTAAAGAATCAATAGTCTCGGATATCCAAGAGACTGTCCCGTCAATCATCTCTAGTCAGCTTCTAAAGTGTAGCATCCTTCTGTTCACTTCGTCATATGCATATGTTAAGTGCACTAGTCCGACCGAATTCTAACATCATCGTGAAGTAGTCTACATACGTGCATACTCATATGTTGTAGCTTGTGCTGTGTGTGCTACACCTCTATCAATGTACCATCCATGCTGTTCACTGATCTACTAATCTCCGTCAGGGCTACCTAGATCTGGGTGAACTATATGCTAAGGTTTAACTCAGCAGCTAGAGCTGGTTGTGGTATTAGATGTGCTTGATCATGATCTCCCTTATCTGGCTGTACCACTAGAGCAGGCTCTACTCTAGTCTCTCATGCTCGCATTCTGGCCTCCAAATTTTGAATAGTCTTAGTGTTTAGTAGGGCATGAGGAATATCGACTTCCTCAAATGGCAATATGGGCACTCTGGCCTCTACACAAATCCCACTTATTAGGCATGGGAACATAATAGTGCACTAGAAATCTATTAAAGTTTCCAACTCTCTAACAAACTTGAAGATGTGTGTCCCCAAGTCCATTTTCCGATCTCGTGCCAAATGGTATAGAAGGCAAGCTCTTTCTCTAGTAATTATCCTCCATTGAGTGGTTGGGTTGATATTTGTACAAACAAATATGTGTAAATCTCTCAAATCCCTAGTCAGCTCATCATGTTTAAAGTAAGTATTGGCCAACGGCCATGCATTCTCTCTACCGTACCAAAACCTTACCACCGACTTCATGTCATGTTCATGAGGTAATGGATCTATCCCCATGTAGGTCAGCTCATAGCATCGATCAATAATAGTTGGGCTTAACCAAATCCACCTGCCTCTCACCTACATCTTGTTCCAATTAGAAGATTCTGGAGTATCAATTTCCTGGTTGAATTTGGCAAAGAATTCCCTAATCAAAGTCATGAATGCCGCATGTGAGCTCTAGCCACGTACTCTATCCACACTATTGTATCACACGCTCTAGCATATGCTGTTGAAAATCTGCCATCTCTAGTCTTCTATCATGGTGGTAGTTCTTGCATTTCCACTTTTCGTCATACGTCTCCCGTGTTTCCGTAGTTTGGAACCTTGGTGTGCCTCTATAACTACTTGGTTCTTCAGCCTCTCTATGACAAGAAGAAGTCTCACCTATTTTTTATTTTCCTATCCTTTGAGCTGTGGTCTTTTTTTGGTGCCATTTCTACCTATAAATATATGAAATATAGAAACTATTAATACGATAGATAATAAAAATCAAAGTAGATTACAATGGGAGGCTATCTCCAAACTATCCATTCTATGTATCATATATAAATGAAACCCAAGTCGTGTACCCAATGTACTAATTAGGCCATGTTAAGAAATAGGAGGCTTAGGGTGCCGATTGTACACTAAATATAGTAAGAAAAGATTGCCCACACTCTCAAACTAGCATAAAAGTGGTGGATTTGCTTATTTAAAACCTAGACCGACCACGACTTTCGCCACCAAAAAATTTGTTGAACTAGAGAAGTTTTATCTAGTGATCTCATGACATATGTAAGCTCATAGGTTGGTCTCTATCATGTGAAATTTGAGGTCAATAGCCCCATATGGATAGACCTTTGTGATTGTGTAAGGACCCGACCACCATGACCTCAACTTGCCCCGAAAAGGCTTGAGGCGATCATTATATAACAACACTTGCTGGCCAACCTCAAATTTTCTCCTTTGAATACTTTTTGGTCCGCCCCTTATAAAATTTTGCATTCTCATAGGCCTCCAATCGAAACTCATCCATCTCATTTAATTGAAGTAGTCCTTTTTCACGGTTATCCTGAAATCAAAGTTTAACTTATTGACTGCCTAATATTTATGGTGCTTGAAATCAACTGGTAAGTGGCATGCTTTTCCAAAAACTAACCGATAGGGATACATGCCTATAGAAGTCTTGAAAACTATTCGACAGACCCATAAAGCATCATCTAGTTTCTTTGAACAATCTTTTCTTAATGAACTAACCGTCACCTCAAGAATCCGCTTCAACTCCTGGTTAGAGATTTCAACTTGACCACTGGTTTGAAGACGATAGGGATTAGAAACATGATGTCAGACCCTATAATTAGCTAATAATGACTCAAATTGACGATTACAAAAGTGTTTACCCCCATCACTAATGATGGTTCGGGGCATGCCACAACGAGTGAAAATGTACATTTTCAAGAAATCCATCACAACCCACGCATTAGTGGTAGGCAATGCAACTGTTTCAACCCATTTTGAGACGTAGTTAACCATAACCAAAATGTAATGATTGGAGAACAAGGGGCAAAATAGCCCCATGAAGTCAATACCCAACACATGAAAAAGCTCTACCTCGAGTATACTGTTTAGAGACATCTCATTTCTTCTCGAGAAATTCCATGTGCACTGGCATCGATCACACTTTTTCACAAAAATGTATACATATCTGAATAGTAAAGGCCAATAGAAGCCCGATTGTAGAATATTGGCAGTTGTTTTAGATGCACTAAAGTGTCTAGCGTAGGCTGAGACGTGGCAATACTCAAGTATATGAGAGATTTCTTCTTCAGAAATACATCGTCTAATTATTTGATCTAGACCCCATTTGTAGAGAATAGGGTCTTCATAAAAATAGTACTTCAAGTCAGAGAAGAATTTCTTCTTTTGGTGAATTGAATAATTTGGCTGGATGATGGACTTGGCTAAGAAACTCACTACGTCTGCATACCATGGTGCTTCATCAAAGTTAAAAATCTGCTCATCTCAAAAAACTTCATTAATATCCACGATCTCGATCTGCTCCCACAGCTTAAGTCTAGATAGATGATCATCTATTACATTCTCACTTTCCTTATTGTCTCTTATTTCCAAATCAAATTCTTGTAGAAGTAAAATCCATCGGATTAACCTTGGTTTTGCATATTTCTTTGCAGCAAATATTTCAAAACGGCGTGGTCAATGTATACTATTACCTTTGATCCAACAAGATATGATTGTATTTTATCAAAGGCATAGACTACAACTAGGAGTTCCTTCTCAGTAGTGGCGTAGTTGAGCTGTGCATTAGTCAATGTCTTACTAGCATAGTGTATCACATGAAAAATCTTATCTTTTCACTGTCCCAACACTGCTCCTACTGCATAGTCACTTGCATCACATGTCAATTCAAATGATAGACTCCAATCTGGTGCAATTATCACAGGTACTGAAATAGCTTCTCTTTTAGAGTGTTAAATGCCAATAAACACTCTTCAAAAAGACATAGGGTATCCTTGACCAGAAAATTGGACAACGATTTAGTGATCTCAGAGAAGTCTTTGATAAAGCGACGATAGAAGCTGGCATGCCTAAGAAAACTGTGAATATCCTTAAAAGAGATTGGTAGTAGTAATTTCTCAATAACATGTATCTTTGGCTTATCCACTTCAATGCCCTTAGCTGAAATTCGATGTCTCAACACGATACCATCTTGAACCATGAAGTGACACTTTTTACAGTTAAGTGCTAGATTTGTTTCCTCACATCGCTGCAAAACTAGGTACTAGTTCTCCAAGCACTCATCAAAAGATGAGCCAAACACTAAGAAGTCATCCATGAATATTTCAATAAACCTCTCCACCATATCAGAGAAGATAGTCATCATGCAATGCTGAAAAGTGGCAAGAGCATTGGATGGACCAAAATGTATCATGCGGTATGCAAAAGTACTATAGGGGCACGTGAAGGTCATTTTTCTCTTGATCTTCAGGTGCTATCGAGATCTCATTATATCTGTAGTATCTATCTAGACAGCAATAATGAGAGTGTCCAACAAGTCTCTCCAACATCTGATCAATAAATAGAAGGATAAATGATCATTCTTAGTAGCTATGTTGAGTTTACGGTAGTCAATGCAAACTTTCCATCTCGTGATTGTTCTGGTCAGAATCAATTTATTCTTTTCATTCTAAACCACTGTGACACCACCTTTCTTTGGCACTACCTGAACTAGGCTAACCCATTCACTATCTGAGATTGGATAAATAATCCCTGCATCCAAAAGTTTCAATACCCCTCCTCTCAAAACTTCTTTCATTTTAGGATTCAACCTCCTCTGATTGTTAACACTTGGTCTAAAATTCTCCTCCATGAAGATTTTATGCAAGCAATTTGTAAGACTGATGCCCTTGATGTCAGCAATAGACTATCCAATACCCACCGTTCTCTGAGCACTCGAAGCAATTTTTTCTCTTCAAGCTCACTAACAAAATTTTCAATTATCACAAACAATGTAGATGATTCTCCAAGTAAGCATAAAGGATATGAGATGGCAACTATTTGAGCTCTATTTTATGAGGCTGCTGAATGGATGGCAAATGTTTTATAAAACCCGTACCCAACTCTTCAAAGTGTGGTCTACTTCTATATGGAGGATTAGCTTCAAGATACCCGCTGCACATATCTTAATCTCACCAGAATTAGTGTGAGTTGATTGAGAATGCACAATACAGGCCTCCAATGGATCTGATAGATTATTAAGTTGAAAAGTCTCATGAACTGCATTGTCAATCACATCAATTTTAAAGTAGTTATCTGACTCGATTGGGTATTTTATGGCATTGAATAGATCAAAAGTGACCTTCTCTTCACTAAGCCTCATAATTAGTTGGCCTTTTTGCACATCAATAAGAGCTCCACCAATACTTAGGAATGGTCGGTCCAAAAGAAGTGGCACATCTCTATCTTCCTCCATGTCAAGAATAATAAAATCAGCCGAAAAGATGAATTTGTTCACTTTTACCAGAATATCTTCAACAATTCATCTTGGGTGTTTGATAGACCAATCAGCTAGCTGTATAATCACTGTAGTTGCTTTAGCCTCCCCAAGCCTAATTTCCTAAAAATAAAAAGTAGCATCAAATTAATACTTGTACCTAAATCACATAAAGCTTTTTTAAAACAATAATCTCCAATGGTGAAAGTTATTGTAAAACTCCCTAGATCTTTTAGTTTATGAGGTAACTTATTTTGTAAAATAGCACTACACTCCTCTGTCAACATCACTATCTCATGTTCCTCCATCTTGTATTTATTTAATAGAATGTCTTTCATGAACTTCAGCTAACTACACATTTGAGCAAGTGCGTCTGCAAAAGGGAAGTTGATTTATAGCTTCTTGAAGATTTCAAGAAATTTTGCGAACTTCTTGTCCAACTTGTGCTTTTGTAGTCTCTGAGGAAACGGGATATGCTATGATAGGAACGGTTGCCTTAACCTGTGGTATACCCGAACTCTCAGTAATAGATATATCTATTGTCTGCTCAGTCTGTTCCATGTGCTCCTCATTAGTGAATGGTTCATTTTCTTTACCTCAACTAGTCTCTTAACATAAATCTCTCATAACTGAACTCCACTTCTGGTAGTGATAGCTTTAACATTTTCCTTGGGACTCACATCTATATTGCTTGACAAAGTACACGGTGCTCTACCTAATATAGCAATTGCCATCTGACCCATAAGTGTCTCCAAATTCTTTATTGACACGTCCGGATTTTAAAGAGTGGTCTTCATCTTTCTTATGAACTGATTATTTGCTTCCGTGTACTACTCAATTTTTTGTATAAATTTACCAAACATATCTTCTAGTGAGACTCCATTTTCTAGCTATTGAAACTGAGGACCCCATGGTCTGATATTATTCTCATTATCCCTCCAAGAGAAATTTAGATGATTTCGCCCACCCAGATTAAATATGTTATAGAACGGGTTATTTTGTTGGCATTGACCACCTTGAATATACTCGACTTGCTCAGGCTACTATGATAGAATAGGACATTCTGATGTACTGTGATTAACCTTGCATTCTTCACAAGTTGGTTTCTTTACTTGCACTACATTGGCTGAATGCGACATACTCTCTACTTTGTGTACTAATGAGTCTATTTTTGTAGATAGCGCCGTGAAAGTGTCTACTTCATGTACTTCTATAGTTTTCTTGTGTAGAACTCTGTCTGACGTCTACATGGCGGTGGTGGCAGCTATTCTTTCAAACAGCTTAAAAGCTTCAACAATAGTTTTGATAGATGAAAAGTCTATCATGCTTTTAAAAGAAAGAAGTAGTCCTGCATAAATATACTGAACTTATAGGCCATTACTAATGCCATGATGAGGGCACATCCTCAGCATATTTTTGAATTTGTTCCATGCCTCATCAAAAGATTCGAATTCTGGCTGTTGAATTATAGATATGTCATGCTTCAACTTTGAAGTCTTGACCGGTGGAAAGAATTTTGTACAAAACTTTTGGGCTAAATCATTCCAAATGGCAATGATGTCAATTGGTTGTGAGTCCAACCACTCAAGAGCTTTGTCACGGAGAGTATGTGGGAAAAAACGTAAACAGATGGCGTCGTCTGAGATCTCTTGATGTTTGAAATGTTGGCACATTTCTAAGAATCGCAAAACATGTGTATGTAGATTCTCGTAAGCTCTTCCATAGAACTGATGTCCATTCTGAAATAGATGAATAACATTGGTCTTCAACTGGAAGTTCAACTGCCCAAAAGGTGGGTAGATAATGCTAGATTGGCTCTAGATGATTTGCGGAGTTATAAAATATCCCACTAGCATATTGTCTTCATTAATTGTTCTCTCTCGATTATCTCGTCCTACCAGAGCAATCTCATTATTAATCATGGTGTCTTGCTAGTTTTTATCTTTTTGGTGTGTATTTCTTGCTTTTCTTTGTCTACGATGAAAAGTGCATTCGATTTTTGGATCAGATAAAATTAGAGACCCGTGTCTCACACTTTGCATGCAAAATCTTGAAAAGAAACAATTTATACACTGAATTAAATAAAAAAATAATAAAACAATGATGTTCGAATTAGTGCTAAAATAATTAGAAAAGAACTAGAACAAAATCCTTGACAACAGCGTCAATAACTTGTTAGCAATTATTATTTCACAAGTGTATGGATGGCACACATAATAAAGTGGATTTTAGAATCCAAGTATCGTATCCACAGAGATTTCGTTAGTCTAATTTTGAATTAACTTAGCCTTAACCAAAGCTATAGAATTCAATGGATTTTCTAAGATTTAATTGTCAAACTACTTAATTAACTACTCAATGGAAAACCTACATTAACTAAAATTAATGAAATGTTGAGATGAATGCTAATATTATATAAATTAAAAAAAAAAAAAAACATAGTAGGATCTCGAATCTACTTATATCAATCCCCTTTAACTCGGACCATTGAATTTGATAACACGATTTAATTATGAAGATCAATATTTTTAATTTGTTTAACAATTTTTTCCAAGTAGAATTAAACCTAGCTATCCATATATGTGACCCGACTATATCTCTATGTAGAATACAAACATACAAGAATGCATGACAATATTTGTGAATATTTAAAGATCATGTAAAATATAGCGGTATATATCTATCCTCTATCAGACACTACAAATAGTATGTCTAACTTATCTCTCAAAGGTAAAACAAGTCACAAAATTCATACAATCATTGCACACATAATTGTAGATAAAAAGAAATAAATGTCAATTGTTCAAAAGTAAAAATGCGTTTGAACATCAAAGATTAGATTCAAAGAATTAGATAATTATGATAAAAGTTTGATCATAATCCTAGAAAAAAATAAATTTAGCTTAACATACTAAGAAGAAGAAAATCAAATGAAAAGATAAAATCTATCACCCGGATAAGAAGAAATATGTGATCCTTGTTCTTTGTTCAATCTTATCCAGATGATTCTTCAATCTTTGTTTTTTGTTTCTCCTCTTGAAATTCTCCAAACAATTGACAACCCTAAATTAGGTTAATCTCCTCTATTTATAGCCGTCCTCAATATCCCAAAAGATCCCAAAAAATCCTAAAAATCGTGGCGCAAAAGGTTTCTTAGTTGGAGTCGAACTCAAAAGTCAAAAATTTTGCTGATGTAAATTGCACTGGGCAATTGCCTAGTACAAGGTGCTCGCCTAGGCAAAACAAAAACTTTCTACTGCCTAAAAGTAAGGCTGGGCCCACCCAACTAATCTTGGGTGATCACTCAGCTTAAATATTTTATCTGCGCCAGTTAGTCCTCCAACTTTGGATTTTGGTTTTTTTTGTCCTCAAAACTTTTAATAACCTCCAATGTGGTCCTTCAAGCTTTAATTGAGTGCAATTTGATCTTCGTACTTCCCAAACGTCTTTCAATTTGTTGATATTTTCATCCATTCTTCTCCATTTGCTTATAAACGGGTACAAAACTGAAATTGAAAGGAAAATACACTAAATTAAATAGAAAATTTATAAAATAAAGATACACAAGCTTAGTATTAAAGTCCTAATAAGTGCCCAAAATGCATTTATCAAGTTGTTTGGTCTACACTTGATCATGAAGACAACCAAATATAAATGAGCTGCAAAGCTCATATTTCCGTGCCTCATTTTTGGTTTATGCTTAACAGTCAGATGAAAAATATGATCGAGTGATGTCAAGGTAAAACCACGAAGTCCCTAGATTCACATATCATTGTAGAAGATGATGCTGATGAGGCCTATATAGATGAGGAGGATGAGGATGTGCCCTTAGTTAAGATTGCGACCACAGCTAGACAGATTAATTTCCAATCCAAATTAGTACATGCGTAGAGGCATATCAGTACTGGGAGTAATACACTAAGTTGCATCGTTAATATACATGATTGATGGCTTAATAGACTAGATTTCATAAGTAGTATACAAGGTTGAGCGCACAATATATAGGTTTGAGTAGCACTATTCGACTATAAAGATGGGAAAACAAGAGATCACATAATTCAAAAGATAGTAGGCTTATTTGCATAATGCTCACGTGGCTAATTTGATTACTCGATTTGGGAAATCCTTCCCTTCATCACCACCATAGTGATTGTCCTAGACCGCTTCAATCTCTTGGGACTACAATAACTTTTTTTGATATCTTACTTTATGCTTATTTAACATTAGGGACAATGTTATGATTAAGTTTGGGGGTGCGGTCCAAATTTGTGAAATTTGTTTTCTTTTCCTTTGTGTCATTACGTGTACTGTTGGGTCTGTTGGGTCAGTCTGGGTGTAATTAACTGTTATGTTTGATTTCATGTTATTTTCATACCACCGAAGAAAATGCATTAACATGAGAAAATTTCCAAAATTCAAAAAGTTCATAAAGATTTTCATTGTGTTAGTTGGTTAGATTGATTACTTGCTGATGATGATGTTGGGTTGTATGTCCAAATAGTATAATTTTGTTGTGATGAATGACAATTTATACTGACTAAAACTTTGGTTTGTATTCATTTATTATTATTGCATTTGTTTAATATCGAGTATGTAAATAATATGGCAATGATCACTTGTGATAATATAAGTTGGATGCTTGCGTTGAGAAGCATAATTTGACACAACCTATATTTTGATCATGAATAAAATTGTTCATGACTAATGTATGAGGTTGGCAACTTGTAATGGAAGGTTGTAGTGTTGACTATTTAATTATTCGGGCATGCAATTTGTGTTTATCACAGAAATGGTTTAATGGTGACATTAGTACACTTGGAGCGTATTGAATGGACCACGTACGAATTTAATAATATAGCATGACCCTGCAAAGAATTAAATTCTACTTGATCACCGGGTATTTCATTTAAATTCTTTGACAGGATTGTGCATATCTTTTTGTTAGTATGATGGTTTTTTGATTCACCAATGGGTGAGATCAATTTAATTGATCAAATATCTTGGTGAGTTGAGAGCTTGAAAGTGAGCGAAGTAGAGAACACGAATTCATATCGGAACTGTTGCCCTGAAAAATGGGTCAAGTGACAAGTATTTTCTATTGAACGGTTATAAATCTGAGCTCATTATTTAGCGACGGATAAACTTATACATCTGTGAATTAGTTCACAAGATTATTGAAGAAAATGTAACTTTGAGTTAGTGAGAATAATTAGAAGGAAAAACGGTTATTTATGATCATACCTAATTATCAGATCTCAGACATGGATGAAATATATTTATGGTGGGTCAAGGAAAGTATTACAATTTCTATAATCTTATATATTCTAATAGTGCAGTTTTTGTCTTTACTAGAAAAAGCAAAAGACTATTAATTAGATCGAGCGGTCTAAGGTCGACTAAACAGAATCTAATTATTAGAGGTTGGAAAATATATGTCCAGATAGGTCATGTTCTAAAAAGATTTGGGCTTAATCACAGTTACTACGAAAGTTTTGGACTTGATTGTAATTGTGATATAAGTTCAAGAATTACATGTGTAATTAAATCAATCCTAGGCTAATTGGACTTGGATGCAATTAGGACTCTTGTCCTTATTTGCAATCAGGACGCTTATCCTATTTATATCACATTGCTAGTGACGTGAATTAATTCCAATGATTAAGAAAATAGGAGAGAAAATTCTTAAGTCTTATTTTGACTTGAATTTTATCTTCTTGATTTGTAAATCTGTCAAGTCCAAAAATTAGTTTTTTTATTCAATTAAAATGTGCCCACATACTATTGTAATCTATACTTGAAACAATACCATAGAAGACTTGAACGTTGGGAGTACCAAGTTCGTGAATCAAAAATAGAAAATTTGTGAATCAGATCAAGATCCAGTATTGTTTATCGATTCAGGTACAATACTAAATTATTAGTATTTAATTATAATAAACACTTGAATGCCTAGCAAAGATCCTGGTTTATTAAATGAAAGAAGATCTTGTGCCGGTTTCCAACATTCAAAGATGAGAATTATGTATAGAGTAACCTTTTGACTTCATTAGTGCAATCTAACCCCAATGACAAGAACACATTATCGACTTTTCAAGGATAATTTTTCTTGTGAACAGTGAGGGGTTTATAAAATTGATGGTTTGGAATCGATCAATTCTAAGTGCTTAGATGAGAATTATGTATATTGAGTAACCTTTTGACTTCATTAGACATAGAAGCTCACTGCTTAGCTGGCAATCTAACCCCAATGACAAGAACACATTATCGACTTTTCAAGGATAATTTTGGGAGGAGATTCAATTAGAAACAGTGAGGGGTTTATAAAATTGATGGTTTGGAATATTTATGATGAAATATAAGATCTAAGGGTGTTTTTGTTGTCTAAGTTCGAACTGAGCACTAACCATAAATTATGATTTTGTTTCCAACTACACGTCACAATAAAAGACATTCTACTAGTTAGACTAGTCCTGTAGAAAAGAAAAAAAAGCTACCTACACTTTAGTTTGAAAAGTTAGTCTTGGGTAATTTGGCTTTATGTATCACAAAGGAGATAATCTACCATAGAAAAAAGGGTTAACTCAGTCATAGAGGGCAAGCTACCAAATAAGAAAATCCAACAAGAGAAAATCCACTGCGCATGCGACCAAATAAAACTGAGAATACTGCATCACTCAACGCACCCGAGGATTGGAATAGAAAATCTACCTCGTACAATGAAAGGGGGTTAAGCACACTGCAGGGTGTCGAGTGCGTCCTTGTAGGCTAAATATCTTTCGTGCGTGCGACTTGGACTTAAATTTGATGTTTTGAGGAGAATTGTTGGGAGTTTGTGGCTTGATTTTCGAGGTTCTAGGCATAGACTATAAATATCTCATTTTGGATTCACAATTTTGAGATAGAAACACACACTCAGATTAACAACCTAGGGTTTCACAAAGAAGAAGACCAGTGTTGTGTTTTCGAGGCTCTAGCCATGGATTTCGTCTTCAAACAACTTTTTCTTCTATTTTCTTTTCCAATTCTGGTGATGTACACCAAAATCAACATGTGTTTGTGTAAAATGGCGAGTAACTAATTTCATTCATTAGGACGAAAGACGTAGCCGAGTTTGGATAATTTGACTTCAAATATTGCGTTTTGATGTTTAATATCAATTCGTGTCAAATTTTTACCATTGTTTTTATATTGATTTTCATCATCCTAACCAGTTTATGAATTTTTTCTAGATTTTGTTGAAACCCAGAGGTAAAATACATGTTTAGTGATAAGTGTATTTTATACGCTTATTTATACTTGTAAACTTATTGAATATTTACTATATGAGTAGATTTCTATTGAAATGAGTTCAATTATTGTATACGTAGGTACAAAATCCAATTTTGATGAGTTTGGAACGTAAAATAAGAGTTTGAAGCTTAATTGACGCTTACTTTGGTAAATTCAAAAATTTCGGGAGCAAAATCAAATTTCTATAAGTTTGGGGGACTAATTTGCACAATTTCAAATAGTTGGAAGGCCACTTTGGAAGACTTTAGAAGGGTGAGGATCAATTAGAATGCATTTGGATGCTTTTGGATTGAATTGAGAAGATTTAAAAAAGAAAAGATCAAAACTATACATCAGAAGCTAAATCAGGGACCAAATTGTAAGTTTTCAAAAAAAATGTCACACCTAAGTAGTGCGACCTTGGTGCAACCTAGGTGCGATAGAGAAAAATTGCTGGAGGTCGCACCTAGGTAGCATAATACATTGTGCGACCTACTGAGAGAAAGTCATAAGTATGATTTTCTAAAGTTAAGTGGGATTATGACTCTTTTAAGACGCAACTTTGAAGACCTTCCAAGAACTATAAGAGACATCTTCTAAGTCTTTTGAAAGAGTTACGCAATTGAAGAGAGATAGAGATCAAGAGCAAGAAAATGAGGAATTCTTGGACAACATTCATCAAGTGCAATCAGTGATTTTGAATTAATTTAAGATTAAGGATTATATCTATTCTTCTTCTTTTTCTCCCAGTTCATGAATTCTTTTATTAATATCATTATATTCATAGGAATTATGTTTGGCTAAATCTTTTATATCTAAGATAAACGATGAAACCTCATGTTTTTGATTAATTAGAAGTTATTTATTTTCATAAATTTATTGATTCCGGGTTGATTATTTATTATTAATTATTTCCGTTTTGATGTTTGATCGCCATTAAAATGTTTTTGTAGTCTGGATTGCTTTCAAGAGATTCTATTTAGATAAGCACGTGGTAATAACTAACATATGGTCAAATAATAGGTAGAGATTATTATTACGCTTTATGAAATCTTTCTAGATGATCGTTGTGATTGAATGCATACCTTTGTATTCAAAATTTAACTAGAGATGGTTTGGTTAATATAGATGTATAGAATTGATTGACCATCGAGAGAGACTTTTGATTATATTAGGATCGTCAATTTTTTACCAGGGCAATAATTATCGAAGATGAGTAATTGATAATTAATTGTTGAAACGTGATAGTGTATTAATGAATCCTAGTTTTAGTAAAACTCGTATTCGTTCTCAATAATTTACTTTGATTGCTTGATAATGTAGATTTAATTAAACTCATTTCTTTTATTTCTTTTATTTACATTGAGACGATGTAGTGTCTAAGTTGTGGGATGTACTTCGTTTGTGTGTTGTTTTTATTTTGAATGATTGTGAGTGATATGATGTTATTTGCTCATGAGTCTTTTAAGTTTAATCTATTTGGAGTCTATTGTTTTAAAAATAATAATAATAATAAAAAATTAGTGCATGCTTGTGTGATGTTGGATAGCCTTGCTGGTTTATGATGATGAAATTTATATAGAAAATTGTAATCAATTCATGACTAGTGATTAAGTGACGCTACATATGCTTATATCGTGTAATTATTTATTCATGTGAGACTTAAATATATTTGAGCACTATAGTCACAACCGTCGTTATGCAAGCAGGCCATATTTGTATAATTGTGAGAGTTAGGTTGCTAAGTTATAAATATATCATATACCACATAAATCAAAAATATCAAATGACCGTGCGTGAGACTGTTTAAGAATAGTAAAACTGGTGAGAGTAATTATTTAGAGATATGCTAATTCCATTCATGTTAAATATTGGTGTGGAGTGTTGTGGCTAACAAAATGAAGTTAGGTGATGACCGGATGTTAGAAATCTAGACTTCACATATAAACTCTTACACGCAAAGGACTTGGCACTGGCTCTATCTTATACCTTTGTTCGTAGTCTTTTTGACTCGAGTGATAAAGCTCGTAGGGGTTCTAAAAACTCGGTGCCCTAAAGTTTGTAAAAACTGGGATCCATCGGCCTAAAGCTCGTTACAAGGGTCATCTAGAAAGCTTAATGGACTGAGGTTTACACATAAGATCGTAAAAATAAAAAATTGCAAAGACAGCAAAAAGAGTCCTTTGTAGAGTTAACATGAGGATTTAGACTAGTAACGGGTTTGAATTGCATAGTGGAAGCTTGGAAGTCGGAGCACTTGAATCTAAAGAGAATTATCATAGATCTAAATAATTGCTTTTATTGGTTAGATCCAACCAAACTTGAGTAGAAAAATAATGAGTGATTTGAGAGCAACCTTGGAATTAACATCCCGGGTGAGGGGAAAAAATTCAAATTTGGAGATGCATCTCACGAGAGAGAGAGAGAGAGAGAGAGAGAGAGAGAAAATATTTGACCATTGAGGGTTGAGAATGAACCAACTTAGAGCTTTATGACAATGGGTGTGACTATACACACACACACAGAGGTCAAACATCGGATAAGTTAAAAATTAGTTTTGATAACATTATTTATAAGCTTTTCATGAATTGGTTGAACAGTTTCAAATCCTGAGGCGAATACAGCATGATATTCAACGAATCTAATTTTTTTTTCCTATTTTATTTTATTTTGTGTGTTTTGAGTAGATAATCTTGCTCGGGACGAACAAGAGTTTCCGAGCAAGAGTTTAAGTTTGAGGGTGTTTGATAAGTGTATTTTATATACTTATTTATTCTTATAAATTTATTATATATTCACTATATGAGCAGATTTCTATTTAAATGAGTTCGATTATTGTATACGTAGGTACAAAACCCAATTTGGATGAGTTTGAAACGAAATTGGAAGAGATTGGAATAAAAAGAAGAGTTTGAAGATTAATTGAAACTTACTGTGGTGGATTCAAAAGTTTTTGGAGCAAAAATCAGATTTCTAAAAGTTCAGGGACTAATTTGCACAATTTTGAATCATTGGAAGGCCACTTTGGACTTTAGAAGGGTAAGGACCAATTAGAATGCATTTGAAAGCTTTTGGATTGAATGGAGAAGATTTAAAGAAGAAAAGACCAAAATCGTACATCAGAAGTCAAATCGGGGACCAAGTTGTAAGTTTTCAAAAAAAATGCCACACCTAGGTAGTGCGACCTAGGTGCGGTGGTGAAAATTTACTGGAGGTCGCACCTAGGTAGAAGAATGCATTGTGCGACCTAGGCGCAACCTAAGTGCGACCTACGCTGAAGGAAAGTCATAAGCGTTGTTTTCTAAAGTTAAGTAGGATTATGACTCCTTTAATACACAACTTTGAAGACTTTCCAAGGACTATAAAGAGACATCTTCTAGGTCTTTTGAAAGGGTTATGCAATTGAAGAGAGATAAAGATCAAGAGCAAGGAAATGAGGAATTCTTGGACAACATTCATCAAGTGCAATCAGAGATTTTGAATTAATTCAAAATTAAGGGTTGTAACTATTCTTCTTCTTTTTGTTCCGGTTCATGAATTCTTTTATTAATATAGCTCATAGGAATAATATCCGACTAAATCTTTTATATCTAGGATAAACGATGAAATCTCATGTATTTGATTAATTAGAAGTTATTTGTTTTCGTAAATTTATTGATTTCGGGTTGATTATTTATTCATTATTTTTGTTTTGTTGTTTGATCGCCATTAAAACAGTTTTTGTAGTCTAGATTTATTTCGAGAAATTCAATTTAGATGAGCACATTGTAATAAATAACATATGGTCTAATAATATATAGAAATTACTATTATGCTTTATAAAATCTTTCTAGATGATCGTTGTGATTAAATGCATATCTTTGTGTTTGAAATTTAACTAGAGATGGTTAGGTTCATATAGTGGTATAGAATTGATTGATCGCCAAGAGAGGATTTTGATTATATTAGCATAGTCTATTTTTTACCAAGGCAATAATTTGGGAAGACGAGTAATTGATAATTAATTGTTGAAACGTGATGGTAGATTCGTGAATCCCAATGTTAGTAAAATTCGAATTCGTTCTCAATAATTTACTTTGATTTGATTGCATGATAATTTAGATTTAATTAAACATAAGTAGTATAATTTTAGAATTGAAATAAAAAAAGAATCTGTCTTTACATTGTTAAAACTTCAAGTATAATATAGGTTAATTGGTAGCTAGTACTTGTGGGTTCGACACTCTACACATTACTTTATTATTTGTTAACGATCTGTCCACTTGCGGGATTAAAATCTACAACATTTAGCATGAGCAATAAAATTCATGATTTTAGGTGGAAGATAGAAATATACTTGTACGAATAGTTCAACCATGTTTGTGAATTTTTTGTGATATAATAGATAGTGTTATGTCAAAAAATTCATGTAGAAATATTTTAAATTGACATGGTGAGGTAGAATTAATTGTACTAGAGAGAGATTATTAATTAAATTTGAGAAATTATTGACGACATGAATGAAGTATGATCTTAATGTGATGTGCGAAGTTAAATTGAAAAAACTATGGTGAAATCGTCATTCGTAACATCTTATTTCATAATATTTTTCTAAGTCAAAGTTGTGATAATCATTCATTGTTTTGGTGAATTTTCTTAGTTTATAATTTAAAAGCCATTCAATAACTTTTTTAAAAAAAAAAGTTCAATTTTAAGTTAAAATTAATTTAGAACAATAAGTGAAATTTTCTTGCCTTTATTGATTATTACATTACTTGTTACAATACTTTGCACTTGCAATTTTAGTGAATAAAGATATCGAACAAATTTTATATAAAGCCTTACATTGATTAAAAGTAAATATTAAAAGCACTAATATTTTGGAGGCCCTCACTTATGGAAGGTCTTAGACAACAACTTATGGCGCTTATAGTCATGATCAACATTGGTCCTTAATATTAGATTTTGCACATTATTTATTACAACTTTTACAGTAATATTTATGTCACCTTGGTACAAGACTAGTATGCAAACCATTATTGATAATTTTCTGTGACAGATTTTACCCATCACACGATACTTGATTTTGCCCAATGAAAAATGTCACTTTATTAATTTCATTGCTCCTTGAGTCCTCCATGTTCAATTAAATAATTAATTTGACTTCATGAACGTCGACACATCTCTGTGGCCAATTTCTATATTCTTTTAGAAGGAATATGCTGTCAGAGTAATATAAAATCGCATAAAAGCATTATTATTTGTAATTTATTTCTAAAATAAAGAGGTACAATATTATATAAAATATAGTTTGAGAGGTCACTGATACCCGTGCTCAAACGTATTTGGAGCATTGGGACACGTACAAGACCAACGGGGGCGTGGGTCGCGCACGCTAAAAGGAGCTGCGGACCTGCTGCCATTTACCATTAAGTTTTATTCTTTTATTTAGTTGACTTTGTTTATTTTTCAATATTTTAATTGTGTTGGCTTAGGGTTAATTTCGTCGTTATACCCTTTTTTACTAAGTAAAGTTTTATTCTCACTTTAAATACGTGTGGAAACACTGTAGGATTGATTCAAACTTCATAATTTATCTTAATAAACAAACTTTACTGATCAAATTGTTGACACCATAAAAATCAAACCAACCTATGAAAACACAATTATTTGCACATTAATTTCTATGCCACATTAATCTATTGTTTTAGTAAAAACATTTTTAGTTGATAACACAATTTACTACCATATTTAAAACTAATATGATTACTATCTTATAGTTAACAAAACTAAAAATTAAAATCATGTTTGCATAAATTACTAAGTAAATTTGACCACTATATAAACGAATTATTTATTTATTTATATATTTATTCATATTGTCCAACATTATACAATTTACATTTTTAAACAAATTATGTCTATGCTATATTAAAGATATTGTATTATAATAAATAATATTATTAAATTTTTATTTTTATCACCTTCACCACCGTGTCTTCTACTAGCTGTCGACAATCGATGCTCATGACTCATTTCGATTGTCAACGTTGCAACCGCATGTATGTATGTTGTCGAAAAATTCGACCATCCTAAAACAAAATGAAATAGAAGTAGAGATAAGGCAAGGTATGCTGATGCAAATCTCCTTAATACAAATTTCATCCCTCGCAAAAAAGTTGTCAACGGCATATTAAGACGTTCATCTCCCAAGATACAATAGCTCTTCTAAAGTCGGTACTGCACTATACTGATCTTGCCAGTCAAACCAAGGATTGATTACACTCTTCTCAAAAGGAAGGAAAAATGATCTTCTTAAAAAAACTTCAAAAATTATTTTCCCAAAATTTTGCTAGAAAATATTTAAGCAGAATTTTGGAGAGAAACAAAGAATTCAAAATCAATTAATTCAGAATTGATTTGGTGTATCAAAATTGAATTTGGGGGTCTCTATTTATAAAATTTGAAGTGTCTCTTTGAATTAGTGTGTGTGTATTCATGAATAAGTGTACCATTTGGTCTAATTAATCTGAGCCCTTAGATCGCACTAGTTTCATAATTTTATGAGATCTGATGGTTCAGATTCAATCTTGAATGAATGTGTTCATAATTTTACATATTCACCAATTATGAATAAAATCCAATTAATTCCACAATCCACCACATGAATGGAAGAAGTTGACTCAAATCAAGAAAGACAAAGATGAGTACCCAGACAATAGATCAAACACATAATCTCTCATATCAAAACTTAGTTCTCTATTGTGTTCATTGTTTCAGCCCTGGACTACTTAGATTATGCGAGTGCTTTAGAAAATTCGACTGAGTAAAATTCTCAAAGAACCAACCACACGTTCGCACTAAAATAGGTGATGTTCTATAAAGAGTACTCAATAATACTCAACTTCTACCTTTACAAGATATAGTCATCAAAGCTTATCCTTAATAATCTTTGTAGGAAGCACTTTTGCATCATAAAAATGGAAAGGAGTTAAACTTTTTAAAGTGCTTCTCATAGATATATTCATAACTAGTTTTTCTATTGAACATAGTTCGTGGGATCTCCATTCGCCAAGTTAGGTTTCCATTAAGTCGACTTATTAGAATTTAGACTTTAAACCCATTTTCCTCAATGCGTAGTCTATTCTCTCTCTAGATAACTTTTTTGTAAACGGATCCGTTAGGTTCTCTTTTGACTTAAAAAATCAATTGATATTGTTCCATTTGAGAGCAATTGATGAATGGTATTATGTTTATGACGTATATGTCTTGACTTTACATTATACAAAATTTTTTTTCTCGGCTATAGTTGCTTGGTTATTGCAATGAATACATATTGCAAGCACAGGCTTCGCCTATATAGGAATATCTTCTAAGAAGTTTATAAATTATTCTGCATCTTCTCCTACTTTATCTAAAACAATAAACTCGGATTACATAGTTGACCGAGCTATACGTGTTTGTTTAGAAGAGTAAATACATAGCACTACCACCAAGAGTAAATACATAGCTACTAATGGATTTAGATTCATCTATATCTAATATCCAGTTGGTGTCACTATATCCTTCAACTACTAGAGGATATTTTCCATAATATAACGAATACTCTTTGGTGTGTTTCAAGTAGCCCAACACTCTAAGTAATGTATCCCAATGTTCATTACTAGGGTTACTTGTATATCGACATAGCTTACTTATTGAATAAGGTATGTCTGGCCTTGTACAATTCATTAAGTACATTAAGCTTCCAATTATCTAGGAATAGTCTAATTGATTTTTACCATTTCGAGTATTCTTGTGACGAACTACATGAGAAAGAAATGGATTACTAGTTTCTTTTATGCCATATGTTTTAACATGCCCGTTTTCCTGCCCACTGTCTACATGGCAATTCTAGTCATCTCTTTATTGCCATGTGTTGTTGTGCCACGTCACCCGTTTAAAAAAAACCGTAACCCCCAACCACAATCTAACTGTTTCTCTCCTTGATTTCTCCCCATTTCGTACCCCAATCCCACCCAAAGTTCGTTCTTGCCGTCACTCCACAGAATCACGCTGGACCCGTCACTCCGGTCGTCGGACAAGCACAAATTACGCCTCAGGCAGCCACCACCAGTGTCCATCACCACCATCAAAATTCGCTAGATTTGCACCGTTGTCGTCAACACCAACAACCACAATCACCACCATAAAAAATTTCAGCAGATCGGATCTTTTCCACTCACCACCACCACTACCACCACTAGTATATTTGCACCATTCACCACCATCTGCACTGCCATCACACCTTATTACCACCACTACCAACACCGCACCACTATCTACACTACTATTCACCACCGTCTACACCATTGCGACACCATTAATGGTAGCAGTCAAATCCTCACACCAACAACAAATATCTAATCTCAAAAATAAAATTATAAAAATCAAATCTAATTATTTCATGATCTTCAGCAAAATTAGTTTATTTTACCTTTCAGTGGGTGGATTTGAAAATTTCATCGACCTATTTTACTAATTTATAAAGTTTCAGTGGGTGGATCTGAAAATTTTAGTGAGTTGCGGTGGTGGTCTCAGTGGTGAAGATCCAACTGGTGGTGTTGGTGTTTTTTGTGATGGTGGTGGTCGTAGTAGTAAAGGTAGTGGACGATGGCAGTGGTGTTTTTGAGGGTTTGAAGTTGGATCAACGTAGAGAAAATTTGACTGGTGGTGGTGGACATCATGGTGATGGTGACCGGCCGAAGAGGTTGGTGGTGGTGGTGGTGGTGGTGGTGGTGGTGGTGGGTGGTGGTGGTTGGGTCCGGCGTGATGTGGTGTGGTTCGTAGCTAGTTCGGTGATTGGGATAAATCAGGGTGGTAGAGATTCAGATGGTGATTAATGGAGATAGGTTGGGTGGGGTGGTGGGGGTGGGGTGGGGTGGGGTGGGGTGGGGTGGGGTTAAGGTTTTTTTTTATAAATAGGTGATGTGGCACAACGACACATGGTAATAAAGAGATGACTAGGATTACCACTTAGACAGTGGGCAAGAATTCTCTTGCCCATTGTGGACAGGAGAACGGGCATGTATGTTTTAAATCTCTCAATTACTTTGTCTACATAATGAGTTTGTGACAAAGTTATCTCATTAGATGTTCTAGAGATTTTCATTCCCAGAATCACGTTTCTTTCACCCATATCTTTCATATCAAAGTTATTGGTGAGCATTTTCTTTGTTTTATTAATGACTTCTATATTAGTCCCTAATATGAGCATGACATCTACATAAAGACAAATCAATACGTACGCTTCTCCGAATTTCATTGAGAATATGCATTTATCGCATTTATGTATGGTGAATTCATTCATAATCATGACACTCTCAAACTTCTCATACCATTGTATAGAAGCTTGCTTCAATCCGTATAAGGACTTGATAAGTTTACAAACTTTATATTCTTGCCCTTTCACTTTGAAGCCTTCTGGTTGTTCCATATAAACTTCTTCGTTTAATTTACCATTTATGAATGTAGTCTTCACATCCATTTGATGTAAGTGCAGGTGATACATGATAGCTATTGAAATTAAAATTCGGATAGAAGTAATTCTTATTATAGGAGAATAGGTGTCAAAAAAGTCAAGTCATTTTTTTAACGATATCATTTAGCAACAAGTCGAGCCATAACTTTCTAATAAAAATCCATTTGCATCTTATTGGTTTAGTTCCCTTGGGAAGATCAACCAATTCCCAAGTATTATTACTCATAATGGATTTAATTTCGCTATTTACATATCTATTCTTCTTCTTTTGGTGATTCTCCAGTGAACTTTTAATTCCCAAGTATTATTCTCCAGTGAACTTTTAATTAGAATTAATTTTGAATTGTTCATTATTCAATCTTCTTTACTACTGCAATAAAGCAGCATTAGAGCTCCAAATGCATTATGAGAAAATTTACCGTCAAAAGAATGTCAATCCAACATACATGTGGAAAAAGCATACCAAAGAGATGAGATGGAACAAATATATAAACACACCGACTTGTTGACACAAGAATTGGCAGCATTGCGAGCTGATCGTCAAGACAAACAAGGCAAGTGAGGAAGAGGTCGTAGGGCCCGACATGGTAGAAGGGTGGCCATGGTACTGCTCCTACTGTAGTATATGAAGAAGCACACGGTCTCAAATGTAACAATTCATCTTCTAGTAGTAAAGATAATGAGAGTCAACAATCTTTTGGACAACTAGTTTCCATGGCAATGAATCATATGGAGGAAGAGGATTGGAAATAGGTAAGCAGATTGCGCATGTAGTTGGCGACGTGGTTTGTTAATTGAGGGGGTAGATGTTGCTGAATATGCCATTATATATAACACATGGCAGTTCAACCGACATGCAACACATGATAGATATGTCATTATATATAACTTCGTATTTGGGGATAAAAGATTGTTTTGTTGCCTAGTAAAAATTCACCATCTGCAAGGAAGTAATAGCATTCTTTTGGATTGCACTCCTTCCATGTGCGATGGAGGAGTCGGGCATGGTTTTTATTTTGCTCGATAAAGAATTCTGTGAATGTAATGTGATATAATTGGCAATGCGAATTTCCATTGATAAATTCATGGATGTGTTTTCCAAGAACATCCCCATGGGTTTGTTACCTCTTCGGGACATCCAACAATTTTCTTTTATCTTGAAGCACATTTTGTACATAAAAATACCATCATCTTACGTGGATGCCATGTAGGGCAAAGAGCACATGTGTTACGACGACAAAAGTGCACTGGAGGACCCTAAGCTTAATACCTAAACATCAGCAATTGAGGTGTATTAGGAAGCCTTGTCTGGAAGAGCATAAATTCAACACTTAAAAATAATTAGAAACGAAGAATGACACCTATATAGCTTTGTCCCAACCTCAGATCTGGACGACGCTTCATAATCTAAAATTTGATAGTCTCCACTGCCATCTTAGTACGCCTTATCTACAAATGCACAACATGTCCATGCTTGTATGTTAAATCCATATCTTTGAGACCCTAAAAATAGATGATATTAAGGGACCTTGGGAATTAGAATTTAGTATCGTCTCTAAATCAAATTATTACAAATGTCTAACAAATAACCAAAATACTCTAGGTCGTTTGCACAAATACATAAGATTTTCCCAAATTCATCTTCTATATATATTTTTTGGTGCCTGACTTGATCGTTGGAGTGCCCTCAGCTGCTGTACCATCCCTATCTAACTGGTCGTCGACAGTATATCGTGTGCTCAAGTGTGTAAGTTTTGACTTAGTGCAAACCATGACGTGGAGAGTTTCTGTTGGCTTCAAGTCTCAATGGATTTTGACGTTAATATATTGGCATCGTCTATAGGAACCATATGGAAGTGGGACCAATAGAGATGAAAACCCAAGGAGAACAAGGGTTAAAATTCCAACAACTTCTACCGGAGAACATACACGGAAAAGAAGGAATAGAAGGTCCTCAAGAATGGTTTCACGATTAGCCCAAATTGTTGAGAATATGGATACAAATACATTGTACTTTGCTGAAGAAAATACTTCATGAGACTATCTTCATTCAGCAAGGACAAGTCGTGTCGTACCTACAAGAATAAGGTGGAGAAATCCAAGTGAAAAGATCAGTGTAAAGGCCCCATGTGTCACATTCTTCTTAGCAAACTACCAACTCGCCTACTGGCCCGCTACATAGAGGAAAACAATTATCCTTGGAAGGGACTGATGTGGTAAGGAACACGACAATGTATGGTTATAAAGAAGGAGTGGGCGTGAGGATGCTGGCTCCACTGTCAAAATAGAGGACCAGTGTTCTCCTCGTCTAGTAGAATTGAACAATAATGATGAGTAAGCTCTCTTTTCTGATGCAATAAAAGTATTAGGAGAACCGAGCAAGTTTTCCATGCCGAAAATGCATAAGTGGAGTAGGAAAGGAAACCTTGTTGATCACATTTGAGAGTACAACCAGATTTGACGCATGGCATTGGCTACATCTTTTGTTAGGTGAAAATGTTAGCCGAAGTTGTTTGAAAAACTATTTCAGGTACCTTAAGGAAGCTCGCTAAAACGTTCATAATAAATTCATATGATGGAATTTTGAGTGATTCTAATTGCTGTTATTATCCCACATATAGGGCTTTTTATAGCCACTGATTTCACTCAAAAATCAAATGTACAGAGAGTTATGATTTTTCAAAGTAGGGACTAAGCTGAAAAATTCTGAAAAATGAAACTGGGTAATTTTTCACTTAAAACTTTAGGCGGCAAATAAACCAATATCATGTTTTCCATACATATTACATAATTAAATACTAAAAATCCAATACTTAAAATATTGTATTTACATCATGATTGACTCGATTATCTCGACGTCAAAATTTAAATTAAATAAAGAAATTTCACGTCATATTCACTAACCTACATCATCACATCAACGCCAAATAATTCAATCTAAAATTTTGTTCATCTTGGGGTGAGTATTTCATAAGAAACACTCAGTAGTAATACATACTAACATGTGGAAAAAATTATACGAAATCATAAATGCAACATGCCATCATTTTGAAACGTATATAGAAACACATAAATTGGTAGCAGGCACCTATGAACTTAAATGTGATTTTCTTCAATCACCATCAGGCATATGTGATTATCTTCAATCACCATCACAAAGTTCCTTCATAATTACATTTTTGCATGGCATTTATATCACATAATAATTTTTCCAAACATCATTCAAAAATCATTGTAAAAGTAGTAAGTAAAACTAAAATGACACTTTTGTTGAGTAGAAAAGTTAGGGAAAATGGATGTCGGTTGCTCACTGTTGGGACTGAATTCTTGATAGAAAGGAGAGGAAGACAGATGACGAAAAGTGGAAGGTTTGTTGCTATAACTTTGGAGCTAACAAATGAAGAAGCAAGTTATGAAATTTATGGATCAAAACCAAGTCTAAAAGCCTATTGTTGGACCGAATTTGCTGAAGGAAAAATAATAGATAAATGCTGGAGTATTTTTTGTGATTGAGACTAAGGTTTCAGGGCTTCTTGCTGCACAAAAATGAAGGAAAAAAGAAAAGATTTTTGCTGGAGTTTTACTGTTGAGATTTGGAGAATTAAAATGGTTGAAAGTTACTGGAAATGAAGATAAAAAAAGGCAAAGTAGCTGGGATATTAGGGCCGAGTTCTACAGTTAAAAGTGTGAGAGAAAAGTGAGGTGAAATGGTTGAAAATAAGAAGAAGAACACAAAGTTGCTGCCTCTATTTGGTGCTGGCCAAAAAAATTCGACAATTGAAGGGAGAAATTATGTTGTGGTTTGGCTGAGAAATAGAACTAATACTCTACAACTGGAGGCAAATTTGGAGTAAATTGGAAGGAAAAACCAGTTAGATTGAGGGCTCAAAAGTGAGAGAAAATAGGAAAGAAAATAGAAGTTGTGGAAGGTCATGGGATGCGGTTTTCTTCACCGTATGAGGGCTATTTGGCTGGCTGAAATAATGAGGGTAGAAGAGGAACTTAAAGACCAAATATGAGGACTTAAATTAGGGAGAAACATCAGTTAGAAGTGTCCGATTTTCAGTGAGAAAAAAGGATGGTACTAGGCGATTTTCTTTGTAGGAATGGATATGTTACATAGGCTAATTTGAAGTCAGAAAAGCGGCCTAATCATGGAGCAGTTGGGTTGGTTTCTTCAAGTGAGAATGGGGCAGATTGGACGAGTTTTTTTTTCAAGGTTATATGGGAGTGGTTTAGCGGATAATGTGTGGGTTAGATGGTGGTAGGAAGTGCTCAAAATGGGAAGGGAGTAGGTTGCAAAGTGGAGAAGAAATGGGCGGTTATTTCCTTAGACAATCAGGGGCTGTTTAGAGTAAGAAAAATGCAAGAATTAAGGGGTTGTTTGGCTTAATTTTTTTTGTAGTTTCATGGTGTTGATTGGGTCAGTTTATGGGACATTTGGAGTCGGGTTTTTAGCTGAATTTTGGAGTCGAAATAAATTGGGTTTCAGACTAATTAAAATCGAGAATAAATGGCCAAGATTTATAATTAAACAAGGCAAACCAAAATAATAAATCATGCTAGTCGAAATTTATTTTCATACCACTTGAAATTTAAAACTTACCAAAACTCAAAAATAGAACAAGGTTCCTTTTCAAATTAATATTCCACATTTTTCGAACTTAAAATTTAAAGTAAACGTGCGCAACATTTAACGTGACAAAATATTTAAAATGAACTAGGAGATTCGTAGCAACGCCGAAAGTAAAAATCTTATTTACTTGAAATTACAAGCCGAAATTTTTTTGGTCATTACAGATAGATTGTAGAATCCCAAAATATTTGAGATGTTAAAGGACCTAAGTAAAAATAAGTTTTATAATTGATTAATTAACTGAGTTAAATAATTAATTATTAAAGGAATGAATTTTATGTTATCAATATTAGGCTCGTTGGGTACTCGTATTTAATCTTGTACTTTTAGGTTTAGAGAAAAGTTATTTTAGATAAGCCAAACTTAAGATAAAATAGTCCAAAGTAATTAGGGATGGATGGGGCGGTCCGGGTCGGGTCGGCCCGCCCGCCCCGCCATGAAAATTTTTTTACCTGCCACTCGCTTGCGACTTTAGGACCATGGGGGCGGGCGAATGGAGGGGGGCGGGCGCGACCCCCCACCCGCCAACCGCCTCATGAATAATTTTTTTTTTTTTTTTTTTTTTTTCAAAACTAAAAAATAAAAATAAAATAAAAATTTTTTTTTTTATATATTTGTACTAAACAAAACAAAAAATTATAAAATTGAAGTTATGGTGTAGTGGTTAAGATTTGTAGTTTACAAATTTCAACCCGGGTTCGATTCTTCTTTAGCCTATTTGTAGTGAAAATTATAATTTGTATTATATATTTATATTTTATGATTATCTATTGTTTATTGAGGTGCTTGGCGGGCGGGCGGGGCGGGGCGGGGGATCGCGTGGTTGTCGTGGTTTTTTGCCATCCCTAAAAGTAATCTATGATTATCTATTGTTTAATTAGGGATTTGTCTTTTTCCAAAACAAAAAGAAGAGTTTCATTATTTTATGATATCCCAACCCCACTAAACCTCTTTAAATGCTAAAATTAGATTATTTATTAATTAAGTGGTTAGTTTGTATTAGAATAAAATAGTCTATGGATCTTATCTTAGTTTCACGTATATATAGGTTATGCAATCATAATTTAGAGAGATGTAAGGAGTCGATGCCAAATAGGATCTTAATCCAAGTTTGGGATTAGTGCATGCATATTTAGAATCCAAAATCCTGGCTAACTAATTAAAAGTTACCAAACCTTAAACATACACCAGTATATTTATATTGCATACATACACACCCATCCCACCGTCCATGAGTGCTTTCGTGGAGAGAAAATAGTTTAGAGAAAGGTGAAAGATCACACACAAAATAAGTTGTTGGCTAAAGAAACAAAAAGGTAGAAAATTCTAAAGGCTTCGGGTAGTAAAATGACGCTCACGAATCTGAAAATTATTTCTCAAGCACTAACATTTTAAGATTAAGGTTGTACATCTTTCTAGATGTTGTATTTATATATGAAATTTAATTACTTCAATCTAGTACTCATTTAGGAAAAATCATGAATTAGTTCAGTTAAACCTTCGAGTTTCACTTTAGCCTTCGGGTTATTTGCAACGCTTGCCTAAATTATCAATGTCATTGTGTGATAATTCTAAGTTCATTTTGGTAAGATAAATTTATATATAATTGCAATATTTAGACTGATTGTGGAGTAGCAAGCTTTTCATTGAGTATTTCTATACTCATCCCTCTTCATTAACAATTTTTCTAGTGATATTTAACATGTAGGATGCGTGGCAAATTGGTAAATCTGTTGTGCCAACGGTCGCGAAGTAAAGTTAGATTTTCTTTTAGGATGTTTTGAATTAATATGACAATCAGCGTCATATTTTGATTATTAGCATTAGTCTTTTATTTATTATTTTATTTAATATTTTGGGACTCGATTTTTAAATGTTTACGAATTATTCCATTGTTTGAGAATTGGTATTTTATTAAAGTGACTTTTTCTGTAGTATTTTACTTTTTTATGAATTTTAGTAACTCCCGGAACCCTAGAAATTTGGGGCGTTACAGTTTGGCCGAAAAGTTCGTGGTCATTACAGATGTTGCCTATAGAACATTTTTTACTAACTCATGGTATTTTGATAGTGGTTGTTCTAGACATATGACTGAAAATCACTTTTTTTGACTATCTACAAGAGTTATGCAGGTCTTCAGTCTCAAAAAAGGTCTTATACGGACTGAAACAAGCTCTGCATGATTGGTGTGATCATTTGACCATGTTCTTGTTGGAAAAAAGATACAAGAGAGAGGGGCTTGACAAAACAGTGTTGATCAAACTTCTCAAATCTATACTAAAAGTTTCACAAATCTACGTTGATGATATTGTGTTTGGTTTTACATCAAAAATAAAATCTAGGAAGTTTGTTACACTTATGCAAAATGAATTTAAGATGGGTGTGGTTTGTGAGCTAAACTTCTTTCTAAGATTGAGGGTTAAACATGTTGACTCGGGGATTTTTATCTTATAGGCCAAGTATGCAAAGAATCTGGTAAAGAAGTTTGGCCTTGAAAAGATCAAGGCAGTCAGAACTCTCATAGTCACGTCCTTGAAAATCTCCAGAGATGACCAGGACAAAGAGGTCGACTCCAATTTGTACTGGGGCATGATAGGCAGTCTGTTGTACCTGACTACAAGTTGTCCTAACATAGCATGCAATGTAGGAGTTTTTGTGCGTTATCAAGCCAAACCAAAAGAATATCATCTTGCCCCTGTGAAGTAAATTATTCTCTATGTTAACTGTACTTCTGATTTTGGTTTGTAGTATACTAATTATACTAATTCTCATCATGCAGGATACACTGATGCTGACGGGCAAAAAACATGGACGATAGGAAAAGTATGAGTGGATTATGTTTCTACATTGGTTACAATCTCATTGCATGGCTAAGTAAGAAACAAAACTCCATCTCTTTATTTACTAGCTAAGTATATTGCTACTAGTAGTTACTGTACTCAGTTACTTTGGATGAAACAAATGCTCAGTGACTATGGTATTGATCAAGACTCTGTTACTATGTTTTGTAATAACATTAGTTCTATTAACATTTCTAAAAATCATGTTCAGCATTTTAAGACCAAACATATTGATATTAAACATCACTTTATTTGAAATTTGTTTGAAAAAAATAATCACTTTGGAACATATTCAAACTGAGTATCAGTTGGATGATTTGCTAATCAAGGCCTTAGATTATGCTAGATTTGAGACTTTACGAAAAGCCGTAGGCATTTGCTTGTTGCATTAAAAAGTTTTTTTTAGAAGTAGCATTGCTTTGGTTCATTTTTATTTTTGTGTGTGAATTCATTATGTGTGATTGTCTTTTTTTTTTTTTTTGCTTTTACTTAAATTGAAAAACTAAAAAAAAAAGAGGTTCTTTAAAATAGCATATGAAATAAATTTATTATTAGTCTATGAATATTGGGATAAACTTAGATTAACTAATTAGTATGTTGTGCTCATTAAACAATATTATAAAACAAAGTCAGATATGTACACTTTGGAGACACCTTGACTAGTTTAATTTTACCTTACTACTGACTAGGTTGTTATTTTTAAAGTTGTTTGTACTTCATTGTTAACCCACAGTCAATATCTATGTCTCTTGACATGTTAATATGTTGTTGTATTAACATGAAAGTTCATTGGAGGAGGGGACTACCACCATAAGTGTGTGCAACCGTCCTTGCTAATTAACATACATCATTTAGAAAATGGCTACCCCTATGGATGTGAGAAAGTCAACTTCATGAAATCAAAAGTCAGTGCTTTGACAAAAAATAAATAAATAAAAAGGGTTAGGACAATGAGTAATCAAAAGAAAATGTTATATTGTACTCATGCCTGGCATGCACATATTTTATTATTTAAAAAAATATTAGATTATGGCTTGTTTGAAATACATCCCTGAACAAAATTCAATTTGGTTTATGGTACGGGTAATGATTGACTAGTCTAAAGTGATCTATCACGCACTTACATCATAATCTGATAAATTAATTGAATTTAAATATGTGCATACATCAAATTGGAATATTCTTGTTTATTTTTGATATTTTTTGGACTGATTGTGTAATTTATGGACTATGAAATTTGTCCATAAATAATCATTAATTACTTCTATCTTAATAAATATTCTCACTAATTTTGTATGATTGACTTGTATGGAACTTTTATAGATTTTCCATTCAACAGTCTAAACCTAGCTAGTAGTAAAATCATTTATCCACTCAAGAAAGTTATTGGATTTTTTTTTTGTACAATGGAAACTGTGTTTATTTTTTGACCAACATAATATAAAGAAAGAGAAAGAAAAAAATTCAATTTATAAAATAAAAATAATAATAATAATAATAATGGATGATTTTCAAATTTTGAAAAATTTGGTTAAGGAAGCTATTTATGTCCTTAACTATCCATCTATAATTTTTGGTAGCTGCTCCCTTACACGTCCATAATTAACGGTTTACTTCTTGTACAAATTTTCACACTTGTTATATTTAAAGTAACCTGTACTTTGTTGTGGACCCATGGTCAATATCTATGTCTCTCAGTACTATAATATGTTGTTGTGTTAACAAGTAAGTGAAGTTGTTGTGTTAACAGGCAAGTTCACTGGAGAGGGCTTTCATCATATGTGTGTGTAGTCGTCCTTGATAATGATCATACATTTGAAAATAGCCATCTCTATGGCTGTGAGAAAGTCAACTCCATGAACTCAAAAGTCTGTGTTTTGACAAATAAATAATAATAATAATAATAAATGGAAAGGGTTAGCACAATGAGTACACAAAAGAAAATTTTATATTCATGTCTGGCACACACATATTTTATTATTGATAGAGACAATGTCAGATGATGCCTGGTTTGAATTACATTTCTGTACTTGTTTACTTGACAAGATTCAATTTAGTTTATGGTACGGATTATGATTGAATGGTCTAATATGACCTATCACACTCACATTATAATTTGACAAATTAATTGAATCTAAATATATGCATACATCATATTCGAGGATTCTTGTTTATTTTGATATTTTTGAAATGATTATATAATTTTTGAATTGTGAAATTTACCCATAAATAAAAATTTCTTTACAAAAGATTCTCACCGATTGTGTGTGATTGACTTATGTGAGCTTTTTGTAGATTTTTCAATCAAGTTTAAACCTGGCAGTAAAATCAAGTATCCATTAAGAAAGGTTATTGGATCTATTTTTGTTCAGTTGAATCTGTATTTATTTAATAACCAAAATAATATAAACAAATAAAAATAGAAAATTGTATTTTTAAAATTTAAAAATAAATGGTTGATTTTCAAAATTTTGAAATATATGACTAAAGAAAGTTTTTTCTGTCCTTGACTGTACATCAACAATTTTTAGTAATTGCACATTACACGTCCATAATTAACGGTTACTCTCTTGTGAAAATTTTCAACTTCTTCGTATTTAACTGCACACCTAATGTTTCTCTTCTCACACTTTTGCTTTCTGTTTCAAAGTTCAAATTATCCGCTTTCAGTTGATGTCTCATATAAGTTTTATAAATACAACAATGGCAAGAACCAAAATACTCAAGGCAAAGAAAAACCAAGGTGGCTCATCTAGTGACGTTGTTGTCACTATGTCCGCCTTTAAAATAGGAAAAGGCAAAGAGGTCTCGCCGGCGAGAAGCCTTCGACGGAGCACAAGGAAATTGGAAAACTCAAGTTCTAACCCAGACATTTATCCTACTGTTATTACATCTACTGGTGGAGTATCCACTGAAATTGTGCCCTACAAATCACTGGTCATCATTACTAAATATCTACACACTTGCTTGACCAAACGTTCTACAAGTGCACTCCTCTTTAGAAAATCAGGTAAACCAGTAAGTTACCTTAGTAAAAAAAAGGTATCTGTGAGTACTCAAGACTGAGAATTGGTGGAAAATGGGTCAAATGTGAAAAAACATGATGAGGAGGTTGATACAAATTCAGGGACTAGTGATGATGAGTTAGCACACCCTGTTACAGAAGAATAAAAATCTATGAAGGATGAGGATATAGGGTCTAGTGAGGACAGGTCAGAACCTCTTGCCACAAGAGGTGGGGGTTTTGAAGGCCTGAGTGGACCCACTCTACAGGAATTTGACTCTAAGGTACACTTGTGAGATTTCACCAAACATTAAGGAAATAAATCTTTGTTGAATTTGAGGTGGTAGGAAGTTTTAATAATTTTTGAAGGAAGTATAATCAAGCAAATATGTTTATAGATACGTATATTATGAAATTCATTTATTTTTCACACTCAAGAGTAAAGATGTTCTACATCTTTGTAGAAACTACAAGTTGTATAATTAATCTTTGAAGAATTGGAATTGGTATATTAGTTTACATTTCTTAGGTTTAGAGATTAGCAAACAAGTAATAAAGTGGACCTAATGAGCCCGGTTTATTGTTCCTATGAAGACTACTTTATGTAAATATTAGCTCAATTAGTCCCAATCATAATCTATTGAAAATAATTTGGAATCGTTTATTTTAACTATTAACCTATAACTATCAATTTAAGAAAAACAATATAATAATGTGTGTGAAAACAAATATCAAGAATTTATCAAGAATAATGGTTAAAGCGTCTGGATTCACCATAGCTATAATCTCAAATCTCTGCTCTCAAGTTTTCTTCCTGACGTTGTGTTTGGTCGAATTCACGAATTTAATCCAATTTACCTCTCTGAGTTCAAATTAGTCCTATTTAATTAAGTCAACTCACTATATCTCTATGTAAAGTCAGAATAATCCTTAACTAAATGCATTAAATCTCATAAGAATTCAATTTAAGACCATAACAATAACAAAAGCATATCTCTACCTTTTATCTAATTGTAAGATTTTACTACGTGTTCCAGATTAATAAATTACCTCTCGATTTGTTACAATCCACAATTCAATAAATTAATGACCAATTATTTCAAGCATTACGAGAAGAAGTAAAACCAATACATAATCAACATTTATTCAAAGCTTGAGAATTGAAATTGAAGAATATAAACTAGATTACATCGTTTATCCCAACTATAATTTAGTTACACATCATAAAAGAATAAAAACAAAAGAAGGTAATAGAATACATAACCCGGTTTTGAAACGAAAACAAGGAATAGATGAAGATCTTGCACCAAGAATTTATCTCTTCCTTGCAATGTTTGAAACCTAGCTTGATTCATGTAATTTACCTCTTCAATCTCCTTTTAATTCTTGTATATGGTATTTCCTTTTTGTTTAAATCATAATTTTTATTTATATGTTCCAAAAAACCCTAATTTAATGTAGGAGTCGTGTCCTAAAAAAATTACCAAACTAGAATTTGACTAAAAAAAGAAACTAAAATTCTAGTCACGAAATGCCCTTGCGATCGCAACGTTATGTCTGATTCAATGCTGTTTTTCACCCCTTGAACCTTGCTATCGCAAGGATAATGGCCGTTGTGTTCGCAAGGGCAAAACTTCCTCCAATTTTTATCGCTGACTTTCTTGATTATTTGTATGATAAGTCCTTCAACTTTGTAATGTCTCCCCTTTACTCGTTGGATTTCCTCTTTTATTTCGATTATATCTCTCTTTTATTTACAACCCAAGTCCTTCAACTTGTAGATGTTTGCAAGTTGGTCCCCATTTCCAAGTCTTCGTGCACTTCTAGGCATTCTTCTCCTAATTTGCTTTGTTTTTCTCCAATTCTATCCAAATTTGAGTTTTGACATAAAACAATCAAATCGACACAAAATTAAGTAGAAATTCACTTAATAGTACTTAAAATCATCCACTTTTGATGGTCCAGATAAATATAAATCCACACTTATCATATGCTCCCAAACTTAAACATTTGTTCATCCTCGAACTTGACTATTTACTTAAACGATCAAGCAAATAATTAAAATTTACAATAAAAGATAGTTTGCTGTATTTGCCTCATATTTTTGAAACACATCAAACAATTCATAAAAAGACTTATAAATCATGCTACTAAAATCAATTTTTACTCATCCGATGCTCGACCAACATGTGTGTGGTCATAGTCAATCCAATCACCATAAACATTTAGGTTGGTAATATTCCGCTCCTCAATGGTCAACTATTTCATTTCTCTTGCGTAAGAATGTACACTCCCATATTGATATTCAATCTCTTACTCTAGGTGTTAACTCTAAAGTTCCCCTCAAAACACTTATTCTTTTCTCACTCAATTTTGGTTGGGTCTAGTCAATATAGTAACTATCTAGATATGTGATTATTCTCCTTTTATTGATTGTTTCGACCGTCAAACTTCCACTAGGCAAGTCAAACTCACTAGTTATCTACATCTCCAAGTTATACTTACAAATGCTCAATCTTTCTTCTTCTTTTTTCTTTACATCTTATATGTACGAATTCACTCCATTAAGCTTTCTAAATGACCATTGTAGTAAGTTTTAGGTTGATGGCTCCCAGATTTGACAGACCTTATGGCACCGAGTTTTGAGAATCCCTACTGACTTTATCACTCGAGTCAAATAAGCTACGAAGAGAGGCGTAAGATAATGCAAGTGCAATGCATTTTATTTTTTTAGTTTTTTGAAAGAAAAATATACGGGGATTAGATTCCTATCATCTAGTCAATACCTAGATTCCACCTAGTAGCCAAATACACTCCATTCGAATATTACACATGCACGGAATCAAGACCTATCTAAATACTTTCTTCATTGGATTAACCATCTCCAAACTATCCTTTCAACTAGCTAAGTAATTGAATTTTTCAATTGGTGGTCTTGGTTTTCACAACTTAGGTTCACTATTATTTCATTGTATTCTATTCGACGAACAAACTCAATGTAATGATATTCATGACTATTGTACTCACAATTAATCACATCTCATATAGATAAGTTTTTTTTATAAAAATAAGCATAAGTAGTACACCTAGTCATAATTCATGAATTGATAACAGTTTCAGATAAATATCATCATCAGCTGACAAGGCCATCTAACACATATTATATATATAATCAAAACACACAAACGATCAAAACATAAAAATGAAATGACTACACTCCAAAACTATAAAATACCCAGTGTCCTCAATGGGAGCAAAAGAAAGCAAAATAAATAAAAAAAAAAAAGAATGTACTCGATTGCGAAGGTGTGAAGACACCATTGGAATGTCATCCGATCAGTAAGCATCGGGAGGTGATTCTTCTTGACACATTTATCGTTGTGCAATCCTAATGGAGAAGATGAAAATATTAAAAGTTATGCCTAAATTGCAATAGAGATGAACTTTTTTTTAACGACGATGTGTAGCCTAAGTCAGAAAATTTAAATTTTCTGAATTACTAAAAATTGAGAAACGTGCTCTAATTCTCAATGCAATCCTAAAATTTTACGTGTAATACAATAAATGGATAAAAGATAGAAATATGGGTTGCCTCCCATTAAGCGCTCAATTTAGAGTTTCGAGCTCGACTTTTCGTAAGTAGCACTCATGGAGGCTCGAATTTGACTTTGAAAATATTGCATTGCTTGCAATTACCAGTTTTCCAAGACTTATTCTTTGCTCTCCATATTTTAAATTGACCATTTTCATCTTTAATTGCTCCAACTAGTCCACATATCTCCACATCCAATTTGCACTTTTCTTGGCCAATTTTCAACACTTCATCAACTCTAAAGCATCCTTCGAGGTCGATTGGTTGCTCAGGTACGGTGTATATACTAAATACTGCTCGTTCATCATCCTGTACCCTCAAGATCAACACAATTTTTCAACATCAATAAGGGCTCAACTAGTCGCTAAGAATGATCGGCCCAATATTACTAGCATATCTCGGTCTTCTTCCATATCAAGGACAATAAAGCCAATTGTCTTTCACCTTGATAAGCACGTCCTCAACCACACCTCGTGGGTGCTTGATTGATCTATCAGCAAGCTGTAGAGACATAGTCATTGCTTTTACCTCTCTTGTAGAAAAGGGACATCAAATTAACACTTGCACCTAAATCACATAAAGCATTAAAATTAAAGGAATTTTCTAATTGTGCAATGTAATTTAAAACTCCCTGGATCTTTTAACATCGGAGGTAGCTTGTTTAGCAGAATTGCACTACATTCCTCAGTTAAAGCTATTGTCTCATATTTCTCAAGTTTTCTATTCTTAGACAACATTTTCCTCATAAATTTTAAGTATAGTGGCATCTGAGCCAACGCTTCGGTGAAAGAAATGTTGATTTGTAGAAATTTTTCAAACTGCTTATCGAGCTTGTGCTTCTGCAACCTTTGAGGAAAAAGAATTGATGGCACATAAGGTTTAATACGAATAGGCGCCATCTCTTTTGATGATTCAGTAGATTCATTTGAATTTTCTTCTTTTGGTTGCTCATAATGTTTCTCGGCCGCTTTTTCCTCAATTACCAACTGTTTTTCCTTTTTCTCTAGCCTTTTCCATTGAATATTTGGCAATTGTACACCGCTCCTAGTAGGGCTAACTTGCCAATTTGAGTTTCCAATTTTCTAATAAACGCCTGTTGATTCTGATAGTTTGTGTCCTGTCGTTCCAATATTTTATCTGTTTTCTGCATTTACAGTTAAAACATCTATCCCAAACTTGGTCTTATCTCTTGCTGAGCATTGTTGGCATTGTCACTGTTCTAATTGTCAAACCACTTAAAATTTGGGTGTTACTTCGAACCCGGATTGTATGTTTGTGAATATGGACTATACTGCTAATGTGTATTATTCTGTAAAAATTTGATATGTTCTGGAGAGGCCAATTGACATGACCCATCCCAAGTAATATATATATACCCAAGCATGACGTGCGCCGATGGTGGATAACAACTAAAGGTTGGACCCACCATCAAGGCTATTACAATTATAACTCATTATGACTTATTTTTTTTTTAGAAAATTTCAGTATTATCTCCCATGTAATTTGGACTAACCAACCTGAAATAAAATACCACATATCTTAACAAATTGTATTCACAATAAATGGGACCATTTGTCCCTCCAATACTCAAAACAAATAATGCGGTAGAGACTAGCCGAATCATAAAACTTACTGTTTAATTAACATAAATTATGCATATGGATACAAAATACATAGTAAGCCCACCTAGATATTTACAAGTGATACAAAATGATATTCAAAAATGAACATGTGTCCACAAAACATGACTACATGCTCTATAAAACGAGTCATACAAACTAGCTCTGTTGTGTGGATCTGACTCCAAAATCAAAAGCTTTTTCTCCAAAGGCTACCCAAAAACTCAATTGTTACCTGATAAGAAAAATCATCATCAACTGCTATGTGATAAGAAAAATCATCATTAGAAAATACATGAGTTGATAGGCGCAGTGACTGGAGAATTTTGAAAATAATTATTCTCTTTTTATTTAAAGATATTATCGAAATCGAGCTCACATCACTTAACAATTCGCATTATAAGATCTCATATTAATAGTGTATTCATCAGCTAAAATATATACTATCACTTCATCATATCACAATATAATGGAACATCTTACAAATATGTACCTTCTAATTAAAATCTATAATGTAGTCATACATGTGTAAACTGTCCCAAAGCTAGGCACACCCATACACGGGCTTAAGGCCCCCCTCAGTGTACAGAACTAGGTTTCAAAATCCTCTATTAATACATCCTAGTACACGGTCAAGACCCCCTTAGTGGACTATATTTACACGCCCAACTAGACCCTCAATGTAATATTTCACGGCCAATACCCCTCAGTGCACTAGAATAGATAAAATCATGGGTACTTTTATGATACAATTCAATATCACATATTTCTTACATTCCATTTGACGAGTAATCAATTTACAATCTTTATATTTTTACAAATACTATACGTAATAAATTTTTCCATTCAAAGAGTTATCTATTAGAGACTGAATCGGCTGATAGACTAACCCGATATTTGAATCACTTCCTAAAATAACAATAGGATTATCCCAATTAAAACTCAATCCTTTTGAGTTCAAAATTATTAAAATGACAACTTACGAGTTTCACTTTGCTTAGAGATTTATCTAAATTCACCCTTTTGTTTATCTCGCCCCAATACATTTAATTAACATAGTTTAATTCCATAACAATATATATTTCAAACTAACTTATGTAATTCCAGTGGTCTAACTTTAATAAAATAATTGAATAATTTAAATAGAAGCCGAATGTATTGCTCTTTCAATTGTAGTTAATTAATATCACTTATAATTCTCTTTTTTGTGAAATCCAATAATTGAAGCTAGGAATTGAATTGTTAATTCTTAACCCACTATAAGCACACAATTAAACCAATTCTTAAAATCAAAATTTCACTTCTTACCTCGTATTGCAGCCAAGGAAATAAATTAATTCCACCAAGTTGAAGTTTCATATTACTTTTCCCACTTTTCTATTTTTCTCCCTGATTTCAAAATTTTAGTATGAATTAAGGTATGAGTAAGGAGAGAGAGAGAGGATGGGATGGCTGTGTCTTTCCTTTTGCTAAAGTGATAAGGTGCTGAACAACTGTGGTTATTGAGAACGCATATGATCTTCATTTTCCCATGTCGCCTCTTCTATTGCATGATTCTTCCATAAAACTTTAACCATTGATATAGTTTTATTTCATAGAACATGTTCTCTTTTATCTAATATTCCAATTGGTTTTTTTCTCATATGTAAGATTCCCTTTCAACTCAACTGGTTGCGATTCCAACACATGAGACGGATCTGGAATATATTAAAGAGCATGGAAACATGAAACACATCATGAATTCTACATAACTCACTTGGCAAGGCTAAAAGATAAGCAACTGAGCCAATGCTCTCTATAATCTCATATGGACCCACATATCTTGGACTCAATTTTCCTCTTTTACCAAATCTGAGAACACCTTTCCATAGAGATAATCGTAGAAAAATTGTATCCCCAACTTCAAATTCAAGGTTTCTTCTACATTTGTCTGCATAGTTTTTGTCTTTCTTGAGTTGTCTTTAGCTTTTCTTTGATTAGTTCACTTTCTCAACAATAATCTGAACAAGTTCAGGGCCTAACAATTTTCTTTCACCAACCTCATTTTAACAAACTAGACTTGTGCACTTTCTACCACATAGTGCTTTAAAAGGAGCCATTTCTATACCAGAATGATAACTGTTATTATATGAAAATTCCATTAAGGATAGATGAGTATCCCAATTCCCTTTAAATTGAAGCATATAAGCCCGTAACATGTCTTCTAAAGTCTATATAGTCCTTTCTGATTGGCCATATGTTTATGGGTGAAAAGCTGTACTAAAATGTAGTTTAGTAGCCATGGCCTTCTGCAAATTAGGCCAAAATTTAGAAGTGAAACGTGAATCTCGGTCTGAAGCAATAGATGCTGGTGTCCCATATAAACTGATCACCTCATCCATATATATTTTTGCTAATTTATCTAGTGAATAAGTAAATTTAATTGGCAAAAATCTGGCAGTTTTTGTCAATTTGTTTACCACGATCCATATACCATCATAACCACTTTGAGTGCGATGAATCCCAAATAAGAAATTCATAGTGATGTGCTCTCATTTCTACTCAAGAATACGCGATGTCTATAAGAGTCCAGCTGTTCTGTGACGATCTGGTTTCACCTGTTGGCAAATAAGACAACTAGATACAAACTCAACTATTCTTCTCTTCATTTCGTGCCACCAATAATGTTCCTTAAGTATGTGATACATTTTGGTACTACCCACATGCATTGTATAAGCTGAACTATGTGATTTTTCTAGAATTTTTTTCTTTAACTTTGAGTAGTCCGGAACACATAGTCTGCTTCCTATAACCAAGGCTCCATCATCTCGAATGGTATAATCTGCATGTTTACCATTACTAACTTGTTCTTTCAATTTACTCAATATCGGATTTTGAGTTTGAGCTTCCCTAACTATGTCAATCAAAGTAGGTCTCACTTGAAAATTAGCAAATAATGCTCCCAAACTGGCCACTGATAGTTGAGCATTCCAAATTTTGAACTCACCAAACAAGGAATAGCAAATTGCATTAGTTCGAGTCGTAGAACTAGATGTCTTCCTACTGAGAGCATTAACAACTACATTGGCCTTATCTGGATGATAATCGATTGTGCAGTCATAATCTTTTATTAGCTCTTACTATCTCATCTACCTCAAATTCAATTCTTTCTGATCAAAGATATATTTTAAGCTTTTATGGTTTGTAAAATTCTCTCACCTCTCACCATATAGGTAATGTCTCCAAATTTTCAATCCTAAGGTAATGTCTCCAAATTTTCAATCCTAAAACAACTGCGGCTAGCTCTAGATCATATGTAAGATAATTCAGTTCATGTTTCATTAACAGTCTAGAGGCATAAGCTATGACCTTTACATTCTGCATCAAATACACAACCTAAACCTTGACATGAAGCATAACTATAAATCACAAATTCTTCACCTGGAGATGGAAGAGTAAGCACTAGGACAGTAACTAATTGATGTTCCAATTCTTGGAAACTCTTTTCATATTCTTTAGTCAACAAAAATTTAACATTATTTCTAGTCAAAATGGTCAAAGAAAGATCAATTTTGGAAGAGCCTTCAACAAAACGACGGTAGTACCCTGCCAAGCTAAGAAAACTACGTACTTTTGTCACATTAGTAGGTCTTTCCCATTTTACCACTGCCTCAATTTTATGTGGGTCTACATAAATTTCCTCTGCTGATATAACATGCCCTAAAAATATCACTTTGTTGAGCCAAAATTCACATTTACTGAATTTAGTTTACAATTGTCTATCCCGCAAGACTTGTAAAATGATTCTGAGATGTTCAGTATGCTCATCCTGATTTTGAGAATATACCAATATATAATCAATAAATACAATCACAAATCTGCTGAGATATAGATAAAACACTATGTTCATTAGATCCACAAATACTACTGGAGCATTAGTCAACCCAAACGATATCACAAAAACTCATAATGACTATACCGTGTTCTAAAAGCAGTTTTTGAGACATCCTTATCCCTGATTTTTAGTGGATGATATCCTGAACGCAAATCAATCTTTCAAAATACTGTAGCACTTCAAAGCCGATCAAATAGATCATCAATATGTGGCAAAAGATATTCATTACGGATTGTCACTTTATTCAACTGTATGTAGTCTATGCACAATCATGGTGTCGTCTTTCTTCTTCACAAACAAAACAGGTGCTCTCCATGGAGATACACTAGGTCTGATAAAACCTTTTGTCTACCAATTTCTGTAACTGAACTTTTAACTCTTTCAATTATGATAGAGCCATTATATATGGTGCTTGTGAAATATATGCAATTCTCAAAATTAGGTCAATAGTAAACTCAACTTCTCTATTTGGGGTAGACCCAGCAATTCTTTTGGAAATACATCAAGAAAGTTTCGGACAACTGGGATGTCTTCGAGTTTTATCTTACTAACATATGTATCAATTATATGAGCTAAATATGGATAACAACCCTTCTTGAGTAATATTCTAGTGTCAATAGGTTGTCTTGATCGTCTAAACACAACCTCTTCACGAAAACAATCAACAGAAGCACGATTTGCAGTTAAAAAGTCCATGCCCAAGATAACGCCAAAATCATGGATAGCAAAAGGTATTAAATTTGCCTTGAGCTCATGATCATTCTCCTTGATCCCACAATCTCGATATACATTGTTAGCTAAAAGAAATTCTCGTACTGGTGTTTCCACAACCAAACAACTATCTAAAGGTTCTAACTTTTGGTTCGCATATATAGCAAGTACAAATAAAATAGTGTGTTGATCTAGGATCAATTAAAATACGAGTATCTCTATCAAAAATAGATAACTTACCCATAATTACATTTGGTGACTCTTCTGATGCCTGCTGTGTCATAGAAAAAACTTTCACCTGATTCTTTAGAAGTCTTGCCTGGCCTTTCAGTTTTACCCCGCTACTACTTGCTACATTGGACTGAAATCCACTATTTTGTAACTTCTTTGTTAGTCAAAGTATCTTCTTGGACCTGATTCTATCTTGTACTACCCACACTTTACTCAGGAAATATCCTTGACGATATGCCACTATCTTGTAATAGAAATGGGCAATTTCTTCTTATATGTTCGGCCTAGCCACAATGATAACAAACACCAATCCCCTTGAACTTCAAACACTCGCCCAAATTTAGTGTTGCTGGAACTCTTTCCATATCTCGAGTGGATGGTCTCTAGAAAAAACTCTGAGTAGGATGACGGTTATTCATTGGCTGTTGTACCGTACTCTAGCTGAATCTAGAGCCTTGACTTCTTCGTGATCTGGGCATGAAATGGCCTGAAGTAGAAACACTGGGTCAAAATCCTCTATTATCCCTCTGGGTAGTTTGTAGCTAGAAATTCATGTCCATGTCTGACTACCGCTGTCTTTGAATTTTATCTGTTCAGTTTGTTTATCTGACATACTTTTCTCGACTCTCAAAGCCAATTATACTAATTTGCCAAATTTACTCCAACCCGACATATTCATATCGATGATCTAATCTCTTTTCTTAGCTTATCTTCAAATCGTCTCGCATTTGTCAATTTCATTACCAACCGTGACTTGTGCATATTTTGAAAGTTCAATAATTTTTTTCTCGATATTCAAAGAACAGCTTGAAGACCCCGTATTAGTTTCAAGAACTCATCATGTTTAGTATCTTTATAAGAACGATTGTAGTAAGCATAATAAAAAATACGTCAAAAATATGCCCAAGTTATAATAGAAGGGTCTAGATATTTGTTTTGCACTAATCGCCACCAATCGTATGCTCCATCTAATAAAAAGTGGTAAGATGTAATTTCTTGTCATCTAGGCAACCTTCACATAAAAACTCTCTATTTTAATCATCCGTGCCTCAACAGCTCGCAGGATTAGTTGTGTTGTAAAGCCCCTAATTTTGTTGCTCTCCCAATAATGAACTCTCTATTTGTACATGTATAGTCGAAACAACCATAGCAAAGAATCCTTTCAACGGCAATTGGATCATTTTCAACCATATTTCCTATCCCAAATATTCAAAGTGGTCGATGAACCGATTGCTTTATTCTTTCAACCTCTCTAAGATTATCCCTATTAGGAACAATATGAGTATGGGGCAAAATATCTTGGAGCCTTCTAGTTCTACCGCCACGACGCATGACTCACCTACATGGTATGCATGATATGCTAAATATCAGAATACATATGTCATACAAGCCTATAAACTCTGAATCATGCTCTGATACCAATTTGATACGACCCGTCCCAAGTAATATATATATACTCGAGACGACGCGACGTCTATGGTAGATACCAACTAAAGGTTGGACCCACCAACAAGGCTACTACAATTATAACTCATTATGACTTATTTTTTCTAGAAAATTTCGACATTATCTCGTATGTAATTTGGACTACCCAACCTGAAATAAAATACCACATATCCCAACAAACTACATTCACAATAAATAGGACCATTTGTCCAACCAATACTCACAACAAAACAACGCGGTAGAGACTAGCCGAATCATAAAACTTACTATTTAATTAACATAAACTATACATATTGATTCAAAATACATAGTGAGCCCACCTAGATATTTACAAGTGATGTAAAATGATATTAAAAATAAACATGTATCCCCAAAATAATGACTACATGCTCTATAAAACGAAGTCATACAAACTAGTTACGTCATGTGTGGCTCGACTCCAAAATCAAAAGCTTTATCTCTAATGGCTACCCAAAACTCAAGTGCTACCCGATAAGAAAAATTATCTTTGAAAAATACATGAGTTGATGGGCTCGAAGAAGTGGAGAATTTTGAAAATAATTATACACTTTTCATTATAGATATTATCAAGTTGAGCTCACATCACTTAACAATTCGTATTATAACATCTCATATTCATAGTGTATTCATCAGCTAAAATGACACGACCCGTCCCGAATCACCCCAGTTGACCCAAGACGTGCCTGCGCCAATGATGGATGCTAGTTAGATACCGGATCCACTATTAAGGCTAGTTAGACTTTTCTATGACTGATTGACTTTTCTTTAACTAAAAAGATTTTATAAAAAATTTGGCAGAGCTTCCCCTGCAATTTAGACTAAACAAAACCTGAAAAACAATAAAAATTTTCCAAAAACATACTTATGATAACAATTAGGCATACCTATCCCGTAACATACATAATAACCAAGATCAAGTAGAGACAACTCTATCATCTTCAATGTCTTTTACAAAATGACCCAAAATCATATAAATTTACAAAAGAAGCAATGAGCTTATCTAACCATACACATATAATCCAAAATAACTCATTAAAAAGACCCAGAACATGATACCCAAAAATAAATGATGATATGCTTAATGGAGATAAATCATACAAACTAATGCTCGTGTGGATCTAACTCAAAAATCAACAGGCTCTTCAAAAGCTGCTCAAAATTCAACTACCACCTGATAAGGAAAACATGGAAAAATATGTGAGCCGATAACTCAGTGAGTAGAGAGTTTGTAATTAATTATAATTTTCAAGAAACTGATTTCTCATATTATATATATTGAGTAATGCAGATTGTATATTATAAACAAATTGGATAACTTGATATTTTAGTAAATTTGCAAAGAAGTGCCATCTAATAACAATATATGCAAACATGTGTTTCATGCAAACTAAATAAGTCAGTCATATGTTGAAAAATCACGCCAAAGTATCTTCTTGGACCTTCTTTGTTAGTCAAAGTATCTTCTTGGACCGATTCTATCTTGTACTACCCACACTTTACTCAGAAATATCCTTGACGATATGCCACTATCTTGTAATAGAAATGGGCAATTTCTTCTTATATGTTCGGCCTAGCCACAATGATAACAAACACCAATCCCTTGAACTTCAAACACTCGCCCAAATTTAGTGTTCTTTGGAACTCTTTCCATATCTCCGAGTGGATGGTCTCTAGAAAAACTCGAGTAGGATGACGGTTATTCATTGGGTGTTGTACCGCACTCTCAGTGAATCTAGAGCCTCGACTTCTTCGTGATCTGGGCATGAAATGGCTCAAGTAGAAACATTTGGGTCAAAATCCTCTATTATCCCTCTGGGTAGTTTGTAGCTAGAAATTCATGTCCATGTCGACTACACTGTCTTTGAATTTTATCTGTTCAGTTTGTTTATCTGACATACTTTTCTCGACTCTCAAAGCCAATTATACTAATTTGCCAAATTTACTCCAACCTGACGCTGTTACTGATGATCTAATCTCTTTTCTTAGCTTATCTTCAAATCGTCTGCATTTGTCAATTTCATTACCAACCAGGACTTGTGCATATTTTGAAAGTTCAATAATTTTTTTCTGATATTCAGCAACAGTTGAAGACCCCTGTATTAGTTTCAAGAACTCATCATGTTTAGTATCTTTATAAGAACGATGGTAGTAAGCATAATAAAAAATACGTCAAAAATATGCCCAAGTTATAATAGAAGGGTCCAGATATTTGTTTTGCATTGACTGCCACCAATCGTATGCTCCATCTAATAAAAAAGTGGTAAGATGTAATTTCTTGTCATCTAGGCAACCCTTCACATAAAAAACTCTCTATTTTAATCATCCAGGCCTCAACAACTGCAGGATTAGTTGTGACTGTAAGCCCCTAATTTTGTTGCTCTCCCAATAATGAACTCTCTATTTGTACTGTGTATAGCCGAAACAACCATAGCAGCAATCCTTTCAACGGCAATTGGATCATTTTCAACCATATTTCCCTATCCCAAATATTCAGGTGGCTGATGAACTGATTGCTTTATTCTTTCAGCCTCTCTAAGATTATCCCTATTAGGAACAATATGAGTATGGGGCAAAATATCTTGGAGCCTTCGAGTTCTACCGCCACGACGCATGACTCACTTACATGGTATGCATGATATGCTAAATATCAGAATACATATGTCATACAAGCCTATAAACTCTGAATCATGCTCTGATACCAATTTGATACGACCCGTCCCAAGTAATATATATATACTCGAGACGTGACATACGTCTATGGTAGATACCAACTAAAGGTTGGACCCACCATCAAGGCTACTACAATTATAACTCATTATGACTTATTTTTTCTAGAAAATTTCGACATTATCTCGTATGTAATTTGGACTACCCAACCTGAAATAAAATACCATATATCCCAACAAACTACATTCACAATAAATAGGACCATTTGTCCAACCAATACTCACAACAAAACAACGCGGTAGAGACTAGCCGAATCATAAAACTTACTATTTAATTAACATAAACTATACATATTGATTCAAAATACATAGTGAGCCCACCTAGATATTTACAAGTGATGTAAAATGATATTAAAAAATAAACATGTATCCCCAAAATAATGACTACATGCTCTATAAAACGAGTCATACAAACTAGTTCTGTCGTGTGGCTCTGACTCCAAAATCAAAAGCTTTATCTCTAATGGCTACCCAAAAACTCAAGTGCTACCTGATAAGAAAAATTATCTTTGAAAAATACATGAGTTGATGGGCTCAGTAAGTGGAGAATTTTGAAAATAATTATACACTTTTCATTATAGATATTATCGAAGTTAAGCTCACATCACTTAACAATTCGTATTATAACATCTCATATTCATAGTGTATTCATCAGCTAAAATGACACGACCCGTCCCGAATCACCCCAGTTGACCCAAGACGCGTTGCTGCGCGCCAATGATGGATGCTAGTTAGATACCGGATCTACTATTAAGGCTAGTTAGACTTTTCTATGGTGATTGACTTTTCTTTAACTAAAAGATTTTATAAAAATTTGGCGAGCTTCCCCGCAATTTAGACTAAACAAAACCTGAAAAACAATAAAAATTTTCCAAAAACATACTTATGATAACAATTAGGGATACCTATCCCGTAACATACATAATAACCAAGATCAAGTAGAGACAACTCTATCATCTTCAATGTCTTTTACAAAATGACCCAAAATCATATAAATTTACAAAAGAAGCAATGAGCTTATCTAACCATATACATATAATCCAAAATAACTCATTAAAAAGACCCAGAACATGATACCCAAAAATAAATGATGATATGCTTAATGGAGATAAATCATACAAACTAATGCTCGTGTGGATCTAACTCAAAAATCAACAGGCTCTTCAAAAGCTGCTCAAAATTCAACTACCACCTGATAAGGAAAACATGGAAAAATATGTGAGCCGATAACTCAGTGAGTAGAGAGTTTGTAATTAATTATAATTTTCAAGAAACTGATTTCTCATATTATATATATTGAGTAATGCAGATTGTATATTATAAACAAATTGGATAATCTGATATTTTAGTAAATTTGCAAAGAAGTACCATCTAATAACAATATATGCAAACATGTGTTTCATGCAAACTAAATAAGCTGTCATATGCTGAAAAATCACGCCAAGAAGTACCATGAATCACTGATAATCTGTAATCTGAAATCTGGTCATACGAGCGTAGACTGGCTAAGCACTCCTGTACACAGCCCAAAGCCCCTCAATGTACGAAAGTGGGTCTCAAAGACCTCTGAGATAAGCACCCTTATACACGGCCCAAAGCCCCTCAGTGTATAAGAGTGGGTCATGAAGACCTCTGATAATACACCCTAGTACACAGTCAAGTCCCCTCAGTGAACTATATGTACACGGTCAATTAGACCACTCAGTGTAATATAGAACATGGCTAAGATCCCTCGGTGCAATAGAATAGATAAAATCATGGGTACTTTTGTGGTAGATTTCAATATCACATTTTTCTCGCATTCCATTTTACAAGTAATCAATTTACAATATTTGTAGTTTCACAAATATTTTAATGTAATAAACATTTAATTATAATCACGTAAAATAACAAATAAGTCATTAAAATTACACGTAACATAATAGTATAATTAATTGTCATTCTCTAGAAATATTTAATTTTTTCCACTCACTGAATTTTTTACTAAAACTAGGTTGGTCGGTACGCGGCACCGACCTCCTCGTTACCTCCTGAAATAAAATATAATTACTTGAATTAATAAATAAACATCCCAAGTAACACTAATAATTAAAAGACCAAGCTTAACCTACCCATACTTAAGCAAAACTTCTCCAAAAATTTCTTTACTCACTTTGATCTAATCCTGATTCTAATCTTCCCTAAAGCTAATAAATAAACTCTTTTAAATTACATTCACTTAAAAAGACCCAAATAGAAATTCTCTGATTTGCTAAAATCAACATTCCAAACTTTTAACATACATAAACCAATACAAGTCTTAATATGATTAAAACAATTTAAATATCAAATTAAACTCACTAAGTCAAGAACCCTAACTATTCATAAATTAATTTATTCCTTTAATTTGTAAATATAGTTTAAGTCACTAAAATCAACTTATCTCATTTCATAACATTCACATTTATGTCAATAAGCAATAATTCTAATTATTTACACTTTTCTTAAATAAGTAATTTCTTACTTACCTATTAAAATTACAAAAGAAATGGACAATCCAAACCTTAAAAGTTCATTTTCCGACCACCTTAAGATTCAACCGGCCTCTTTCCTCCTCCTCCTCCTCCTCCTTTTTCTTTTCTTCCTTTTCTTTTATTTCCTTTTTGCCTTTCTTTTTCTTCTCTCTTCTGCCGTTGGGGAAGTCTCTGGAAATGGCCACAATTTCATTTCACAAAGTGCCAAAATTGCAAACTTAAGTCCCTAGCTTCCTTGCAGATTCATTTAAATCCTTTAGTAATCATATTTTACAAAATAGCCCCCAAAAAAATTATTTATTTAATTTAAGTCCTATTTGACTTATTTGACTTGACCAAAAATTTTATTCACTTTGATTAAATAAATTATGACTTTGACTAATTTAAACCGGATTGTTACATAAAATATATACTATCACTTCATCATATCACAATATAATGAAAATCTCACCAATATGTACCTTCTAATTAAAATCTGTAATATAGTCATGCATGTGTAAACTGCCACAAAGCTAGGCACCCCCATACACGGGCCTAAGGTCCCCTCAATGTACGGAACTGGGTTCCAAAATCCTATAATAATACATCATAGTACACGGCCAAGACCCCTCATTGAACTATATTTACACGTCCACCTAGACCCCTCAGTGTAATATAGAACATGACAAATACCCCTCAATGCACTAGAATGGATAAAATCATTGGCACTTTTATGATACATTTCAATATCACATATTTCTTACATTCCAATTTGACAAGTAATTAATTTATAATCTTTATATTTTCACAAATACTATACGTAATAAACATTTAATTATAAGCACATAAAATGACAAATAAGTCCTTAAAATCACACGTAACTTAATAGTATAATTAGTTGTTGTTCTGTAGAAATATTTAAATTTTTCCATTCACAGAGTTATCTATTGGAGACTAAATTAGTTGATGGACTGTCCTGATATTTGAACTGCTTCCGAAAATAACAATAGAATTGTCCCAATTAAAACTCAATCCTTTTGAGTTCAAAATTATTAAAATGATAACTTATGAGTTTCTCTTTGCTTAGAGATCTATCTAAATTCACCCTTTTGTTTATCTCACCCCATTACATTTAATTAATATAGTTTAATTCCATAACAATAAATATTTCAAACTAATTAACTTATGTAATTCTACTGGGCTGACTTCATAAAATAATTGAATAATTCCACTGCTCTTTCAATTGTAGTTAATTAATATCACTTATAATTTTTTTTTTTTTTGTAAAATCCAATAATTAAAGGTAGGAATTGAATTGCTAATTCTTAACCCACTATATGCACACAATTAAACCAATTCTTAAAATCAAAATATCACATCTTACCTCGTATGGCAGCCAAGAAAATGAATTAATTCCACCAAGTTGAAGTTTCATATTACTTTTTCCACTTTTCTAGTTTTCTCCCTAATTTCAAATTTTAGTATAAATTAATGTATAAGTAAGAAAGAAAGAGAGGATGGGACGAGTGTTTCTTTCTTTTTGCTGAAGTGACAAGGTGATAAGGAAAAGAAATTTGTTTTCAAATAGGCAATCTACCGCCTGACTTCATCACTTGTCCCCCTCCTCTCCTTTTTTTTGAAACTTGACTTGACAAATTTGACCAAGAAAGTTTTTATTTGACAGAACTAATACATCAATAACATACAATCTTCCGTCGAGTGATTAGTCCCTCAATTTTTGCACATCATGCTTGGATTGCATTCACTCCCTGTGTTTGTGTTTTGACCAAGAGTTCTACTTGTTTTGTCAATGCAGCAATTTGTACATTAGTAGGTGAAAGATTGTCAATCTCATGTAGACCTGCTATTTTTCTTGGAGTGACATGATCAGATGAAAACATGGTATGTATATTCACAATCATTTCAAATAGCTCTCATACTTCGTTGACATTTTTATTTGTAATGGACCCCCTTTGCTAAGGAGTCCATTATGGATTTGGATTGAGGAGATGGCCCAGAGTAAAAGTATTGAGCCTGTAATCTATTTTTAATGCCATGATTTGGATATTTTCTAAGCCGCTCTTTGAATCTGTCCCAAACTTCATGATACATTTCCCTATCTAGTTGTAAAAAAGTAGATATTTCCAGCTTCATCTTAGCTACTTTAGCTGGTGAAAAATATTTGTTACAGAATTTTCTAGCCAAGTCATCCCAGGTGGTGATACTAGCATGTGGTTCTGAGTCTAACCGTTCTAATGCTCTATCCCTCAATGTGTAGGAAAATAGCCTAAGTTTGATGGCATCATCATTCACCTCTTGAAACTGAAAGTTACGGCACATCCATAGGAATCTGGAAAGATGAGTATTCGGATTTTCATGTGCCTTTCCATAGAATTGTATGTTATTGTTGAAAAGATTGATCATATCCATCCTTACTTGAAAGTCATGCCGACTAAAAGCAGTATAAACAACGCTTGAACGATCAAGAGCTACTGCCGGAGTTAAGAACTGAGCCATTGTCATATTTCCATCGTCATCTTCTTGTTCTTGTTCATCATATTGTTGAATTTGTCAAATTACCAATCGAGCTACTTCCGTAGCGGCGGCCCTAACGGCCACTTGTTCAGTTTCTCTTCTAACTTGTGCCTCTGCCATTGGAATTTATTGCTTATTTTTCTGCTTTTTGTCGTGTTCTTTGTGTCTTCATTTGAAAGTGCGTTCAATCTCAAAATTGAAAGTCTCAATTTTGTCACCTTGTGAATGGAGCATGCAGCAAACACCTTTTATATAGTATATATTTAAAAAAAAAGTAACTAGAGAAAAGTCAAATTAATACTAAAAATTAATTTCAACTAATATCAAATAAAAACAATCCCCGACAACGGCACCAAAAACTTGTTGTAAAAATAATTGCAAATACACAATATCGCAAACAAGTAATAAAGTGAACATAATGAGTCTGGATTATCGTTCCAACGAATACTATTTTATTTAGATATTAGCTCAATTAATCTCAATCTTAATCTATTGAAAATAATTTGGAATCGTTTATTTTAACTATTAACATATAACTATCAATTTAAGAAAATAATATAATAACGTATGTGAACACAAATATTAAAAATTTATCAAGAATGATGGTTAAAGCATCGAGATTTACGATTTCACAATAATCTCAAATCTCTCATCTCAAGTTTTCTTCCTAACGTTGTACTCGGTCGAATTCGTGAATTAAACATAATTTACCTCTCTCGAGTTCAAATTAATCATATCTAATTAAGTCAACTCACTATATCTCTATGTGAAGTCAGAATAATCCTTAACTAAATGCATTAAATCTCATAAGAATTCAATTTAAGACCGTAACAATATCAAAAGCGTGTTTCTACCTTTTATCCAATTATAGAATTTTAATACGTAATCTAGATTAATAAATTACCTTTCGATTTGTTACAATCCACAATTCAATAACATAATTGCCAATTATTTCAAGCATTACGAGAAGAAGTAAAATCAATACATAATCAACATATATTCAAATCTTGAGAATTAAAATTGAAGAATCTAAACTAGGTTACATCTTTCATCCCAACTATGGTTTAGTTACACATCATAAAAAAATAAAAACAAAAGAAGATAATAGAATACATAACCAGGTTTTGAAGCAAAAACAAAGAATAGATGAAGATCTTGCACCAAGAATTTATCTCTTCCTTGTAAAGTTTGAAACCTTAGCTTGATTCATGTAATTTGCCTCTCCAATCTCCTTTTGATTCTTGTATATGGTATCTCATTTTTGTTTAAATCATAATATCTATTTATATGTTCCAAAAAATCCTAATTTAATGTAGAAATCGTGTCCCAAAAGAATGACTAAACTATAATTTGACTAAAATAAGGACACTAAACTTTTGGTCACGATATGCCCTTGTGATCGCAAGAGCAAAATTGTTGTGATTGCAACTTTATATCTGATTCAATGCTGTTTTTCTCCCCTTGAATCTTGCTATGACCCTTGCGATTGCAAGGGCAAAACTTCCTCCAATTTTTGTAGTTGAAGTCACTTATTAGTTGCACGATAAATCCTTCATATTTCTAATGTCTCCACTTTAGTCCTTGGATTTATTCTTTCATTTCAATTTCGTTCTCTTTTATTTGCAATCCAAGTCCTTCAACTTTTGGATGTTTGCAAGGTGGTTCCCATTTTCAAGTCTTCATGCACTTTCAGTCCTTCTTCGCCTATTTTTTTTCTTCAACTCCATCCGAACTTGGGTTTTGATCTAAAGCAATCATCAACACACAATTAAGTATAAATTCACTTAAAAGTATTTATAATCGTCCACTTTTGATGGTCCAGATAAGTGTAAATCCACACTTAGCACAAACGATTATTTTTTTGTAGTTATGATCCACTATGAATGGTACACATGGTGTTATAGATTGAAAAAATACCACATTGTAAAAAAAAGAAAAAAAAAATTATCAAACTTCAACTGTTTAAAATTAATTTCAGGGATTGGTCTCAAAGAAAATAACTTACTCACAGCTTGAAGTTTTCATGTCAAAAAAATTTTAGTTATAGTAGCCTTGTTGGGTTTATATTTAATTTGACGATGATAAAATTATTTTTTAAGTGCTTATAAGTTTTATATCTTCTAGAATGTATAAATAATAAGTATGTAGTAAATAGTTAGTTGAACCAAATATGTGAATAAAAAATACGTTTGATCTATTTTGACTAACTTAAATTATAATTTAAACTTAAACAAAAAAGTTTTTATGCAATACATGGGACAAAGACCGAGTTTCACGATTACCTTGTCAGACTTCAACTAGTTTATGTCATACTCATCTCCACGATCATGGCCGTCTTTCACATTCAATATTTAATTTATTTATCCCTCAAAATAATTTCTTAACATTATAATATTTCACAAATAATTCCATGTTCTCCCATTTCAAACTATTAATTTTTTTAATTTCTTTGATTTTTTCACTGTCACTCTCATCCACCAAACTCTAAACTATCATTTAACACTCATGAATCAGTTTATTTTAAGTCACAATCAAATGATTAGGACAACACATGAGTTAACATTTTTAATTAATTCTAAGGTGGTTTAAGCCCATGCCAAGATAGAAAATTTTTTAAGCTATAATTGCATGTATTTTGGTCTCCCTTATGAGTTGTAATGAACTCGTTTGGGTTGGTTGCAGAGTATTAGGACCAAACCATTTAAATATAATTTGGTATATTACAAATTAATTAATAAGTCAATAACTACTATCATATCCTTCCTCCATTGCGTATAAATATGCCATTGAATTTTCTGCAATTCCAAGTGTGTATTAGCTTCAATATTTCAGTACAAGAAAGAACACTTCTTCTCAACCTTCTTTTCCTAAGAAAAAATGAAGTCTGTTGGAGCCTTTCTTGATGAAGAATGGGAGTCATTGAGCAGAATGTTTTCCAGTGAAGATTCTGATTTTATGCTGCATTTCCATGGTAGTGACTTGATTTCGAATCAATCTGAAAACGGTTTGAACTTCGAAATCCCATCAAATTTCTTGGCTAATTTTACAGAAGAAAATGTGGCTGCTGGAGCTGAGGATGCCTTATTCTTTCCCTCTGATACTCTTGACAGTAAAACTAACTTTTACTACGTTTCTCAAGAAAGCAGCAATAGCAGTACTGAAATTGACAAAGTCCTTTTTCCTAATCAAGAAAATATTGTTAATTTTCCCGATCATGTAACAATTGACACATCTGATGATCAGTCCACCCGTTTAAGTATGATGGTCTGCAATGATGATCACAACCTTTTAACAGTGCCGGGTTTTCCTGATGATCATGTGATGGAAGACATTCTGTTTGTTAAAGAAGAGATGGGCAGTGCAGAAATTGGTGATTCTGTCAAGGAAATTCAGTTCAAGAGGAAGACTGAAACTCCAGAAGAAAAAATGGAGGAAAAATCATCTGAAATTCCTAAGAAAAAATCTAGGGTTTCTGAAGATGTGAGTAGAATGAATTCAATTATGATAATATTTTCTTTTTATGTTTTTTTGTCATATCTAATGGATTAATTAATTCAATGGCTGCAGGCATCAAGGAATAAACCGCAGATAGTCCAGTCGAAGAAGAAGAAGAAAGTTACTAAAAATAGCAATGAAGAATTAGAAGAGACTAATGATGGAGGCAGTTGCAGCTCTGAAGATGACTGCAATGGAGGGACAAATTCAGAATCCAAAGGAAAAACAAAAGCCAGAAGGGGTTCTACAATTGATACCCAAAGCCTTTATGCAAGGGTATGTAAAAACATGACATGATCGATCGGAATAAGGTTATATACATTTTCAAGGAGTCGTTCGAGGGTTTCTTATAAAATTTTATTGAATTTTGCAGAGAAGAAGAGAAAAAATTAATGAGAGATTGAGAATCTTGCAGAACCTTGTACCAAACGGAACAAAGGTAAAACATTAACTAATTACTAATCTATTTTATCAAATTAATGTTTTGCTAGAATCAAGGGATAACTTCAAATTCCACAAAACTGAGTTTTAAAATGGACTGCATTATCAGGTTGGCATTAGCACAATGCTCGAAGAGGCCGTCAATTATGTCAAGTTTTTACAGCTTCAAATTAAGGTATGGCCAAAAATGTGTTTCTTATCATCTTTCTTTATGTCACCCAAAAATTTTATGACATGTTAGGTGCACTTAACAGAACTAGACTATGCAATATAAATTTTTTTAGCTTCTTTGTCGACCTTAATCCATTAACTAATGAAAGAAATTACTAATTATGTTTAGAAGTCAAATTTACAAGGATGCATCCGCTAAAATCTAAATCTGTACTTGTTGTTTGCAGTTATTAAGCTCTGATGATATGTGGATGTATGCTCCGATTGCTTACAATGGAATGGACATTGGTCATCAATTGAGAAGTTAACAAATCCAAAGGGGAGGATCATTCATAAGTATTAAATGATTACGAATGTAGATTTTTTTATTGTGAACAACATGACTGATCCACATAGGAGCTTGTTTGATTAAGTTTAAATTATTGGGTTAATTTCAGCCATGCACGATCATTGGAGTTTGATATCATTAGTAATTTTTTTATAATAGTCAATCAAATTTCTAAAGATAATATTGTTAGTTACTCGACTGAAACGTTAACCTAGAATTTAATGTACGTGTGTCACTGTTAAATTACAAGGTGGATACAAACAATGTTAATTACTACACCACGTCAAACAAAGTCGTGTTAATTGCAGCTAAATGCATAATTGTCAAATATATTTTTCTAATATTTATTAGATTTTAATAAGCAGTCAGTTGCTGAAACTTCACATTTTTGCTAGCAAATTTTTTTAAGGCGAGACATTAATTTCTTACATGGCATATTAGTTAAAGCCGTTTGCGTTCACTTTGGAATTTAATAGTGACAAGTAGGACCTTAGTTTAATGTTTCTAACCGAGTGATCATTAATGTAATAATTAGGATTTTGAGTAATTACTACTGTAATAATAAAATTACTTTAATGACTGTTGTTGAAATTAATCTTTAAATTATAATTTAAGCTGGTGAAACATACATTTTATTTACACATTACGTAGGATCCACGACTTACTACTCACTTATTATCCATTCATTCCATATGACCCACAACTTGTAAACACTTAAAAAATAATTTCAACACTGTCTGTCTTTATTATATCATCAAATATGAGAACTTAGGTCATGTTCGGTAGAGTTTTTTTCCAAAAAAATCTATTTTTTTGTCTACAATTTTTGACTTTTCAACCTTTTTTGCACTACAAAAAAATTTGAAAAGTCAAAAAGTAACAAAAAAAATCCATTTTCCCAAAAAAAACCTCTACTGAACAAGCCCTTACTTTAATGATCAAAAACGTTTTGGTAGAGGTGTAATGCTAGAACTTTCTAATTTATAGTCTAGAACTTATTGAAATAGTTTGATATGTTATGGGCTAAACTGCATATTTTTCATTTTCCAGGGGCTAAAATGCAGATATTGGAAAATAAGCCTTCAGCTGGAAAATAATCAATTTTGTAATATTTGTCACAAGTAATAATAAGTAAGAGCTTTTGGAAGTTAAATGTTAAAATCGGGGCACTTCTACGAATTTTAGGAGAGTTTGGGATTGACCTGCAATTTTTGAAAAGTTAGAAAATGATAATTTTTAGACTTTTGCTTAATTTGGATGAACAAATTATCTAATTCACCCAAGAAAAATATTCTTAAACTTCTTTTAACATTTTGTACCTTTTTATGTCGAAAAGTCCGATATTAGGAATATTTTTTTCCCTGGACCATGACCTAACCAACCTAGCCCGCATGAGAATTTCGATCAGTACAGTAGAAATTGACACATTTTCGGCGATCAAGGAAAAGAAAAAAGAGAAAGGAATAATTGAATTTTAGATAAGACATATAGATAAAATAGGGTTTTACCTAAATTTAATTTAGTTAGAAAATAAGATACAAGTTCAAAAAATCCTATAACTACTAGATATGAGCGTCGCTTTTTATTTTAATAGTTATTGGTACTTACGCAACAAAAGTCATATATATAGTTTGCTAAGTTAAATAGAAAGTATTGATAGTCGTAAAGTGGATATCAGAACTTCTAAGCCACAATTTTCAATATTACTATTATATGATGTGAGTTCTAGTAAGGGTGGGAGCGGTTTAGGAAGATCCAATTTTTTTTTTTTTTTAAAAAAAAATTGATTTGAATTAAGAATTATTGGGTATCTTGTAAATGAAATTGTGTGTTCCAACTTGAATTATGAAACGAAACTAGAATTGAGACGTTAGGTCATAATTAAAGTTTTCAAAGTTGTAATATTTCTAACAATTATTTTAATTCTCTTTGTTTGAAACAACACAACAATCTAACAAATATTAACTTTGAAACCTTAATCTCACAAAAAAATAATATATCAAAGTTTGAACATAAGGTTCCATCTAAATATAAAATAACAAATATAGAAATAATTTTTATTTTTATTTTTATTTTTATGGGCTTAATTTTAGAAACAATTAAAAAAATACGGTCGGTTCGATTCTTCAGTTCTGAGTCTAAAACCAATAATTGAATAATAGAAAGTCTCTTCTAGGTTCTAATATTCATTACTCGATTTAAACTTAAAAATAATTGAATCGAACTGTTTAGTTCGGTTCGATTTCGGTGTTCACATAAAAATATATTCATCTGACGTGGATGCCACGTAGGGCATAGAGAACATGTGGCAAGACGACAAAAGTACGTCAAATGACCCTGAACTTAATACTTAAGCCTCGACAACCGATGTGTATCAATAGACCTCTTCTGATAGAGCACAAATTAAACGCCTCTTCCGACATAACATAAATTAAACACTTGGAAATAATTAGAAACAAAGAATGATAATAGCCTCATCCCATTCTCGGATTTGAATGAGGCTTCGTAGTGCAAAAGTGGACACTCTCCACTACAAACTTAATGCGCTTTATCTATTCGTACACAACCGTACGTCTCTACTTGCATGTCAAATTCTTTCATCATAAACACTAAAATTGATAAAATTTAGGGACCTTGGGAATTGGAATGGAGTATTTCCATTAAGGGTAATTATATTCATACTACAATTCTTATTATCTACGCCACATTTTAATTGCAATAAAGGTCCTCCAACCTTTGACATTTTGATACTTACGTATTCAACTTTTTTCGTCGCATTTTTATCATTAACTTTCAATAATTTTTCCATCTTGTCTTTGATAACGATTTTTGTCCAAATATTCTAATAATATACATTGAAATAAGGGACAAATATTTTGTCAAACTTATGAATTTATTATTTATTTTGCTTATTTTAAAAGTACGTGCCATCCTAATTAACTTTTTATATAGAAATCGCCATCAAACACAAAGATAAGATGTGAAAATTAATATGTGGATGATAAGAATGTGATAAAAAATAATTGAGGACATAAATGCAAAAATAGTAATAGTTTGAGACTTTTATTGCAATTAAAATGTTGTGTGGTTAACAAAAAAATGTAGTGTGAATATAACCACCATTTCATTAAATCAAATGATTATAAAGGTATGACCTAAATGCCCCTAACTGTTTACATATAAATACTATGCCCCTTATCATTTGAAGGAACACGAGAGATCTTTTTACAAAATTCATGCACAAATACATAAGAGTATTTCAAATTCATCTTCTATATACATTTTTCGGTGCTTGACTAGATCGTTGGAGTACCTTCGACCATTGCACCACTCTTGAACTGGTTGGTAGTTTAACGTGTGCTCAAGTGTACATGGTCGACTTTGTGAAAACCGTGATGTGGAGATTTTTTGTTGGATTCAGGTCCATCCAGATTTTGAAGTCAACATATTGGCACGGTTTGTGGGAAACGCACGAAAAGCGAAGTGAAAAGAGTGAAAATGAGTAGAAGTGGGTCCAATAGCAATGAGAATCCAAGGAAAACAAGGGATGAAATTCAGGCAATTTCTACAGAGAAAATACAAGGAGAAGAAAGAATAGAAGCTCTTCAAGAATAGTATCATGGTTGGCATAAATACTTGAGAAAATAGTTATAAACATGCAGCGCTTTGTCGAAGAAACTACTGTCATGAGACAATTCTTCATGCAGCAAGGAGAATTCGTACTGCTCCTGTGAGAATAAGGTGGAGAAAGCTAAGAAGGAAGATCAAAAAGACCCCATGTCTCACATTCTTCTTAGCAGACCGCCAACTCACCTACTGGCCCACGACGTGAGGGAGAACAATTTCTCTAACATGAGCGAGAGCGGAGACCTTCTAGGTCCACCAATGTATTCAGTAGGTTGAGAGGTACCAAGGCGACAAGAAACGAGGCAACGTATAGTTATGGAAGAAATAGTGGACTCGAGAATACTGGCCCCACCGTCAAAGTAGAGACCAGTGTTCGCCTCATTATCCAGTAGAGGATAAGGAAAATAGAGCTCATCGTCTAGAATAAATGGATGGTAATAATGAGAACATCATCTTCTTCGTTACGATAAAAGCATTGGGAGAGTCGAGCATGTTTCTCATGCAAAAAAAACATAAGTACAATAGGAAAGACAACCTTTTTGATCACGTGAGAAAATCCAATAACCACATGAATTTCATATGAGCACGCCTCTTACACAAGTGTCGAGGTTTCCACACCACTATCTCTAGAAGAGTCAATAAATGGTACAATAATAAGTTGACGCCTAGCAGTATTCACAGCTGGCTAGTTTGAAAAATCAATTTAAACATATGTTCACAACAAGAACCCCTAGCTAAACCCCTGTCGGACATATCCATGATATGTGGCAAGAACCAAGAGAATCTTTAAAGAGTTACCTCAACCGCTTCATGGGGGAAATGGTTGAAGTAGATAGCATCCTACAAGAGATTGGTGTGCCACACAACCAGAAGAGTCCAAGTTGAATTCATGAGGCAGGAGACTCCATCTCTAGTAAAGTGTTGCAAATATTATTGCGCTGACGTACATGATATAACTAAATATATAAACATGAGGACGACAATGGAATACCTTATTGTTGAGAGGGACTAATCTTCCAATGCAGGTAATTAGGAAGATGAGAGTATCAACCTTATGCTACCAGAGCCAGATCCTCACAACAAAGGTCACAACAGCCTCGGGATCAAGTTGCACAGGAAGAAGATCTATCAAGGTAAAATCTCTACACCGGTTGAGGCAGTCAAGTGTTGGTCTGAGAAATTCACACTATCTTTGGAGGCCCTTATATCAGAGAACAGTTGATGAATGCACCAAAAAATTACACACAAGAGGTGAGGGACCCTCTTATGACGAACCTCTTAGTACATTGGGAAAGACCTGCCAAGGCAAGGAATATCACTTCCGAACCATTAGGTTTATTGAAAGAGACGGGAAAAGAGTTCATTATCCCCATTGCGGTGTCCTAGTAATCAAGACGGAGGTGGCGATGAACTGGATAAATAGGATATTGGTCAATAACGGAAGTTCGATCAATATTATCTTCGGTTCATCATTCGATCAAATGGAGGCAGACCACTCAATGTTCTCCATCAAAGACCTAATGTATGGCTTCACCGAGGAATGTATGATTCCGATGGGCAAGATCACTCTACCATTTGTTTTTTGTGAAGTCCCTAAGTCAGTTAGAATGTTTCAAGACTTCCTTGTAGTAGACACCAGACCGACTTACAATATTGTGCTTGGAAGACTCAAAATAAAATATTTAAAAGCAGTTACTTCCATCCACCACTTGGTGGTGAAGTTTCCGATTGAGGCAGGCGTCGCCATGGTCAGGGATGATCATAAAGGATCCCGAGAGTGCTATTTGAATTCTTTACAGAAAAAACTCTCCAAGACGGTCCTAGCAATATGATAATGATAGATACACTAATGGATGACTCGATCACTGCTGTCGTGGTGGCCAAGTTCACGTAATAAATGATGTTGTAATGAGGAGTCCAAAAGAGGACACTTAAATTGATAATGAAATTGACCCAAGAATTATGAACTTCGAGCCTCAAGCTTCTCTATTTGAAAAGTCGATGAGCTTTCTCGTCAACCAGGATGGTACCAAAATACTTTAAGTCAGCAACGACTTGTCAGAGTAAATGAGTGTGAGGCTATAAGAGTTTTTAAAATAAAATCTTGATGTTTTCAAGTGGAGGCATGAAGACATGTTAGAAGTCGACCCTAAGATATCGTGTCATCTTTTGAAGGTTGATCTTAAATTTCTCCCTTAGAAGCAAAAGATGAGACCACTTAATCTAGAAAGGTATGAACCTTGAAGGATGAAGTTGACATATTGATATCCAACGGTTTCATCCGTAAGGCGTACTATCCCAGTTGGATTGTAGCGACTTAAATTTATTCGTTTATTTATTTATTCTTTTATAAGATCCTTATTTATTTTCATCACCTTGGTTACTGTGAATTTTATATAGATATATAATGAAAAATTTATCTAATAGGATCAATTAAATTATTTACTTATTTAATGTGGCTTAAGTCATTAAAATTGACTTTATATTATAATTTATAGTGTTTGGTAATATAGAAACATCCAATTCACAAAATAAGTGGTGTTGAAATTCACACTTATTAAATCATGCAACTATTCTTTTAATTCTCACAAATTTAGTTTGCGTCATGAAAGTAAACAAAGGACAATTAATTAATTAAGCCAACAAAATTGGAGTAGTAATTATCTTTTATATTACCAAGGTCTTGTGCACTGATAAGTACAATTTTGTACTTATCTGAGCTCACAAAAAGAGACGATTATGAGTACTCTTACTTGATTTCAGTTTAATTGCATGTTGTTTTCTTATTAATTTAGGAAATGATCAAATTCAAAGGTCAAGCTGACGAAAAGAGAGCAAATAGAAGAAAACGGACTCAAACTGCTAAGAAAAGATACTTCAGGAGCTTAGCATGCAAATATAAAATGAAGGAAACAAGACCTGCAACCAACTTAACCATGCGATCGCATGGTTAACCATTCCTGCGATCGCAAGTCCCTAAGATTTTCAGCAGAACATTAACCACCTGAACCATGCGATCGCAAGGTGAGACACCATGCGATCGCAAGGCTTTACTGTGGCGTAATTTAGCGCGTTTTCTGTTAGAACTGAAACTCTACGAAGTCCATATTGACTCACCTACCTAAATCACGTCTTGGAAGAGTTGGAGAACATTATAAAAGGCAGATAATAGCCATAACAAAGGGAGACGAATTTTGGAGAACAAGATACAAGAGGAGAATCGAAGATCAAGGCACGGGATTGAAGATTCGTCAGCTGGAGTCACGGGTTGTATTTATTCTTTCTTCTTTTTCTTTCGTTGGATCATGATGAAGTCAATTATTGTCATAATTGACGAAATCATGTCCGGTTAATTTACTTTTTCTAGGATGAACGATGAAACCTCATGATTTTTAATTAATTAGAAGTTTTTCCGTTTTAGTAATTAATTGCTTTTGGGTTGATTATTCTTTATGCGGTTTTTCTATTATTTTAATGCCTGATCACCATTAGAATATATTGTGATTTATATTGAAGTCGAGAGATTCAATATAGATTAAGCACGTGGTATTGAATAACATAGGGTCTAATAATAGATATAAATTACTATTATGCTTTATGAAATCCATTTAGGTGTTCTTGAGATTTTAATGCATGTGTTTATGTTCGAAGCTTAATTAGAGATAATTAGGTTCGCATAACATATAGAATTGATTGACCATCGAGAGAGGCTTTTGATTATTTTAAGAACGCCGATTTTCAATCTATGGTAATTATAAGCTAAAACGGTTAAACGGATATTTGATTAAGGAAAGTGTTGGTGGATTCGCAAATCCTAGTGTTAGTAGATCTTGAATTAGTTCTCACTATTTTAAAGTTAATTGTTTGATAATTTAGTTTTAATTAAAATAGTATAGAATCACAAAAATCAAATTGAATCTGTGTTTTCATATTGTTAGAATTTAGGTTATAAATTAATAGGTTAAATTGATATCTAGTCCTCATTGGTTCGACACTTCATTCATCACTTTATTACTTGTAAATGATCCGTCCACTTGCGGGATTATAATCGCACAACAAGTTTTTTTTCAACATACAACTTTATATTAGTCAGTCACCCACCGGTTACAAAATATTTACTTCCCTTATAGATACATATAAACATTCATATAGAAAGTTTCAAAAATATGGTGGGGATGGGAAGAGTAGTCTATAATACTTCACTTCTTATATCTCGAATTCTAAGTAGATGCCTTTAAGAAACCATCCATTATTTTTCATATCGTAAACTTCAGTACGAATAACAGTGTATTCCCATATGTAATTTCCAGGGGCATGAGTGAGATACGACCAAAAATCAGTGGTTGTAACCCAACGCATCTCTCTCTTTTCAGCAAAAACGACCCACTTGCCCGAGACAATGCTAAATACGTCAATTGTCATTTTTATCTAAAAAGGAAAACATATAATACGTGAACAATCACAGTTCAGTGAGTAGGATGTGCACGTGTATCATGATATCTACATGAATGTCTTGCAAATTGGGCCCATTACGAACTTAATTATTATGCACCTTTTACTTTATAAGCATGTACTAATGGCTTTCCATATGAATGGTCTGTACTGACAACCATCTGTAAGGTATACGAAGCCTGTACTAACGGCTATTATTTCATATTTTAGGTCTGTACTGGCGGTCTAAATTACTTTATAGAATTTGTACTGACGACTCAATATTTGTATATACCAAAGCCTTTTAACAAATATTTCGATACACAATATTTAAGCTCGTAATATAAATATCACACAATAAATATGAATCATTACATCATATTATACTTCTGTCATACATCCTTTATTAGATCATAAAATTAAAATTTAGAATTTGAACTTTAACACCTTATATAGTTCTCAAATAAAAGAATTAAAAAAATAGTAATATAGATTTTTCTTTTGCATTATATAATATTATAATAGAGTATTTATAAATACCAATCATCCATAAAACGAGTTGTATAATAATAATAACATTTATTATAACATAAATCATTATCACTAAAATGAACAGAGAAATAATAACACAAAAATCAGAAAATAATAAATCAGCATTACTGAAATGAGCACGATAATAACATAAATAATCAGAACTAAAAATATTTTCATCAACAGTCCATTTTCATATAAGTCTCGGTAAGTTTAATCTTAGTCCCAAATTTATGCGTCAACCATTATCCCATATTATTTATTTTTTCTGTATTTAGCTTGATTATAAAATAAAAACTTAAACATTAATATCAAGATTAATCACTAAAATTATATGTTAAATAACGACTAAAATAATATTCCTAAACCTACTCACATGATAACAAAGAGTTGTCGTAAAATTTGATATCTATTTTATCAAGAATTCGAAAAAGAATTAAATTAGAAATCCCTTAAATTAAATTCATGGTTGTGCCTCCAAAGCACAACCATGGTGGTTGCGCCCAAAGCACAACCATGGTGGTTGCTCCCATCCCTATGGTTGTGCCCCAAGGTCACAACCTCAGTGGTTATGTTTCTGAAGCACAATGTTGGTTGTGCTTGGCACAACCATCACTATCACTACTTTTCATACATTTACTCGTTACAATCATCGGCTGACTCTATCACTATTTGCAAAGTGTATTTATAGGTAGAAGAGGAGGTGGTATTTAACTAGAATTATAACGGAGTAATTTTTATTTATCCACGTCGTCTTGGTTTACTATTGATTTACAGTGGGCTGGGTTGAAAAAATATATTTTAATTTAACACAATAAAGCATGTGATAAAATAAGTGTTCCCTTTTTATATATATATATATATATATATATATATATATATATAAGGAACTAGATTAAATAAGAAAAATTTTGATACGTTACATGGATCACCAATCCAGTCCTTGTGAAAAAGCTAAATGGAAAGTGGCACATATACATTGATTTTTAGAGTTGAACAAGGCATGCCCTAAAGACAGCTTTCTACTACTTTGCATTGGTCAACTTGTCGATACGACTGTAGGGCATGCCTTGATGTCCTTCATGGATGCCTATTCAGGCTATAATCAGATATCTACATGGGGCGGAACCAATGGAGAGAAGTAAGAGGCACATGGAGTTAGACACTGGACCTCATAGAGTTAGCACTGACCTCCTCAAGTGTTACAATCCATTTAACAACCTCTTACTCTTGAGCTGAAAGAGTTACCATCTCATCTTTGGTATGCCTATCTCAGTGAATTATCCACTCTTCCAGTCATTATTACAAGATCTATCAATCAAGATCAAGAAGACAAATTACTGAGTACTTAGAGCACACAAACCAGCTATTAGTTGGACTATCGCAGACATCAGAGGTACTAGTCCATTTATTTGCATAGACAAGATACTTATGGAAGAAGTGTATAAGTCGACAGTACAACATCAACGCAGATTAAATCCTCATTTGTAAGAGGTAATCTCAGCAGAAGTTTTGAAATTATTTGATATCGGGATCATCTATCTAATTTCATATAGTTCTTGGGCAAGTCCTGTTCAGGTAGTGCCTAAGAAAAGGAGGAATTACGGTTGAAAAGGATGGCAATAACGAGCTAATACCAATCAGGCTAACTACACGATGGCGGGTTTACATTGATTATCACAAATTGAATGGTGTAACTCGGAAATATTATTTTTCCTAACCATTTATCGATCAGATGGTATAACTGTTAGCAGGTCATGCTCACTATTGTTTTCTTGATGGATACTATAGATACAATCAAATCCATATAGTGCCAGAAGATCAAGAAAAAATGATGTTTACTTATCCCTATGGCACGTTTACATATCGGAGAATGCCGTTTGGCCTTTGCAAAGCTCTTGCCACATTTCAACGTTGTACGATATCCACTTCTCGGATATGGTCGAAAAATTCATCAAAGTATTCATGGATGACTTTTCGGTTTTGGTCGTCATTCGATGAGTGCCTCAAAATTTTGACACTTGTACTTCACAGTTGTGAGAAAATCATAATTGAGAAGAATGCCACTTTATAGTTCAAGAGGGAATTGTGTTGGGACATAAGATTTTAGCTAAAGGCATTGAGGTTGACAAAGCAAAGATTCAAGTTATGGATAAACTTCATCCGCCAACAATAGTTAAAGGTACTCGATTCTTTTTGGGACATGCAGGATTTTAGAGACGATTCATAAAAGACTTTTCTAAAATCACCAAATCATTGTGTAAAATGTTGGAAAATGATGTCAAATTCGACTTCTCCATAGACTCTCTAAACGCATTTAATACCCTTAAAGACAAGCTAATTTCAGCACTGGTGATTGTAGCACCTGATTTGAATCTACCGTTCGAGCTTATGTGCGACGCAAGTAATTTTACCGTCGATGCAGTTTTGGAGCAGTGAATGAAAAAAGTCATATATGTCATATATTACGACAGCTAAACTCTCAATGATGCTTAAATATATTATGCCACTACAGAAAATGAACTGCTAGCAGTAGTATTTATCTTCAAAAAATTTTGATCTTACCTCAATGGATCGAAGGTGATAGTACACATGGATCATGCGGCATTGCAATACCTCTTTGCTAAAAATGATGTGAAACCGAGGCTAATTCGATGGATATTACTTCTTCAAGAGTTTGACTTGGAAATTCGTGACCAGAAAGGAGGTGAGAACGTGGTGGCCGACAACTTATGAAGGTCGGAGCAACTTGAAACGAATGAGGAAGATGAAATAAATGAAAATTTTCCACTCAAGCAGATTTTTGGGATAGAGTAGTCCGAAAAAGAAGGAAAAACACCATGGTACGCTGATTATGTGAATAATCTCGCAAGCAATATTGTACCACCGGGTTATGATAACCAACTACAAAAAAAATTCTTTTCGAAACATAAATACTACTTTTGGGTGGATCTTATTCTCTACAGAAGAGGTGCGAATCAAATAATTCGAAGGTGTGTACATGAAGAAGAGATGGAAACAATTTTGGAATAGTGTCAATCTTCATCTTACGGATGACACTTTGGTGCTGTAAAGACTGTAATTAAGGCTTCGCAATCAGGGTTGTATTGGCCAACATTGTTTAAGGATGCTCATATCTTGGTGAGTAAATGTGATCGGCGCCAAAGTACCGAAAACATATTACGAAAGCAAGAAATGCCTCTTTGAAGAATCTTGGAAGTTGAGTTGTTCGATATATGTGGAATCAATTTCATAGGACCATTTATGCCTTCGTTCTCAAATTTATACTTCTTGGTGGCTGTAGACTATGTCTCAAAATAGATAGAAGTTGTAGCTTTACCTACTAATGATGGTCGGGTGGTGGTAAATTTTCTCATAAATAACATTTTCACGCATTTTAGAAAAATACGGTGTGAAGCACATTGTGGCTACTCCTTATCATCCACAAACAAGTGGCTATGTCAAAATTTTCAACCGAGAGTTGAAAAGGATTTTGGAGCTGACCGTGAGTATTTGAGAAAAGATTTGTTGAACAAGCTAGATGATGCCATTTGGGTGTTTGTTGTGATTAAATGCATATCTTTATGTTCGAAACGTAGCTAGAGATAGTTAGATTCATATATCGATATAGAATTAATTGACCGTCGAGAGAAACTTTTGATTATTATAGGATCGTCGATTTTCAACCTAGGGCAATATTTTACGAAGATGGTTAACGAATAATTAATTAGTGAAACGTGGCGATGGATTCGTGAATCCTATTATTAGTAAACTCGAATTTGCTACTTAAAATATTTTCGGTTGCATTATAATTTAGACTTAGTTAATTTATAATAGGATAATAATAGAAGCTCAATTTGTAACGAAATTGTGTTTAAATATGTTAGAACTTGAAATATTAATTAATTTAATAATTAATCGCTAGTGCTTGTGGGTTCGACACTCCATTTACTATTATTACTTGTAATCGATTCGTCTACTTGCAAGATTAAAATCGACAACATTGAGATTGCAGCCATATGTGTATATGCGTAGTTGTATGTACATTATAATCTTTATAAATTAATAAGGTTGGAACTTTGCAAAATCTATTAATTAAAAGAGTTATTACTTATCAATAAATTAGTAATTATTAATCTATTGAGTGCATTTATGATTCAATACACATGCTATTGACTAACTAAACTTTACCCTCTCCGTCCCACAAAGAAAGACTTTTTTTTTTCACATATATTAAGAAATCTCATTTAATGTAATTGAAATTATAAATTTTTCACACACTATTCTTATTATACCCCCATTTAATATTAGTCCTTCATGAATCTAATAAATTTAAATACTCATTAAGTTACAATTGGAATACAACTGAAATTGAATTGCATTACATTGAAACAATAATGAAATTTAATTGTTGACTTTGTTATTGGCGAATAAGTGTTTTCTAGGCAATGTAGAATTTAATGATTGCCTACTTGAGCAAATGTGTGAATAAATTTATATATCTTCCCATTACAATTGGAATATGTTAAGTTTATTTGGGTTGATAATAATGTAAATTAAATAAGGGTATATTAGGAAAAAAGAAAATTTTAATACACCTTCTAAGTAGCCTATAATTTGGGACAGATAAATAAGGAAAACGAAGCTATCTTTGTGGGACGAAGGGAGTAATTGTATTAAGCTAATCTGATCAATTAAACAAGCGTTAATCAACTAAAAATACATTAAGTTATCCAAAAATTTAAATTCATTGTAACTACATATTTAATTTAAATAAAATTGACTGTTATTGTATGCATTTAGTCAAAAGATTCAACTATATTAAGATAAGCTCTATTTAAATTAACATAATCTCTTCTTGTATTTCCTAACACATAACTTGAAAATCTAAAATAGCTTATGATTTGAACCTATTACATATAAAGAAGCAGCCGAAATATCAATTAAACTTCATAATTTTTTGTTACAATTTGAGTATTCAATCTCATAACTTATCGCGACGTTACCGTAACTTAGTTCAGATTGATAGACATGGACTTCATACTGGTGATATTAATAATGACAGTTGATGTATGTTATTTAGCTATGGTGGCATGCTCGCCTCAACGACTCGCCTGCCTCACCGGCTTGCCCACCTCGTTGGTCTCATGAACACGCTTCTAACAAATAGACTGCAATAATCCAACTATCATCAGATTAGCCATGCATGTGACCCATGGAATGACAGTTACCACCAATTATCGGAAAAACGAAATATCCCTCATTAACTCATAATAATGAGAGAGATTAAAGGATACCCGTTATCAAACGAGGGAGATGAAAGGACACCCTTAACAAATGAGGGAGATGAAGGGACACCCATCATCAATAACTGCAGGCCATCCCTATAAATAAAGGCCAACCCCCAGGTAAAAACAGGACACACAACTCTTATACACTCCATATTGCTTTTTAGCACAAATACTTTAATCATATACTGATTGTTCCACTGGAGTGGCCACGGGGGAAAAAAGCCCGCCACCTTTTGCAAGTCTCCACCACTGTCGCCGCCATGCTCGGAGAAGGAGAAAATTATTTATCATCAATTGACGCCTTCTGTGGGAAACGCACAAGAAGTTATGGCTCGAACTAGAAGAGCTAGGAATGTAACCGCTCCACCAGCCCCCGTCGAGAATGTAGGCACCAAGTCCAACGCCGCCACTAACCACCCACAACAAAAATTTACCTCTGCCGCTCAACTCGCAGCATTGCAAGCTCAAGTGGCGGCCTTAACGGCTCTACTCCAAGATCGGAACGCTGCGATTTCTCAGCTACCACAGGGTCCTAACCCTCTGCCGGTAAGATCTTCATTACCAGAGGATCTGCCCCAGGGTTCTAGCCATCCACCGATAGGGCCATCACCGCTAGGGGCTCCTCCCCAGACTTCTAACTTTCCAACAATGGAAACACCGCCAACGGCAGCAACTCCACTACAAGCTTCAGTTTCTTTAGCTCCACCTTCCGCACCCCACTTCCATTCATTGACATCTGGCCCAAATCCATACGGGGGGCAACCGTCATGGATGCCCACGCCTACGCTAGTTGAGAAACCAGTGTTAAGCCTGGAACAAAGATTAGAAGAAATGATAGGTCGCCAAATAGCTAAGGCTATGTCCAATAAAAGTAGTAGGCAACAATCCATGGTGTTGGAAGAAGACCCTTTTTTCTTAGAAGTGATGGCAGTCCCCTTGCCACGAGACTTCAAACAGCCAAAGATGGAGAAGTACAACGGATCCTCCGATCCTGTCGATCACCTCAAGGATTTTGTTGACTTGATGAGGTTACAAGCTACCCAGATGCGATTATGTGCATGGCTTTTCCTCCAACGCTTAGGTGCGAGGCCAGGGATTGGGTAGCCACTCTTCCTCCAAAATCGATCCGTACATTTGACGATTTTTCCAAGAGTTTTGCTGCCCACTTTGCCAGCAGCAAACGTGTTAAGAAAACTGTCATCAGTCTGATGCAATTGACACAGGAAAAGGACGAACTGCTAAAAGATTTTATTGCCCGGTTCAATAGAACAACGCTGGGAATCAAAGATCTGCAGATGTCTGCTGTAGTCACTGCCATGATGAGTGGAACTAGAAGTCGTCCTTTCAAGATGTCACTCTCCAAAAATCCACCGAATACAGTGCATGAGTTACTCAATAGAGGGGATAAGTATGTAGACGCTGAAGAAGCATAAGTCATTACTAAAAGTATAAAAGATCGAAATGAACCTGAGTCTAACAAAAGGAAGATTCAGGACGAGCTCGAACCTCGAAATAACAGAGGCAAGCTCACTCAAGACGAGGCGACCTCGCCCAAGCCGAGGTGAGTCAACCAGGCGAGCTCACCCAGAGAGCCAAGCTAAAAAAAAAATTGCCAAGGCGAGGTGACCTCGCCCAGGCGGGCGGGGCGAGCAGGTGGGCGACCTCAAGTACAAAAAAAAAAAAAAAAAAAATTTGCAAGGCGAACTCACTCCAGGCGAGGCGACCTCAAGCAAAAAAATAAAATAAAAATTAGGCAAACTCACCCAAGGCGGGCGAGGTGAAGCTCACCCAAGGTGGGCAAGGCGAGCTCACAAATCCAAGGCGAGCTCATCCAAGTTCAAAAAAAAAAGGAAAAAAGGAGCAGATGTGATAGATTATTTCTATGAAAGGTAGAGGGGCTTACAAGGCCAGAAACAATGACAAGCAAGCATCGTCTCGAAAAACAAGGTCACAAGCCATCGTTCGAAAAACAAAGCCAATGGGCCTCTATCCAAAATCAAGGTGATGAGCCTATATTTAAAAATCAAGACCCCGCCGCGCTTGCACGAAAAACAAGTCCAGGTGCTTAAAAATAATGACAATTGCAAGCATCGTCTCGAAAAACAAGACTAGCTGCCATTATCTGAAAAACAAAGCCAAATGCCCAAAAATAATGACAGCTGCTACTGTCTAAAAAATAAGGCGATGAGCCTCTGTCAGAAAAACAAGGCGATGAGCCTTTGTCCAAAAAACAAGGTGATGAGCCTATGTTTAAAAATCTAGGCAATGAGCCTCTGTTAAAAAAAAAAAAAAAACAAGGCGATGAGCCTCTGTATGAAAAAATTAGAGAAGAATAGGTGCAGTAAATTATTTCTACTTCTCATTGACAACAGTCTGTGAAAAGTAGTCTATGGAAAGTAGAGGGGCTTATGATGATATAAATAATGATAGTTGTTGTATGTTATTTAGCTATGGTGGCACGCCCGACTCAATGACTCACCTGTCTCATCGGCTTGCCCACCTCGTTGGTCTCATAAGCACGCTTCTAACAGATAGATTGCAATAATCCAACTATCATCAGATTAGCCAAGCAGGTGACCCATGGGATGACAGTTACCACCAGTTATCGAGAAAACGAAACATCCCTCGTTAACTCATAATAATAAGGGAGATGAAATGACATTCGTTATCAAACGAGGGAGATGAAAGGACACCCTTATCAAATGAGAGAGATGAAGGGACACCCATCATCAATAACTACAGGCCATCCCTATAAATAAAGGCCAACCCCTAGGTAAAAACAGGACACACAACTCTTATACGCTCCATATTGCTATTTAGCACAAATACTTTAATCATATACTGATTATCCCACCGGAGTGGCCACAGGAGAAAAAATCCCCGCCACCTTTTGCGTGTCTCCACTGCTTTGTTGCCTTGTGTTTGAGGAGAAGAAAATTATTTATCATCACCTACCGTTATGTGTTTATAGAATTTTTTTGGACTATTTGTTTAAGAAGTAGTTGTTGTGAAAATATTATGATTGCAAGTGTACAATATTGCACAAAAGTAATAAAGTGGATTTATTGAGTCCGGATTATCGTTCCCACAAATACTATCTTATTTAAGTATTAGTTAAATTAATCTTAATACTAATATTTTTAAAACAATTTGAATTGTGTTAATTTGAAAGGTTTAAATTAAAACTATGAATTTAAGAAAATAATATGAGAACGTATGTGAAAGCAAATAACAAGAATTTAGAAAAGAATGATGGTTAAAGATTTATTCCTAATGTTGTATTCGATCGAATTCATGAATTTAACCTAATTTATCTCTATCGAGTTCAAATTAGTTCTATCTAATTAAGTCAACTTAGGCAATCAGAATGGTCTAATTAGATGCATTAATTCTCCTAAAAATTTAATTCAGACCACAGCAATAATAAAAGTGTATCTCTACCTTTTATCCAATTGCCGAATTGTACTACGTGGTCTAGATTAATAATATACTTCTCAGTTCATTACAATCCACAAAATCAATGAAATAATGACCAGTTATTGCAAGCATTAATAAAAGAAGCAAAATCAAATACTTAAACAATTTATAAGTAAAAACTTGATATTCGAAATTAAAGAATTAAACTTAGGCTACATCATTCATCCAAACTATGAATTTAGCTAATCATGATTCGAGAGAAAGAAAGCGTTAAAAGATTTGAATACATAACCGAATTTTGAATGAAAGAGGGAAAGATGTTGAATATCTTGCACCAAGATATCTTGATCTTGACATTCTAATCTTCTTGATCTTGGTCATTCTTCGTTTTCTTCGTCGTTCTTTTCTCTGTCTATTCTTTTCTTCTCCAAAGAATTCACCCCCTCTATTTTGACCTATGGTTATGTCTTTATATAGTGTTTTACTAATTTTACAACTCATGTACATGAAAAAACAAAACAAAAACCTTAACTGTAATTAAAAATAAGCCAAAAAAGGTCCAGACGTAATTGCCGCGCATTGCTGCGGTCTAACCGCGGTTTGCAAACTGCGGTGCCACCGCGGCAAACAGTAAAGAATGATTCCAAATTTGATTCCAATCTCCATATTGCATGCTTAGTCCTCCAAGGTTCAACATATATACGGTTTGGTCCTTCTTCATAATTTGTCTTTTTGTCACCTTTAGTCTTTTTATTTGTAGATTAATCCTTCAACTTTAGATTTTATCCTCTTTAGTCCTCTAATTTCTTCTTTCATTTCAATTTTGTCCTCTTTTATTTGCAATCCAAGCTCTTCAACTTTTGTATGTTTGCAAGTTGATCCCCATATCCAAGTTTCCGTACGCCTTCAGTCCCTTTTCGCTTATTTTGCTTTGTTTTTCTCCAATTCCATCCGATCTCGAAGTTTTCACCTAAAACAATTAAATAGATACTTTTGATGGTCCAGATAAGCTGTAAAACTATACTTATCAATAGTACCTCATTATTTATTACTTTATTGTTTATTTATTTATTTGTTTGCTTTAGTCTTAATGATGGGAGGTCAGGTTTTATGTCTCTCTCTCATGTATTTTTTTATGAGTTATTTATATATGGTTGTGGTATCCAAACCCCTCCTCCAAATCTTTTTCTAGTGGATGCTTGACAACCACACTGTGTGGATATGATGATGCGTTGAATGAAAAAAAGAACTCATAACTTATAACTTCTAGATGCATTAAGAAAATTTAGAGATGAAATCACACTAGATTTAAATTTCAAGAAAATAAAGGACAATAGAGTTATATTTTAAGAAAATATCATAGTTAATAATATTTGTATTTCTTAGTAAATTATTAATTTAATATGAATGAAACTGCAGAATTATATTGAGGTTTTCAAAAAATATTATCTTATCAATTTATCAAAATTATTAATTTATAACTATGGACCTAAGTCGAGACATAAATTTTTTATTATATAATAAATGTTATTAATTTATTGAAGTTATATTGTAGTTAAGTATTATATAGTTTTTTTTATCATTTAATAATAAGTAATTAATTTAAACTTTATTCAAATTTTAAATGCTTTAAAAAAATAGTGGTGGTAGTATATAATAATCATTCCCCACATTACAATACAAGAAAGCGTGTTTAAGTTTAATCGTCCTTATCACATACAGATAGGTACAATTGTAGTCCGAGAGAGAATAAAAAGGTCAAACACCTAACCATTTAAGATAAAAACCAAAAACTGTACTTTCAAGTAAACTAATGATATAATTATTGTCGGCACTATATTAATTTGAAAAACAAAGTGAATAAAAATTAAATATTAATTATTGAAATATCTCATTCTATAGAACTTTTGACCTTTGACTTTAAAGACCACCCTGGTTTAGTTATTGTACAGTCCATACAAGTCAGAACAACATAAGAATTATAATATATTTTATACCATCCAGTGTGCTATAATATTCAAGATAGTGAAATTGATCACACATTAATTTTATTCTTCCATTTAATTTTCAATCTCATTGTGCAGCTTTTTCAAGCTTTTCATTATACTAGGTAAATTGTAATAAAGTAATATCGAAGTTGTAAAGCGAGACATGGTAATGTGACAAGGTTAAGTTTCAAATTTTATGAGTCAAGTTACTTTAAAATAGAGTGACATATGAAATTTAATTTTGAAAGTTCAATAATATTTAAAAAAAATTAAAAGTACAATGCCATTATAAGAACTTTCGACAAAGTATAATGACATTTGATGTATTTAACTCAAGTTTAGACATAATAAAACGTTATCTCTATTTTTAATATTATTTTGATTATTCTAAGACCATTAACTTATTTTAATTATTTTAATAAGATCATAAATAATTATTATTTTTTATTTAATTAACTTATTTAACCTTACAAAAAAAAAGTGCGTAATTTTTGGCGCTTATGCCCATATTAGGCCATCAAAAATAGAGTTGAACATATTTTTCACGCCATCTCCATATGTGAAGTTTTTTCCTCACACGCCTCACAGCTAAGCTGCACATTATTTTTTCACTTTTAGAACATTGAGTAAAATAGTAAGTAACATAGAATATGATAGGTCCATATAATTAAAAATAAGAATTTATTGATGAACATAATATATAAAAAATAATCTTAGACTGCAAACAAATTAAACAATAATTTGGAGCCATAATTCAATACTAATTGCATGTTTGGTTTTGCCACAATAAAAATTTTAACATATTTTTATAAAAGTTCATGAAATATGTAGTTGAAAAGTTGAAATCAACACAAACATGCAAGTCATGTTTCCAATAAATGATAAGTCAAAGTGGCTATGTGCTTCCTTAATCGGTCTAACATAGATAAGTAATCTGATAAAAGAATGAGTTCAAGTGTTGTCTAATAGTCGACTAAAAATGTGCTCAATTTTGAACATATATCATCATTGGCGGCAAGATATTCATGAAAAGAATAAATTTTTTTTTTTTTTTTTTTTTTCAAAAAGTATTTCGATTATAGAGACAAGTGATAAGCAAATTCAAAGTACTAAAGTAACATGATACTTTATAACCCACCCTCAACAAAAACCTATTAAGCGCTTATTTATGTTGCCTTACGGCACACTCTGAATAATGCTTTAGAGGACCGCTTTGCTTGGACCTATTGACTTTGGCACTTTCGTTGGAAGTGGCTCAATTGTCTGCATTTCCATTCGGTTGTACCCATGACGGTGCGGATCCAAACAAAATATTCACCTCTTCTACACCACTATCAACATCAAAATAAGAACCCAAATGAGTTAAGCACATGTTCAACGCATCATCACAGTGTAAGCAAGACAAGCATCATCTAATGCTTCTATCATGTCCACATCAAGAACATCCTCATTATCATGTGGTAGCACTGTTGACATTAAACATTTCTTACCCAGAGTAAACTCTAGGAAATGGCCGACTAGGAAACTTTCTTTTCTCAATGGTTGTTGCCAACTGTTGGTGATGAAGCAAGTTGTCCCATCATGTTTTCAAGATTGGAGATGGATTGTGCCTCGAGAGTGGGTGGCGCGTGCTTCATTCTTAAACTCGATGTAATTGTGTGATTCGATGCTCTAATGCAACTTGTGTAGCTTTGTCAAGTTAGCGAATTGCTTCCTCCCATGGTTTTGGTGTGAAAAATTGTGATTGAATTGTTGAGTAGCCCTGGTGGGGGCTTGACTCGTCAGATCATCCCGTGGAAACCCCGTGACCAAGAAAAGTTGGGGTGGTCCTCCAACTGGGTTATAGGTGTTAGAGTAAGGATTGTAAGGAGGCTTCCTCATCATGTTGAGGGCATTAGCTTGCTCAAGACCGCTCGTTTCGGGAGGACTATCGATCGTCAATGAGGTCAATTTGCGAGAGATGTCCTCTATCATGCACTTGACTTCTTTGATTTACGAGCTAGGTTCACCGCTGCGAATCTCATAGATACCCTTTTCTTTGGCTCGGTTCAGAGGATGCCTTTCATTTGTTGTGGAATTGTCACCGCTTTTGAAAGAAGGTCCAGATCTCGTAGCATTTTTAGACATAAGCTCTCCCCGGCTTGTGGCCATCAACCATTCTTGAATATGTGGTAGCAAGCCCTCCAAAAGTATTGGCATAAATGCCATTTTTCATACCCATGATGTGGACACTTCATGAGAAGCCGTTGAATCTCTCCCAAGTTTCATAGAATGGCTCATCGTCTCTTTGCACAAACTCGAAATTTCCTGTGAATAGCATTAGTTTTGTGAACAGGAAAGTACTTATTCAAAAATTTAGCAACCATTTGTTCCCAAGAAGTAATACTATTTGCGCACAATGTATTAAACTAAGATCTAGATCTATCTTCGAGAAAAGGAAATAGATTTAAGTTTAACATTATCAGGAGACACATTCTCATATTTAAATGTTTCACATACAAAGATAGAAATCGATCGGATGATTATAAGGTTCTTCACTATCTAAACCATAGAAAGATGGGAGACAGTTACACACCGGTTTAAGCTCAAAATTAAAGTTTCAATGTCAAATTTTAATTAACTCAAGTGTACGAAATCTCTTGGAATATGATAAGTAGTAACGAGGTCGATCTCACGAGATTCATGGCTATGAGGAATGTGTAATTTAATCCCAATTAACGTTATTCTAGGCTAGTTGAATCGAAAGAGTTTTGTTGAAATTATTTAATTTAAAGAATAACTAATTATGCGAAAATAATGAGATTGAATAATCAAAGTGTAAAACACCAAGGTTTGGAATCCACCGTTTGGTCCCTCAACTTTGCATCATCTCCATTTTGGTCCCTCAACTTTGGGTTGAGTGCAATTGAGTCCTCGAACTTATGAGACATCTTCTAAATCATTGCTCTTTTGCCCAAACTTTTCAATTGTTCACCAACAAGTCCAAAACGAAATAAAACAATAATAAACTAGATTAAGTAGAAAACAACTATTTGACGACATAAATGATTAATTCAAAGGCCAAAATAAGTGCATAAAACGCACTTATCAATAATTCAATACTAATTGCATGTTTGTTTTTGCCAAAATCAAATTTTTAACATATTTTCATAAAAGTTTATGTAATATGTAGTTGAAAAGTTGAAAAAAATTGTAAATGTTATAAAATTTATAGTAAAAATTAATCGTTGACTTTGACTCAAATTTTTATCAACTTTTAAAACTAACATAGGCTATGCATTATTTTCTTTCCCAGAGTAAACTCTATCAAAGTTTCAAAAGCTTAAATTTATATCTATAATCAAATAACTCATTTAACAATTAAATTAATTTTACCATTACGTCTTGAATCGTTAGATAAAAGTTTAAAAGAGGATTGATCGATAATTATTTGAATGATCGATTTACCCAATATGTTTATAAAAAAAAAAAAAAAAAAAAAAAAGTAATAATGTAAGAAATAGGATAATAGTATCTTAAATGGGTTTAGGTGATTTAATATTTTTAAACCTTTTACCAAACTAGTCAGGGAACTAACAGCATGTTGAGTTTGACAATTACAACACCTAACTCTTATTTTAAAACAAATTTTTTATCATACAATTTAAGTACTTTGACCTCTAAAAGTCTATAATTATGTTCAAGAATTAATATTAATTAAGCTTAACTAACGAAAAGCCGGTTACTATGTAAAATATTGCAATAATTTATGAAGTTTTTTTTTTTGGAAATTTCAACTATATATTTATATTATATGTATTAAATTATATTTTGTAATAATAAATGGTGCCGACTGTCGAGAGTTCAGGCTAAAGTTCCAGCTTGATGTGATTAGAGAAGTCAATATGTGGAAATAAACTCGTAATAATTAATTGTCTAATGCAGACTCTATGAATCACAAGTTTATAATTTATAAAATTCGTATTAATAATGAAAACACTATATATTGTTCTTGCTACTTTATTGGTTTACGAGGTGCCTTGTTGATGCTGAATTTAATCTTCAAGAAAATAAATTGAGTAATCATTTCATGTTGTTCTTTCCGATCACCAATAAATTCAATGGTTTTAAAGTATTTAGATGTACTGGGAAAAATAATAAACTTTGGTAAACAAAACATATTACTATAAACCAGTAATTATGAGAAAATTGAAGCAAGTCATGATATATTGAGACAGGGGCTAAAAAATTTATATAGAAAAAATATATGAAAAATAAAATTTCTATATAAATTTTTTTTTTCAAAATTTTTTTCCAATACTAAAAAAAAAATTTCTTGGCCAAAGGAGCTACTTTATTCTTCCCTAAGATTTATAGTTTACATAGCCTTCCACATCAATTGTCATTGACCACAATACCCGCTTTCTCAATCATTTTCATGGAGTTTATGAAAACTAGCTATCACATTTCTTAGAGCATTTCTAATGCAATAATGTATGATATGTATATTTGGCTAAAGATATTGATATTATATCAAAAAACTTCTCCAATGCAATAATATTTATTGTACAAATGTGATAAATTATTATTAGCTTTTTAGAAAAAAAAAAGAGAGAGAAATGTATTGATTGGATAGAGATTATTAAATTAATTATGGACATTGTCAAGAACAATGTTTAGAATTAGACATTGTGCTAGACATTTTCTATTATTAATTGTGCCATATAAGTACTTTTTGACCATTTGTCAAAAAAAATACTAGACATTGTACTTTGACATTGTTGCATTGGAGATGCTCTTAACTTCAAAAGCTCTTAATACCCACAGACCGATGGAAAAATCGAAGTGGTGAATCGCGTGTTGGGAGACCTCTTACGTTGCCTTGTGGGCGAGCACATAAAATCTTGTGATACTAAATTATTTTAGGCCAAATTTGAACATAATCATGCCACCAAAAGAAGTACGGACTTCATCCATTTCCAAGTCGTTTATAGCGTGCTCCCACCCAGCCCCGTCGACCTCTTCACATTGCCTAATAAATCTCGCATTCATAGACGCATGGACATCTTTATTGCTGATATCCAACTAACAAATCTGCTCACTGATGACCGCCTTGTGGCCATCGCAACACGATCTAGGGTCTCCACTTATAAACGAAGTTGGAAAGTCTCCTTCGCCGTTGGTGACCTTGTTTGGGCCATCTTCTCTAGGTCGGGCATTCTCGTTCACGAGTATAACAATCCATTGACTCAAAAATTGGCCCTATTGAGGTTATCGAAAAATTAATTCGAACCCCTAAAAATTAAAGCTACCAGCCTACTTCAAATTCTCTAACGTATTTAATGTCAAACATCTAGTTCGTCTCACGCCTGACTTTTCATCAAATGAGGACCACCAAGATTCGATGGTGAATCATTTTGTAACCTGGGTGACTGATGCAGCAGAAGACAATGTCCAAGACATCCCAAAAGGCCCGACGACAATCGCAACACGACAGCCAAAAGCAGATGCTATAACAGGCCCATGACCATATGCGCAAGACGGCAAAGAGACTCCATTGGCCGAGGCACAGCTATCCCCAAGTCGAAGGACTCTTATCCATCTTCTGCTACCATTAAATTCATTTTGATTAGAAGACTATTGTTGTTAATTAATGTTGGAGAATCTGGTTTTTGTTAGCATACTTAATTATATTTTATTCATTGATGTGAGTCAATTAGGAATCAATCATTATCTAGTAATTGATTGGAAATCTTAATGCTATACTTATCCCAATCTATTTATCATTTTTTGTTATTCTAAAACACTTGTTCATTATCAGATAAATAAGTGATTGAATTAATTGCATGTTAAGCATTATAATTGAACTAGGTTTCTAAGTAGATAACATATGGAAATATTATCTTTCTATTTATGTAATTAAATGAAAATATATAACTGGATTTATTTTTATGTTCTTTGTGATATATCTCACCTTATCTTTTCAAAGCTTATTTAAACTTAAAAGACTTATTTAGTTTTATCTCTGTATAAGATAAATAGTAAGTCATTAAATTTAGATAAACTTATTTTGCTATAAATAAGACAATCGATATCCTAAGAATTCTACGGACTTTGAAAGCAAAGACACTCAAGCATTTAAGAAAAAATTATTTGTGAGTTATGAGTTTCAAAGAAATATTCAAAAGTCCTATCTCAATCAAATATTCTATTTTTGTGAACAGTTCTGAGAAACTGAGCGTTGTAGAAATCTATTGTAGGATAGAACGGCATTTCGGCGACAAGATGAGGACTAAGTCTTTATTTCGATTTGTGGATTCAATCCGGGGACACTCGTGGAATGGACCAAGATCAAGACCGAAGTACTTGACTACATTCCTTGACTAATTAAAGAAGATATAACACATGGAAGATTTATTGTTGTTCTTAACTAAGTTTTATTTTTGTAAATTGCTAATAAAGTTTTAGATTATGTCTAAAATTGTAATTTCAAAAAAAGTTGAGACGTGTGTAACATGTTCTAAAATAGTGGATTTATTTACATGTGGCATAGGGGCTCGTGGATGTTTCTCTTAGGGGTTTACCATGCTATATCTGGTGTTAATCAATATTTTAATCGTCTTACATATTAACTGTCTTGAACTGTGAAACGTTCAGTGCAATTTTCAGACGTTTAACAAACTTTCATCAACATAAGAACATTAAAGTGAACATTGTATTTTTTTTATAAAAAAAATTTACAGTTTCAGATTAATTTTGGTAACAACCTATTCAATCCCCCTTATAGGTTGTTTGTTAACTAGATTTAAAACTAACAATTAGTATCAAAGCGGGTTCACTTTTAGAAAGTGAGATCCTATGAATCTAAGTATGGATAGTGCTTCTTTTCGACCACCAATCATGGATGGAACAAACTATAATTATTAGAAAATCTGTATGATTGTTTACATTCAAGCTCTAGATAAAAAATCATGGCATTCTATCATTAGAAGTTATAGTCCTCCCTTATCATTAAAAATAATATTGAAATAGAAAACACATGTGAACAATAGGTAATTGCTGACTTCAATAATGTTAGTTGGAATAGCAAAGCCTTGAACGCTATTTTTTGTTTTGTAAATGCTAATCAATTTAGGCTAATATCTAATTGCATGATAGCAAAGAAAGCTTGGGAGATCCTACAAATCGTACATGAAGGAACATCCGAGATGAAATCGTCTAAACTACAAATGCTCACCACAGAGTTTGAAAATCTACGAATGACGGACGATGAAGCATTCAAAGATTTTTACGCTCGGCTGTGTGACATATCAAATCAAGCACATGCCATTGGAGAAAGATATTCATAGTCAAAATTGGTTAGAAAGGTCCTGTGGTCTTTGCCATATAGGTTGCACTCCAAGGTGACAACAATTGAAGAAAGCAAGGACATAGATGAGATCAAAATTGAAGAGTTGGTTAGGTCATTAATGATTTATGAACTAAACCTTGGCACAAGAAAGAAAGAAAAAGCTATAGGCATAGCATTTGAGTTGAGGAAGAAAAAAATGAATGCCATAAAAGTGATTTAGATATTGATATTGCATTAGTTAACAAATAGTTTGGCAAATTTTTGAAATTATCTCAAAGATTTAAATCAGCAAAAAATAGGGATCATACAGAAACAAATATCCTGACCAAAATAGACAGAGTTCATCAAATATTCAAAATAAAATAAAAAATTGTATCCAGTGCCATACTTGTGAAGGATATGGTCACATTGCCTCTGAATGTGCTTATAATAAAAAGAAAATATTTGGTAAAAAGGCAATGAACGTAACTTGGAGCGAAGACGAAGAATCAACTGATGATCAATTAGGAGATGGAGAAGTTTCTAATACTCAAGATATTTTATTTACAACATGCTCTATTTCTAATTCTGAATTATCTAATCTTTTTCATGAACGTTCAGATAGAGAACCGAACATTGGAGCTGATGACATTAGGGTCAACCTAAAGGCTTTGACTATTCTGTGTCCACTAAAGAACAAAGTTTCTCCAATAATAAAATAACTCATTTCGAAATATAGTTGGCTTGATAAAAATAAACAATTGTGTGATTTGCAGGAGGAATTGAAACAAAGTAGGAAAACAAACAAACAATTGACCATTGGAGTTACTCGATTGAATGAGGTGCTGAGCTATGGAAGAACCACCAATATTAGACATAGTTTAGGATGTATTCAGCATGAAAAAGATAAGAAAGCAAATAAAATCACATTTGTCAAAGGAATAACAAAAACAGGTTCTGATGTTGCAAATAACGTTCTGATATCCACTAAATCTGTAATCAACGGTCATATGTCAAAACAATCAGGAATTACAGAAATTGCTAACAAGGTAACCAAAAGTGAATCTAAAAGTAACATACACTTATGTCCTACTTGTCCAACATGTGGTAAGATAGAACAAAAGCACGCCAACATCTCAAATTATCCACCTAAGCACAACAAAAATATTTGTAGAACTAGCATGAACTTGAGAAACCTTTTACCAAATAAAAGAATTCAAACTAAAATCTGACAAATACGGTGAAGAAAACTGACTTGAATTGTTATGTAGTTGATCTAGCATTCCATGCGTTTATAACTAATTCTTGGTATTTCGACAGTAGATGCTCTAGGCATATGATAGGAAATCAATCACTCTTATCTGATTTTAAAAACTATTTTGGGAGTCAAACCGTCACTTTTGGTGATGGTGTAAAAGGTAAAATAATTGAGACTGGATCTATAATAATTAAAGTCTCACCACCTTTAACAAATGTTCTTCTCGTTGAAGGCCTAAAAGCAAATCTAATTAGTGTGGGACAAATTTATGATGATGATCTCATTATTATTTTTAACTAAAAAAACATGCATGGTTGTAGACAATAAAGATATTTGCTTGTTGATAGGAACTAGAGCTAGTGATAGATGCTATTTACTTGATCATATTCTTTCATATCTTGTAGTTAAAACTGATTCCACATAACTATGGCATCAATGCTTGGGGCACCTTAATTACAAAGATCTAGTAAGATTAAGCCAAGGTAATGCTGTAAGAGGAATACCAAAATTGAAAGACAAACTTGAAGGTATATGTGGCCCATGTCAATTTGGTAAGTAAACTAGAGGATCACATAAACAAAACCACTATCTGGCCACCTCAAATGTCCTTGAATTAATACATATGGATCTAATGGGACCCATATGAGTCGAAAGCATTGGTGGAAACACTACAAAAAATCGTGGCTTCAGAAACGGATTTTTCATTGTTGAAGCCACGATATCTCGTGCCTAATAGTCGCTACCAACAAACTATTTACAACGGAATTTTCGTTGCTATTTTGAGGGTCGCTGAAAGTTACCAACATAATTTTCGTTGGTAATGATACACGCTTTTACCAACGGAATTTATATTCCGTTTGTAACTTTCAGCGACCCTCAAAATAGCAACGGAAATGAAAAACACTATTACCAACGAAAATTCCGTAGGTAATGTCCTAAGTATTTACCTACGAAAATTCCGTAGGTAATAGTGCAAAATTTTAATAATTAAAAAAAATTAATTTTATATACTTGGTAGACCCCTAACCCGACTTGCCAATTATGGACTTGAAACTCGACCCACCAAATGCCCGACCCAATCCACTAAGCTTTATTAAGCATTTTTATTATCTTATTAATTTAGAATGTACGTAATATGATTTGAACCTGTAACCTAAGAGTTGTGAAGTTACAACCAAACCATTGGAGACAAATGAATTCTTGTAATTATATTTGTTTTTATAATATATATTAGTTCAATGAACAACATTTTCTATAATTTTTTATAAAGTAAAAATAAATATTAATGAAAATCAAATTCCACACTCGTGTTAATACTTAAATATAAAATATCACATTGCTCGAAATAATTTTATAGCTGTACAAACTATATGAAATGATGATAAACATTATTTGCTTTCACATTTAAACACGAAATGCCCAACTAAAGCGATGTCGTAAAATAGGTAAACTATTCCACCTATTTTTCTTCGCAAGAGATTATAGTTTGAATCTTTTTATTTTTGTAATTTCATAACTTCATTGTAGAAAATTCGAATGTTAAATGAATGAAACTTAATTTATGGCTATTCCTTAAGTGATTGACCTTCAACTCCATATAGTTGAATCTTTTTTCATTTTCAAAATTTAATTTACAATACTCATGAAAAATATGCGGGTAACAAGATTTACTTTTCACCAACATACTTTCCATAGCTCAATGGTAGAAATATTAATATCACATACAGATTATTTGTAGGTGATAGGTCGAAAAAGATTATTACTCTTCTTCACATAAATTTTGGGTAGGTGAATAGTTGAATTGTATTTTTTAATTTTTAAAATTGATTTATATCACCCACAAAACATCCGTAGATAATAAGAATCACTTTTCACCAATGAATATTCTGTAGGTGAAAGGTCGATATATTTTTTAGTCTTCAAAATTGATTAATATCACCTACGAAATTTTCGTAAGTAATATAATTTATTCTTCACCAACGAATATTTTATAGGTGAAAGGTCGAAATATTTTTTGGTCTTCAAAATTGATCAATATCACCTACGGAATTTTCATAGGTAATATGAACCACTCTTCACCAACAGATATTCCCTTGGTGAAAGGTCGAAATATTTTTTGGTCTTCAAAATTAATTAATATTACCTACGGAATTTCTGTAGGTAATATGATCCACTCTTTACAAACGGATATTCCGTAGGTGAAAAGTCGAAATATTTTTTGGTATTTAAAATTAATTAATATCACCTACAAAATTTTCGTAGGTAATATTTCGTAGGTAATATGATACACTCTTCACCAATGAATATTCCGTAGGTGAAATGTTGAAATTTTTTTTGGTTTTTAAAATTGATTAATATCACCTACGGAATTTTTGTATGTAATATGATTCACTTTCACCAATGGATATTCCGTTGGTGAAAGGTCGAAATATTTTTTAGTTTTCAAAATTAATTAATATCACCAACGAAATTTCTATAGGTGATATGATTCACTCTTCACCAACGGATATTCCATAGGTGAAATATCGAAATATTTTTTGATTTTCAAAATTAATTAATATCACCAATAAAATTTCTGTAAGTAATAAGAATCACTCTTCACCAACGGATATTCTGTTGGTAAAAAGTGAAAATTCGTTGGTGAAAAACTATTACCTTTGTAAACGAAAAAGCCATTGCTGATTACCGTAGGTGAAGGGTCATCACTTTTACCAACGGATAATACGTTGTTTATTACCAACGGAAATAATCCATTGGTAAATTTCCGTTGGTGAAAAGGCGATTTTAGTAATGAAAAAGGTACATTCTTGTGTGTATTGATGACTTCTCTAAATATACCTGGTTAGCTTCTTAAAAGAAAAATCTGACACATTTGAAAGATTCAAAATTTTATATGCTAAACTGACCATTGAAAAGGATAATCATGGACAAAAAATTGGTAGAATCAGGAGTGACCATGGCAAAGAATTTGAGAATACTAGTTTTTCTGACTTCTATGAAACTAATGGTATCTTTCATGAATATTCAGCACCTAAGATACCATAACAGAATGGGGTAGTTGAAAGAAAAAACAGAACTCTAGGGTAATGCTGAACAGTAGAAAATTACCTGTAAAATTATGGGTTGAGGCAATCAGTACTGCTTGTTATGTTATGAACAGAGTTACCATTAGGATAGGTACATCTCAAACACCTTATGAAATTTGGAAGGAAAAAAACCTAATCTTAAGTATTTTCACACTTTTGGTAGCAAGTGTTATATCCTAAATGATCTTGAACAAATAAGAAAAATGGATCCTAAAAGTGATGAAGGGGTATTTTTGGAATATTCTGAAAATAGTCAGGCTTACCGGGTCTACAACATGTGTACTCAAAACATAATTGAATCAATAAATGTTGTAGTAGATGATTCTAATGATTTTGCTGCGTATTCACAGGAACAAATCATTTAGACATTGACAGAAAAATTTGAGGCAATAAGCGAACATCAGAATGTTGGGAAAGATACTGCTGAAGGTTAGAACATTCATGGAGATGTTGCCAAAATTAATGTAACTAAGTAGATAGAACAAACTAAATAGAATAATGCTATAGCTTATAGTACACACATATTTGAAGATCATAGCACCTGAAGGCAACCACCTATATGTATACAAAGCACACCCCACATCTAATGCCATCAGGAATTGGGATAACGGTATGGTGACTAGAAGGCAAGCTTCAAATGAGATAAGTCATGTGTGCTATATTTCTCATGTTGAACAAAAAAATGTGAAAGAGGCTTTTAGAAGATGAATCATGGGTGTTAGCCATGCAAGATGAACTTAACTAATTTAAAAGAAATAAGGTTTGGAATTTAGTCCCTCGACCAAATAATGTAAATAAATAGGAACTAAGTAGGTGTACAAAAACAAATCTGATGAACATGGAACTATACTTAAAAACAAAGCCCGCTTAGTAGCCCAGGGATATACTCAAATCGAAGGATTAGACTTTGAAGAAACATTTGTTCATGTTGCTAGATTAGAGTCTATAAGACTTTTACTTGCTATTTCTTGCCAAATGAAATTTAAACTATTTCAAATGGATGCCAAAAGTGCATTTTTAATTGGCTACCTTAATGAGGAAGTTTATGTTGAATAACCTAAAGGTTTTATAGATCTCCATTTTTCAAACCATGTGTATAAACTTGAAAAAACTCTTTATGGTTTAAAACAAGCTCCACAAGCTTGGTATGAACGTCTAACTACTTATCTTATTGAAAATGAGTACAAGAGAGGAGAAGTCGACAAAACTCTTTTTATTAAACACTTAAAATGATGGTATAATTGTTGCTCAAATTTACGTCAGTGACATTTTTTTTGCTCAACTTCAAAAAAACAATCTATTGATCTCATAAACTTATTGAAAAAAGAATTTGAGATGAGCATGGTAGGAGAACTAACCTTCTTTCATGGTCTGCACGTTAAGCAAATGGGCAATGATATTTTCATAACTCAATCAAAATATTCAAAAAATCTTATCAAAAAATTTGGACTTGATAACTCCAAACCAATGAGAGCACCTATGGCCACAAATTTAAAAATCAGTAAAGATGAACAAATGTAGATTCTAGTCTCTATTGGAGCATGATTGGAAGCTTATTATAATTGACTGCTAGTCGACCTGATATTGCTTTTAGTGTAGGAGTTTGTGCTACATATCAGGCAAAACCAAAAGAGTCACATGTGGCTGCTGTAAAAAGAATAATTCGATATGTTCATGCCACTATTGATTGTGGTTTGCTATACTTAAGTGATACTAACTCTCATTTAGCTGGTTTTAGCGATGTTGAATGGGAAGGTAATATTGATGATAGGAAAAGTGCCATATGAGGATGTTTCTATTTGGAAACAATCTTATTTCTTGGCTTAGTAGAAAACAGAACTCTATCTCACTATCTACAGCCGAAGTAGAATACATCGCAGCAGGTAGTTGTTGTACACAATTACTATGGATGAAGCAAATGCTGGATGATTACGGTATCAAACAAAACTCTATCACTATGTTTTGCGATAATACTAGCACCATAAGTCTATCAAAAAATCCTGTTCAACATTCAAAAACGAAATACATGGATATTAGACACCATTTAATTAGAGATCTAGTAGAGAGTCTCTTCACAATCGATCGACCACATAAAGACTGAAAATCAATTATCTTACTTATTTACTAAAGCTCTGGATACTAATAGATTCGAAAATCTAAGAAAAGCTTTAGAGATATGTATCATTGTCTTAATGTGTTGCCTTTGTACATAAAAAAAGAAAGAAATATATTTCTTTATATATTTGTATATATTCTTGAGTTAATTATGTTGGAAATAATGATTTTCAAAAGTGTTATTGCTTCTATCATAAAATTTGAAAATATAGTTTGTCTCCATATATTTATCTTTTCTTTATGCACCTTATAGATGTCGAAATTGGATTGATAATATTTTGAAAAATTATGTATTATACCCTCTGATTTACTGACTGAGTATGGAATGAAGACCTATGGTCAGTATCTATGTCTTTCGGCACTATAATATTCTGTTATGTTAACAAGCGGGTATATTTGAAAAGAGAACTATCTTTCTCTGGATGATAAGAAGCCATCCTTGATAAAATAAAATAAAATCATGAGAAAAGAGCTGCCGTCTTGAAAGTGTGAAAGTTACTTAATTGGCTACGCAAACACAAAATAAGTGTGTAAATTTTTTAAATTAAACAAAAAAAAAAATCCAGAGTTGAAATAAAAATAAAAAAAATGTTCACTCACGCTTGGCGGGTTAAGTATTTTATTTATAAAAAAGACAAATAAAATGATGGCTGGTTTGAAACTCTATTCTATAAAAGGTTATGTGATTTAGAGGGTGGTGTTGATTTGTGATAAGTGCATTTTGTGCACTTATTAGAGCCTTTAAACTAAGCTTTTATTCTATCATTTTATTGAATTTTTACTTAATTTGGAACTTTATTCTTCATATTTCAGTTTTGGACCTGTTTAATAGTAAATAGGAAAGAATGGACGGAAAGAGCAACAACTTGGTGAAATCGACGACTAAATTAAGTTTTTGAAGTGAATATCAAGAGCCAAATATTGGAGGATGAGGAATAAGATAAAATAAATAAGTTTAAGGTGTTTTGGAGTGACAATGAAGAGTTGAATCAATGGATCAAACACCAGCAAGCTAAATAACCGAATTGAGAAACTACCTCACGAAGCATGTGGAAAAATCAAGCACAACTTTTGATATTAAAATCTCTAAAATATAAATGATATACCATTGGAAAGATAATCGAGTTCTGAGTCCAACAATTTTCACGAATCTCAATTTGGAGTTTCTTACAAAAGTTATGGACATTTGAAGAACATCAAGTGGAGCAAAGAAAAATAGAGTCTGATCGTTCGCCCGGCACTAAATTTTGGCAGCAGAAGGGGTTTTCGTTGGCTTGGGCGATCGCCCAGTATATTTTCGGCTGAAACGAAATTTTGTTGCCTTTTTGAGTTCTAATTCAATTAAAAAACTTTTTGGGCACGATTTTAATGATTTTCTGAGATATTTTGGGGCACCATTATGGTAATATAAATATGAGTTATTAACTCATATCAAAAAGTCATTTTTTTATTGAGTTTTTTTTGGGGGAGAAAAACACAAAACGGACACAAGAAACGAAGATCAAGAATTAATCTTTGAAGAATTGAACGAAGATCAAGATCAAGATTTCTTCTCTTTCAACTTTCTTCATATCCGAGTGATGAACTCCATGTTTTCTTCTCCCCTCTTTTCTTATTATTAGTATGTTAGGATAGTTTATTTTGTGATAGGATTACGATGAAGCTTGAAATCTAAATTCTTCTATCCAAAGACTTGGTTTTTGACAATTTATTTTATTATAGTTTTGAATAATTAATTTTGATTTATTTGAATCTACAATTATATGCATAATAATTGTATGAGCGTTGTGGTTTGCTTTACTATCGAAAGATCGATAGCAGGCTAGACAATATTTTAATTATCTTAAAGTCCGATATGGGATAGAAATATACCGATATACTTTAGGTGATCTTTAATTATCCATGAGATTTAATGCTTTCATTTGTATTCGCATTCGTCATAGAGATATAGTCGATTCATGTATATAAATAGGTTTATTCGAGAAAAACTGTTAAACAATCTAGGGATATTGATCTTCATAACTGATATATTTTGTCAAAATCAAGAATCAAGATAGGGGAATTAATAATTATAAGTGGATTCGGTATCGTAGTACTTTTCCTTTTTAAAGTTAAATCAAATTTTCACCAATTTAATCTTTCAATTATTCGAGCCATAATTAATTTCATTGTTCCTAGTTTATGTTTTAATTAGTTTAAATATCAAACTTTCAAAAGTTCATTAGATTCGGTTAAAGTTAGTATAATTGAACTGAATTATCTAAATCCTCGTGGGAACGATACTTGGACTCAACATCCACTTTATTACTTGTGCGATCTGTGCACTTGTGGAATTATTAAAAATATAAAATTGATGACAATTTGTTTCGATATTATTGATCTTATTTTAATTATTTATTCACACACTACACTCTTCTTCATGATTAATATATGAGATTTTAAACTATGTTAACAATTATATATGATCAGGGCTGACCAGAAAGATGATTGAGATTTTTTCAAAGTTGCTTATGAATTTTGTATTTATATTTAAAATATATATATAATAAAAAAATAAAATAAAATAAAAAACGTCTATTTTCTTTATTTGTTTCTTTAATATTTCTTTTGCACTCAAATTGTTTTAATTTTAGAAGTCTTATTCATAAATGTCCAACTTTAAAAAGAGTCATTTTTTTTATTTATTTAGCAAATAAGTACTTATAACTTAATCTTCCTCTTTTCTTTTTAAAACTCTAAGCCCCAAAATTTTCTTGTGTTGATTCTTTGATTTCTTTGATCAATCAATAACAAGGACAAAGACCACCACTCATCACCCGGAGGTTTGCCCTAGCCATCGCTGCGGCCCGGAGGTTTGCCGTAGCATCGCTGCGGCACCACTGCGACAGTCGTTGATGTTCCTCCGGCGACCACACCACCATCGGCACACAGTGTTTTCGTCTCCACCTTCTGCGGAGCACTATGTTTGTTGCCACCACCTGTTCCACCTATCTCCAAAACCATTCTATCTTCTTCGACTCCTCAACCAACAGCAACTGCCAGTGAAGGTCCTTTCACCATCGCTATTCCCACGTGAGTAAAAAGTCAAGGAAAGTTTGATGAGGACACGGGTTCTAATCATTGAATTGGGTGTCAATCTGGCAGTGAGTCCAAGGACAGTTTAGGAGAGTCTCCATAGATTGAGCATCTTGAAGAAGAACAATAAAAATCAGGCTCAGATTTTGCAGATGAAGAAGAAGAAGAAGAAGAAGAGTCCACGAATGAGGAAGATGACAAGTTAAGTGCTGAAGAAACTGTCTCTGTCAGGCTCTCACATGCACACAAGGATAAGAAGAAAGTTGATAAACGTTCGAACATTGCTGATCTTCATGCTGAACATCAGAACATTGGGAAACACGCCTCAGATGTTCCAACTTGAGTGACTCATCCTCAGTTGTTCGAACAAAGTTTACTCCGCAAAGGTAACCATGTCTTCACTCATCTGAATTACAAATTTGGAATTCTTGATGCACAATCTCAGTTTCACAAATTTATATCAAATCGAGATTTTGTGATATAATTTAATGTCAAAGAGGATGTTCTTAGAAAAGGTGATCATGTTCAATTAATCGAGCATTGGGGTATACAAAAATTGTTGGGTTCGACTAGGAGGCCTTGTGAAGCCTTGATCAAAGAATTCTTGACTAATATTTCTCGTCAGATTAAACAGCCGGGTAACAATTTTAGGTGGTCAGTCTATGTTAAAGGTCGGCTAGTACCATTTAGTCCTTCCAATCTTCATCGTTGGCTTGAGTTATCATCAATCACTTGAAGGAATGAATGATGAATTTGAAGCAGCCACTGATACATTGGCCTTAGAACTCACTGAAAATCCTTGGCCTACGGGAAAAATGACTGCCGCATTGCTTATCCCTAAGTATAAGGTGCTTCACAAAATTTCCTTACACAGTATGGATAAGGTTGAGTTTTTGTACAAGTTAGGCACCTTATACCCGTTGGATATTGCCACAATCATTTTTGTCAAAATTGTGTTCGCGGCGACCCGTCAACCACACTCTAGGATGTTGCCTTTTTCTGCTTTACTTCATGCCTATCTCCAGCATCAAAATGTTCATATTATTTAGGGTGACACATTCAATATACCAATCTAGTCCTTCGTCCTTCTAAGAAAGTCACTAAGAGACCGGGCGCCCAAAGAAGACCTAGCCTCTCCGAGGATCACACCAATTCTCTTGAAACTCAAGTGAGGCATTTAACTACTTTGGTCACTACACTGTCTAATAATTTTGAGCGTCATCACAAATTTATGAGAGCTTTCCTTGTGGCTTTGGCCGAGCGGACTGGGACTCTATTGCAGAAGAACATCCAGATGCTACTATGAATACTCATCAACATCTTGATATTGGTCCTATTGGAACTCAACATCCTGACACTGGACTTGAGAATTCTCCACGTTCTGACTTTGATGTTGACGTGTCTCCACATCAAGATGTTGCTCCTAGACCTTCGTCCCAAAAAGAGGACCCGCAAGGGCACCTCATAGAAGGGTTAACACTCAATATCATGTGGTTGGTTGTTTTTCCCATTTTGATTTCAGAACCTTCTTAAACTTAGTTTCTTTTGTTGCTTTCGTTTTTGTTTTGGCTCCTCTTTCTTACAAAAAGGGAGAATAGTAAATTAGGAATTAATTTTACTTGGTAATTAGGAATGATTTAAATTAAATAGCTTGCATTTGATTTTAGTAATTAGGATTAATTGCTTTTAATGAATCACATGTTCTTGAATCTGATTTGCCTATTTGCTCACTTCAAAAACAACTTGATATAAGTTTTGTAATTGAGAGATGCCAAAGGAGAAGATTGTTGGAGAATCGATTTTTGTTGGCATATTTAATTATATTTTATTTATTGGTGTGAGCCAATTAAGAATCTATTATTATCTAGTAATTAATTGGAAACCTTAATGCTATACTTATCCCAATCTATTTATTAGTTTTAGTTATTCTAAAACTCTTATTCCTTATCAGATAAATAAGTGAATGAGTTAATTACATGTTAAGCATTCCAATTGAACTAGGTTTCTAAGTAGATAACATATTGAAATATTATCTTTCTATTTGTGTATTTAAATAACAATATATAACTAGATTTATTTTCATATTCTTATGATATATATCACCTTATCTTTTACAAAGTTTATTTAAACTTAAAGACTTATTCTTTCTTATATTTGTATAAGATAAATAGTATGTTATTAATTTTAAATAAACTTTTTTGCTATAAATAAGACAGGTGGTATTCCAAGAATTCTATGGACTTTAAAAGCAAAGACACTCAAGCATTTAAGATGAAATTATTTGTAAGTTGTGAGTTCCAAAAAAATATTCAAAAGTCCTAGCCCTATCAAAAGTTTTATTTTTGTGAACGACTCTGAGAAACTGAGCGTTGTAGAAATCGATTGTGAGAGAGAACGGCATTTCGGCGGTAAGATAAGGACTAGGTCCTTATTTAGATTTGTGGAATCAATCCGGGGACACTCGTGGAATGGACCAAGATCAAGACCGAAGTACTTGACTATATTCTTTGACTAGTTAAAGCAGATATAAAACATGAAAGTTTTATTGTTGTTCTTAACTAAGTTTTACTTTTTGTAAATTGATGATAAAGTTTTAGATTAGGTCTAAAATTATAATTTCAAAAAATTGAGATGTGTGTAACCTGCTCTAAAATAGTGGATTTGTTTACCAGTGGCATGGAAGCCCGTGGATGTTTCCTTTAAGACTTTATCACGCTATATCCCGTGTTAATCAATATTTTAATCGTCTTACATATTAACTGTGTCGAACATGTTTTGACGTTCACCAAACTTTCATCAACATCAAAATATTAAAGTAAACATTGTGTGTTTTTTTTTTTAAATATTTACAGATTCAAATTAACTTTCAGTAACAACTTATTCAACCCCCCTTCTAGATTTAAAACTAACAATTATTATGTTTTATTAGGACTTTGTTATGTTTTGCTTACCTAGCTACTAGTATAAATACTTCTTGATAAAGCATTAAAAAGGTAGGTTATTATTCATTTACAAACATTGACGGCTCGGACCGGCCTTGATTTATATTAATTTGTTATTCCCAAGGCTCTTGAGTACTAAATCGCTTGGTGTTTCTTTCTTATCATGTGAGTAGTTATTCTGTTGTAATTTATCGTTGCTTTTGTTGCGTCAATAAATCTTAAAGTATAGTGTCGACACAAGTTTAGAGTGATACAAAGCAAGACTTGTGGCCGAAGGGTATATACAATCATATTCAAGTATGTTTGGTAAAAAATTTTGTAGATTATAAGCAGTGAGTCATATAGAATATGTGGATAAAAAGTGAATAAAAGTTATAGGTCCTACGAAATGTGTAGATAAAAATAATATTTAACCAATTTATATGTGCTTAATGAACATAATGGAAATAAATTTTGAAAATTTTTTTGCAAAATGATTAGTATTTGGATCTTGTCTTTGGCAGCTAACTTGGATTTGCCACTACAACAATTTGATGTGGAAAATGCAATTCTTCATGGCGACCTCAAGGAAGAGGGGTACAAGGACGCCCGCTGGTTTTAAAAAATAGGTTTGAAAACAAAGTTTGGAGGTGGTTGAAAGTTCTATATGGATTGAAGCAATCTCGTAGAGCTTAGTTTGGAAGATTTATCAAATCAATGTAAAAAAAGGATATCATCAAAGTCAAGGGACTACACTTTAATTATCAATGTTCCACAATCGGTAGGTTAACTGCACTAATAGCCTTTTCCCACGAGGAAAGATCACCCTCTCTATGGATTTCAGAGATCCCCTGTGCCACTTGAGGAAGTTCATGAAATTCTTGGTGGTGGATGCCCTGTTCCACCTATCATGGGGTCCTTGGTAGACCAGTGCTTAAAGATTTACATGCAGTCACCTCCATCCACCACATGGCGATGAAATTTCAAACACCAAGGCGGAGTCGTCAAGGGCATGCTACATGAATGCACTTCAAAAGGTAGCAAAGTGTGAAGATGATCCCTCCGAAGTCATGACTATACAAACCGGAGCCGATGGATATTGACCTCGAAAAGGTTGAAGAGGATATGGTCCTCGACGAGGGCCTCGACCCTCAGATCATAGGCCCAAAATCACTAGCCTCACCAGTGGAGGAGTTGCAGACATTCCCAGTGAACCCCTTAGACCCGTCCCAGATGTTGCAGCTGGGACAAAAACTAGAAGAAAGGATGAAGGAAAAGCTGAAACGGTTTTTACGAGAGAATGTTAACGTCTTCGCATGGAAGCATGCGGACATGGTGGGAATAAGTTCGTCTATAGGTTGCTACGCCCTAAAGGTAGATCCCAAGACGCATCCCAAAATATAGGAAATAAGACCTATGAGCACCAAGAGGTGCGGTGCTTTGAAGGATGAAGTAGATAAACTGCTGGCCAACGAGTTCATCCAAAACACAGTCTATCCCCAATGGGTATCTAACCCTATGTTGGTAAGGAAAATAACCGCAAGTGGAGGGTATGCATAGACTTCTCGGACCTAAACCAAACATGCTCCAAAGACAGATTTCCTCTGCCACGCATCGATCAGTAGTTGATGCGACTGCCAGTCAAAAGCTGCTTAGCTTTATGGATGAATACTCCGGTTATAATCATATCTCCATGTTTGTAGGGGATGAGGAACACACCTCATTCATTACAGATTGGAGACTATACTGTTACATGATGATGCCCTTCGCCTAAAAAACACTGAGGCTACTTACCAACGATTAGTGAACCGTATGTTTGTGGAACAAATCAAAACACCATAGAGGTCTACGTTGATAACATGATCATAAAGAGTGTGGATGCCGAAGAAAACATCAAACATTTGGCAAAGATGTTTAGAATTTTTGCAAATACCAAATAAATCTCAACCCCCTGAAATGCGCTTTTGGGGTTGCATCCGAGAAAGTCTTGGGCTACATGGTAAATCAACGAGGGATAGAGGCCAACCCCGAGAAGATCAAAGCACTCATCGACATGCGGTCGTCCTCTTCTCCTATAGAAATCTAAAGCCTTACAGAAAGGTTAGCAGCCTTGAACCGATTCATATTAAAGGCAACTGACCGATGCCAGTTCTTTTTCTAGACCATCAAATGAGGAAAGCAGTTTCAGAGAAGTGTGAGAATGCCTTTTAGGAACTCAAGATCCTCCTCGATAAAGCCCCACTATTATCTAAGCCGAAGACCGGGAAAACATTGCTCATTTACCTTGCACGATGTCTGAAAAGGCAATGAGTTCAGTACTGATCATGAGAATGGCCCGACGCAACTCCCCGTCTATTATGTGAGCAAGGTATTGCAGGATGAGAGATGAGGTACCCAGACATGGAGAAGCTCGCCTTATCCTTAATAATTGCATCGATAAAGATCCGCCTATAGTTCCAGGCGCATAGCATCGACGTCCTGACAAACCTCCATTTGAGATAGATTCTCCAAAATCCAGACACCTCCGAGAGGCTGATAAAGTGGTTTGTTGAGCTCAGTCAATTTGACATTTTCCAAAAACTGGGACCTCCATAAATGGTTAGGCTCTGGTAGATTTTTTGGCTGAGTTCACTTAGATCTCGGAAGGAGTGCTCGAAACCAAGCCTCAGGAGGTACCAACACGAAAATTATATGTCGATGGATCCTCAGACGAGATCGAAGATGGTACTGGAATCCTATTGATTAGCCCTCACGGCCATAATCTCAACTATGCACTTCGCCTGGAGTTCAAAGCCTCGAACAATGTTGCCGCGTATAAAGCACTCTTGGAAGGGTTGAGGTCAGCGCATGAGATGAAGGCAAGGAAAATCCATATCTGCAATGATTTGTAGTTGATAGTTAGTTAGGTTAATGGGACTTTCACGACACGTGAGTATTCCATGGGGCCTACTTAAAGAAAGCCAAGGATTTCCTATCCCACTTTGAAGAATTCTAATTACCCTAGGGTGAAAAATGGTTACACGGAAGCTCTCTCCAAGTTGACAAGGAGCAAAGACTCTGACCTGATGAGAGCCATTCTAGTTGAGAAGCTTAGTCGGCTGACCATCGACGATGCTCTTCCACAAAGTGCCATGATAATCAACGAGTCTCCCAAATGGATGAAGAAAATCATCGCGTACCTGACCTATCAGATCCCACCAGACAACAAGGATGAAGCTCGAAAACTCCACATAAGGGCCACAAAGTTTGTCCTACATGATGAGATCTAGTACAAAAGAGGGTTTGGCCATCCATTCCTACGTTTCATTACTAAGGATGAAGCTGAATATGTCATGCAAGAAATACATGAAGGAGTTTGCGAAAATTATGTAGGAGGGATGGCTCTAGAGCAGAAGGCCTTAAAACAAGGATATTACTGGCCGACTATGAAGAAGGATTCATGCACATATATGAAGAAATGTGACAAGTGCCAGAGATTCGTCATCGTACCGAAGCTCCCGACTCAAAACATCACCCTAGTTACCAGCCCATGGCCTTTTGCCAAATGGAAGATCGACTTCATAGGCCCCTCTCTAATGGACGGGATGGCGTTAAGTTCGTGGTTGTAACTGTAGACTACTTCACTAAATGGTGCGAGGCTGAGCCCCTGGCTAAAATCAAGGAGGAGAATACATGGAAGACCATCTAGAAGAATATAATTTGTTGTTTTGGGATACCTTATTCCCTTCTATTAGACAATGGTACGCAGTTCACCGGGAAAAAGTTTAACTCGAACTATGTGGGCTCGGCATTAGGAGAGACTTCTCCACCCCTACTATCATCAGTTCAACGACCAGGTGGAGGCTGTCAACAAAATCATCAAGCACACCTGAAGAGAAAGTTGGAGTCTTCCAAAGAGGGTGGGCTGAAGAACTTTCTCGAGACCTTATGGGCATATCGAATTACCTCCCGAATGGTAACTAGTGAGACCCCTTTCGTTATGGCATATGGGACAGAGTTAATGATCCCCGTCGAAGTGAGGATGCCTTCCCTAAGGCACTTGCATTTCGACGAGGTGGTCAATGAAGATCTACATAAAGCAAACCTTGACTTGTAGGAAGAAAGGCATGCCAACTCGCAGCTTCGCCTAGCAGTTTATCAAAAGAAGATGGCTAGGTACTACAACTCGAAAGTCAGGAACAGGGCCTTCCTAATCAATGATTTCATCTTCAAAAGGTCATCCTGGCTAACAGAGAAGTGGGAGCCAGAAACCTCGGACCCACCTAGGAAGAACCATACAAGGTCATTGAAGAGATTTGACCGAGAACCTACGGATGAGAAGATTAAGAGAGAAAAGAGACGAAGAACCCCATAGAACATCATTTATCTTCATCCATACTACCGATAGTTTTTTTTCTATTAGCGACCAAGTCGCATGTCAGTTTTCCTTTCGACTTTGTTGAGTCACATCATTATTCCAATAAAGTTCAATTATTTTCAAGTTATGTCTCTCTCATCTCAATTACGCCGATAAATAAAGTAAAGACAACCTGTGGAGTGTGGTTCATAGCCAACTTCTTAACTCACTGGGTAAAAACTTAAAAGCAAGGTAGCGAGGAAGTGTGGTTCATAGCCAACTCTTTAACTCGCTGGGTAAAAACATAACATGTATACATTCAAGCAAAGAAGCAAGGCAGTGATGGAGTGTGTGTCGCGGCCAACTCTTTAACTTGCTAGGTAAAAATTTAATGCGTATACTTGCAAGCAAAGAAAGCAAGGCAGCGAGGGAGTGTGGTTCGTGAGCCAACTCATTAACTCGCTGGGTAAACACTTAATGCTTATACATGCAACAAAGAAAACAAGGCAGCGAAGGAGTGTGGTTCGTGGCCAACTCCTTAACTCATTGGGTAAAAACTTAACTCGTATACATGCAAGCAAAGAAAGCAAAACAGCGAGGGAGTGTGGTTTGTGGACAACTCCCTAAATCGCTTGGTAAAAACTTAATGAGTATACATGTAAGCAAAGAAAGTAAGGCAGCGAGGGAGTGTGGTTCGCGGTCAACTCCTTAACTTGCTAGGTAAAAACTTAATGCATATACATGCAAGCAAAGAAAGCAAGGCAGTGAGGAGTGTAGTTTGTAGCCAACACTTTAACTCGCTAGGTAAAACGCGTATATATGCAAGCAAAGAAAGCAAGACAACGATGGAGTGTGGTTCGCGGCCAACTCTTTAACTCGCTAGGTAAAAACTTAACGTGTATACATACAAGCAAAGAAAGCAAGGCGAGAGGGAGTGTGGTTTGCACCAACTTCTTAACTCGTTGGGTAAAAACTTAACGTGTATACATGGAAGCAAAGAAAGCAAAGGCAGCGGGAGAGTGTGGTTCGTGGCCAACTCCTTAACTCGTTGTGTAAAAACTTAACGCGTACACAAGCAAACAAGGAAAGCAAGGCAGCGAGGGAGTGTGGTTCACGGCCAACTCTTCAACTCGCTGAGTAAAAACTTAACGTGTACACAAACAAGCGAACAAAGTAAGACAACGAGGAGGTGTGAGTAAACTGCTTAACACGTACAAATGTTGGTAAAATAGAGCAGTAACACTTGAAGGGAAAACAAATTGAGGAATAATCTCTTTTCATTATTTCATTTAATGTAATAATAAGAGTAACGGAACTACATGAAGAGAAATATAGGTCATATAGCCCCGCTGCCTCATTAGGGTCAGCACTGGTCTGGACCTCTAACCTAGCCAACAATTCTTTGGCCTTCGAGAGTCCGCCTGGGTCTCATCTAGATTTTTACGCTTAATATAGGCCATATCTTTGTATACTTTAAGTTTCATCTCAACTCGCCTCTGGGCATCATTACATACCTTTTGCATTGTTTCGACTTTCATTGCCTTGAATTCGACCTAATGCTTGGCCTCCTCAGCGGGGCGAGCTTTGAATGAAGAATCTTATTCTCTGAGCGTAACTCATCATCATCCTTAGAATCCATGGACGTCAACATTACATAGCCCGCCAACACCTTGTAAAACTCACAGTTAAGTATATGGCTTTGGATGGTGCTCATATCCACCATCTTCACCAACTCTGGTGGATTTACTTGATTTGTCGTCGTCTCCCTGGTGGAAGTCCAATACATATGGACAGAAGCTGCCACCATCGTCGATGGAGCCGGTAGTATATCCAGAACTACTAGATTCAACTTATCCCGACGGAACCCAATGTTGTTGTGCTCGGTCCAGCCTCGAGAAAATTGAGTTGATCCTTCAGTGTGCTGAGGAGGAGTCAACATTTGTCCTCACCTAGCCCCAGGGCCTCGTTGCTTCATCTTTGCATCTTCCATAAAACCTTCATCCCCTGTGTTCCTCTTTTGCGCACGGTCCTTACGTTCATCCATAAAAGTTTTATTTCCTTTGTCTTGCTGCCTAATACTTTCTGATGGAAGTAGAGGTTCTTCCAAGGACAAAAGAGGATGAGGCACCGTGGTCGACTTCGGTACAACGGGTGGTGGGTGGCAACCGAATTCGTGTCTTGTGTTCGATCGGTAGTTGACTGGTTTTGTGAATCATCATGTTAGGACGACATTGTTGTTTTTCCTTGTTCAAATGAAGAAATCTCTAAAGTTTCCAGAGAATGTTCCAAAGAGGGTGGCTAGAATAGGAGATTTTGAAAACACATAGAAGATACATGAAATAACACAGATCAAACTCTACAACCTTACCTAACAAACTCAACGAATAGCAAAGTAGAACTCTTCACTCGCCGGAATTCTCTGAATCTCTGTGGTTTTCACCAAAATACTTAGGAAACTTAAAAAAATGCACAAATGAAGAGACACTAAAAGACGGGCACAATTGTTTATATAGACGAGGCCTCTTTGATCCTAACTATCGAATTCAATTCACATGATCTGAACTGTCATTGTGACAAACATGTGTCAAGACCAGGACAAAAGGCGGGAATCAAAACCCCAGGCATTTAATGAAGAAAGAGGATGCGTGGCCCTGCGAGCCCTGCGAGAGCTTTATGAATTCATAAAAGGCCGTGAAGGCCCATCAACACCGTAGCACTCATGAATTAAGTACAGCGAAGCCCATAAAGGGCCTCGACGTTCATAACTAATCTAGGACGCCTTGCTGGTCCTTGAATCCATCATAGTTCACGGGCAAGGTGATATTTCAGAATGACCAGAGATATATTTAAAGAAAGATTACGTTTGGTCATGCATTACACGGATTCTCACAAGGAAACTAAATCTTAATTTCCTAAAGACTAGGCAATGTGATAAGGGAGATCAACTCAAATAAGGACTAAAATCTAGGAGATTGCATTGCCACCCAATTACCCTTATCCTATAAAGAATGGGGATCCGATCAAATATCTAATTGATTGTTTACCTAAATCACTTAGAACTCTGAAGCTATAAATACTACATCTCCGATTTTTTTAAGGTACGCATTATTTTCACCTTTAAACTCTGATCAATGCTCTGTCTGCTTGTCTCTCCCACACCCAAATACTCTCCACCATATATATATTACCTCTATATACCGGTAGTTGACTTGATCATCGAAGCACCAACGATCGCCAAACTCTTTTTTTCGATGATTTTGGTGCATAATGGTTGTTCTAGTGTGCACGTAATATACATTAGTCGTTAGTCAATAGAGATTGATTTGGAGATCTGTTGATACGTGGATATTGCAGATTCAAGGTCAACAATTTCAAAGGAGAATAAAATCTGATTTTCAAGGTTATTAATCTCTTTGCTGTTTAGAAATAACAAATTTTATTCCTCATTTAATTATTTTGTTTGTAGAACTTGCTGGACCTTAATCTTTTTCTTAAGATCGTGCAATGGGCGGTGCAACCCCAAACTACGTAGATTAATGTAGGAATTTCCAAGTTGATAAATATAGCCTCCCCAATAGTGTGAATATGAGGGCTAATTATTACGGGCACAAGATTTTTATGGTATTAGGTGTACATATTTAAGTTTTGAATTCAAATCGTGACAAGTGAAACGTATAGCACAATATATATATTTTGAGTCTAATAAATATTAGAGTTCAATGTTATTGTGTGTTGGTTATACTTTAGTCGGTGGTACGACGAACATAAATATATATGACCTTCATAAATACTTGAAACCCACAAACATGACAACTTATTACCATAACAAATAGCAAAATTAAAGTACTCGGTTAAGTACACGATGTGAAGACATTTTTAGTATATAAGATATTAAACTGAACTCATGTAGACTTTTAGAGCATCTCCAATGCGCAAAGACACGATGTGAAGACATTTTAGTATATAAGATATTGTGACATGTAGAAATAGACAAATTTTCTTATTGTAGTCTTCATGAAATATAAAAATATCTATTCCAAATGCATAGACAACATCTATTATATAGACGGTCAAATTATAAATTCGTCTCCAATGGATTCCGTCTAAAATTAATATTACCGCTTATGTGAGTATTAAATTTTTTTAAAAATTAGCAAGTCTTCAATTTATATTTTTCTTGTCTGACTTTTTTTAAATAAAATATTTAAATTGATTTAAATTTGTTGAGTCACTTCTTCTAGAAGTCCGTCTAAATTTAGACGGACTTCTAGACGGAGTCTGTTTTTGATGTGCCAAATCAGCTAAACGTAGTCCTCGTCATCATGCATTGGAGAGAGTTTTTTATAATTCCGTCTATATATGTTTACGTGGCACGTCTAAAAAGTAATAGATGCTCTTAGTGCATTGGAGATGCTCTTAGTGCATGCTAATTAGTGGTCAATAGGTACTATTAAATTAGATTTAACAATGTAATAAACCATATTTTAACTACTTTTTACTGAATTTAGCTTACCAAATATACAATCAATAGATGCTATTTTACATTTAATACTCCCTCCGTCCCACAAAGATAGACTCACTTTTTTTTTCACACAGATTAAGAAAACTCATTTAATGTAATTGAAATTATAAAAATTTTACACAATTTTCCTATTATACCCCTATTTAAGTTAAATAGAAATAAAAAAGATATATATATATATATATATATAGAGAGAGAGAGAGAGAGAGAGAGAGAGAGAGAGTTACACCGGAAAAAAAAACATAAATGAATGTTTAGAATGAAAGTTATATAGATAGAGAGAGAATTACATTGGGAAAAAGAAAAAAATAAATGAAAGTTTAGAGAGAGAGATATTTGGTTGATAACAATGTAAATTAAATAAGGGTATATTAGGAAAAATAAAAATTTAATATATCAGTATAAAGTAAAAATTTCATAATTTGGGACAGATAAATAAAGAAAATGAGTCTATCTTTTGTGGGACGGAGGAGATTAATAATATTGTATCGTTGTGTGTGTGTAAATTCACACCAACTGCTGGCCAAGTCTTGTAAAATGGTTGACGTGTACTAAAATTAATGTAAATACTGGAGCAAAGCTGTCACACGGAGATAAAAACCTTCAAATTTTGTATATAAAAAATTACATTAATGGACATTATGACGCGTAGGGGTGAAGAGTGATCAACGGCAGAATAAAAGGTTGAAATTTGCAGCTGCAGCTAATGACTAAGTTCATGTAATCTAATAATAAAGAGTTTATTTATCGGCCCAAGATTTAATGGGGTTTAAATTACAGTTTTTAAGAAAGAGTTGTGTTTGTTACACGATCTATTTAATCTTAAAACCAAGATAGCACAGCCGGGATTTTGTTCCATAATTGATATTGACATATTCTTTAATCAGACACGATCGACGATTGTTTAGCATGTCTGAGTATATCTCTTCGTAAATTCTTATTATAAGAAGTATAAAAGAAGTGAGAAGGAAGATATTGTCACGTCAAGAAGAGAATAACGTGTAATAAATCTGGATACAGAGAGCTTATTCAGTCATATCATATATATGTGATCAAAATTATAATATTGAAAGTGATATATATGCAATGAAGATAATCTTTGATATTGGATAAATAATGAAATGTAATGATCTTCCGTTATTATGATGTGTTTCTTTAGATAATGGTTTTATATTATGTGCTTGTTTAGTAGAGTTTTTTAAAAGATTTTGATAAAAATTGATAAAATTTGTAATTGAAAGTTGATAAAAGTTGTAAGTTCCATGATTAAAATTAGAAATTTTTCATAAATAAGCTATATTTTGAAAAGAATTGCAAAAACTAATTCTTGTTACATATATTCTAAAAATACTGTTTTTTAAAAAACTATTATTTTAATTTATTGTTCTATATATTATATATAGTAACTAAATCCTTAAAAACCGTAATTGATTTGAATACATATATTACATAATCTTTTATTGTTATGGTAACCGAATCCTTAAAAATCAGAATTGATTGGAATACATATATTACAAAATCTTTTATTGTTATTAGTTGGCATGCAATGACAGCTGATTAATTCTTAGCCAAAATTAAAAACAAAAAAAATCATCATCGACTACATATCATAATTAACAATCTGTGTTACAAATTGAGATGTAACACATAATACCAGTTGAAATATTACCTGGATTGAGAAGGTTCGAAGCGTTTCCAAAGCCAAGTTCTTTGTTGCTCCGATGACTTGAAAAGGGGGCGGGGAACTCTATTCCGATTTATCCTCTGGCGTGAAAGTTAGATGTTGAAGGAGAAAGAATCATAAATATGGAGTGAAAAACGTATAGAGTGATTGTAAGATTTTTTGTAATGTTTTACCTGGCCAACATTCTAAGGTATTTAAAGGTGAGCGATTTCCTCTCACGAGCCAGGTGGTTTTCTCTCGCCCGCTCAGCAGTTGTTGCCCACGTACTAGCAGTTATCATCTACATGGTAGCAATTTCAATAGTTCACCAGTTGAATTCGGGACGTGAGACAGTTAATTTATTATCAAAATAACCGTCATGTAAAATATTTTATGGGTCACATGTAGATGTTAGTTGATTGATTATTCATCACAGTGACTGGTCTACTTGCTAGTCGCCTAAGGCAGTCGACTGACTGTTCATAACAGCTATTGGTCCATTGGCCAGTCGCCTAAGGCAGTCAACTGACTGCCACCCACGTAGAGCGCCCACTAAGTCTAGTTGAATTTGAATCTGGTCCATTTTAGTATAACATCATTAGCCCCTCTACCTATTGAGGATTCTCGTCGATAAGAGGTAGCGAAACTTTCTACCTTTCTTTGAATAATTTTTATCACTCGATTTTTTTTACTATTTATTTTTGATTCCCAGTATATCTCATCCTCATCTTTTCAATTATTATGACGAGTTTGGATCGCATTAGAAATTAAATTCACGTATGGGATTTCAAAATTTTTGGACGTAAAATTTCCTCCAAAAGGCACATTTATATAAAGAGGGTGTGAGGGTTATTACTTTCACTTTCCTCTCATTCTAAATCATAGTGTCCCTAATTTTCCTTGGGCAATTAAAGGTAAACCTTCAATCCTCCTTAATTTTTTTCTTTTAGAAAATGCCTAGAGTTGTAAATTCTTCCGATAATCAAGAAAACACTTCACCATCCTCAAACTTTTCGTGTGAGTCGGATGGGTCTTATTTGAGTGTCGACCGACTGGCCGCTTCCTTGGTGGACGGCTAATCGAACGCCCCATTGGGAGCAATCAATCGATTGCTCCATTGGAACCGATCAACTGCCCCCGGGGAACAATCGACTAGCCGCCCTCTTTGGGACGGTCGTTAGCTATCCTTCGGCCGGTGCCATGTTCTTGATAATGTTGAAATTGAGAGAAGCCCGGCTGGTAATATAGTAGCACTTGAAATTTTCAAAGCATGTAGTCTTTATAGTTCACAAAAACAAATTGAACAAGATGCTTGAGAAATTTATCCTCTATGATGACTACGTGTATAGCACTTCCCTTTCTATCGAGCAACTTCCCGGGTTAGATTCTCGTGAAATAGTCGTATATAAGGATAGTATGGATGGGGGTTTAAGGTTTCCACTCCACCCCTCTTTATCTCTATTTTTAAGTATTTCACTTTACTCCTAGTCAACTGAATCCAAATGCTTAGAGGCTTGTTTTATACTTTCTCTACATGTGTTTGTTTAAACACATAGAGCCTAACGTAGACTTATTTAGGTGTGTTTTCGAGTTGCATCACCACAATGTAACGCTTATGTCTACCTTACTTAGAAAATTAACATGCAAGTGCATCGTTATAGAAATTCCAACTGTGAGTAGAAGTCTCGATTTTTCTTTGTTCGATCCGAAAGGCCAATTTCTCTTTAATACAAAATGGAGACGTCCTCAAGTTCGCCTATTCAAAAACCTTTTTGAAGTGACCCCTTTTGTGGAAAGCTAAGTTAAAATATTGGAGTGTTTAGACCCTCCTACTTCTAGGCTGAGCGATGTGTTAACAGAAGAGAATATGTTATATGTGAGGCTCTTCAAGCCTGCTGGTAGGATTTGTGCTCATAATTTGCCTTGATGTCTTTGTTCGTTTTGTTTTATGATGGTTTTGATGAGCTTTGTTTTCATACATGAATGAAATTCAGTCTGGCAGGCGTGCTTGGCTCTGTACCCCTTGCTACCGACGACAAGGGGCCATCTTCTTCCAAGCATGCCAAGAGAAGAAAAACTGCAATCAAAGTAAAATAAAAGGCAAGCGACAAAAATACCTTGGTGTCTGCTGATAGGCCTATGGAGGGTGACCATATCGATTTGACTAGGGGTACTGACCCGATGCAAACGAATGGTGACTAGACTGTTGGGGTTTCTCTTGTTCCCGACCTCCATTTTCTGCCCATTCATGCTAGGCAAGATATGGTGGTTATGCGGAGCTGTGTTTTTTCACATATGTCTGAGGGTTTGTCGAAAAGGAAGATTGAGGATTTTGAAAAGGTTTTGGCTGTCTACAATAGAAAGGTAAGCGATTCACATGTCTTATTTTCCTTCTTTTAATTTTGGTTAGCAGTTTTTTTAACCATGTATACTTTGATTTATGCCTGCCAGGTTTTGATCCTTCAGGATTCTGTTGTTAAAGCCTACAAGCGCATGGTTACTGACTTAAAAGTTGTTGAGAATGAAAAATCCAAGGAAGTTCATCACTTGAAAAAGAAGAATTCTAGTTTGAAGAATTCTTGTAAGGCTTCAGAGGCTCGAGTCAAAGAACGATAGGAGGAGATTGATAACATTCGAACTATTCTTACTCGCGCTCAGCACGATGCCGTGGAGAGCTATAAAGCTTCATCGGAATACCAGCATGATTTTTATGCATATGGAGCTGAGTCTATGAGCGCTTCCATTTCATTGACCATAGAATAGATAGCAGCCGAGCATCCAGGCGTCAACCCCCAGGGTTGTGATTATTTTTTAGCTCGGTGACGAGATTTGGAGCAGGCCGCCGAGATGGATGGAGTGGATGATCAGGCGAACGCTCCTCTTTAGGACGAGGACAATGCTTCTCAACTTTACTGATTATGCATGTCGCTATCTCTTTTTTTGTTCAGACAAACTTTGGGCATTTTGACTAACATTTTGTCTCACTAGTCCAAGATGTGGGCTATATTTATCTTTGGTAGCTTGACTTTGGCATATTTCCTTAGCTCGTACTTTTTGACGATGTAGCCCCTAGCGCTTGAACGACATCATTTTGTTCTTATTTTATTTTGCATGGGTTCAATCAACATTTCGTCTATCTTGTGCTTATGCTATCAAGTTTTGCAATGAGTATAATGGATTAAATCATAATTTTCTCTAGCATTAATTTATCTTTTTAATTAATTGACCATGTGACACAATCGACCGCCAATGTACGAAGTAGTATGGTGAACAGCCTATCATGCAATTTCGGCGAATCTAAATTATGTAAAGCGATTTAAAGATTTAACCAAAATTTGATTTTATTGCTCACCGCCAACTTTTTGGGCTTCTTTGGGTGTAGTAGACCACTTCGTGGTTACCATCCTAGCTGTAAGGCGATTTAGAGATTTAACCAAATTTTAGTTTTCTTGCTCAACGCAAGGCTTTTTGGACATTTTTGGTGTAGTAGACCACTTTGTGGTTACCACCTTAGCTGTAAGGTGATTTAGAAACTTAACCAGATTTTGATTTTATTGCTCTCCACCAAGTTTTTTGGATGTTTTTGGTGTAGTAGACCACTTTGTGCTTACCACTTGAGCTGTAAGGCGATTAGAGACTTAACCAATTTTTGGTTTTATTGCTCACTGCCATACTTTTTGGGTGTTTTTGGTGTAGTAGACCACTTTTTGGTTAGCACCTTAGCTGTAAGGTGATTTAGAGACTTAACAAAAATTTGGTTTCATTGCTCACCGCCGAGCTCTTTAGGCGATTTTGGTGCAGTAGACCACTTTGTGGTTACCACCTGAGCTGTAAGGCGATTTAGAAACTTAACCAAATTTTGGTTTTATTGCTCACCGCCAAGCTCTTTTGGGGATTTTGGTTTTTCAGACCACTTTGTGGTTTTTTCGGCATACCACATGAGCTGTAAGGTGATTTAAAGACTTAACCAAATTTTAGTTTATTGCTTATCGCCAAGCTCTTTAGGCAATTTTTGTTTTTTCTTTATAGCTGTAGATCAAGGCAATTTGTTCACCCCAGAAGGGTGGACTCAGTAGGCGCACCGGGACGTCCCAGCTAGGTTGGCCCTTCCTTAGCACCCTCATCATCTGCCGCCACCTAGGCTTTTCACACCACAAGAAATTTTACTTTTAACAACGAAAATTTTGGTCTTGTAGTGTCATTAAACATTTCTTAGGACTACAAAGTGCCTAAGGAAACATCATTACATTTAAAAAGAAAAAAGAAATGAGCATAAACAATTCTAGAAAATAGAAAGCACCAATGTCCTTTATGAGGACCAGCGATTGGCGTTATACTGAAGAAAGACAACAAAAGCCCTAGAATAACATTTAAAAAGAAAATAGTGAAAGTCTTAACTATATTTACAAAGTTAAATGTCTACTTCTTCTTGTGGGTTTGTTTTCTATTGGTAGTATTTTTTAAGATGTTCGGCGTTCCATGGTCTGCTTATTGGCTTACCCTTTTAGATCTTTAAGACTGTAGGCTCCATTTCCCAGGCTTCTGATCACTTCGTATGGTCCTTTTCAATTTGGCTCGAGCTTGGATAGTGGATACCCTGCTGCAGTACTTTTAAGCACCAGATCGCCATACTAGAACATTCTTGATTTTACTCGTCAGTTGAAATATTCTACAGCTTTCTACTTGTAAGCTATCATTTTGATTGTTGATCTCTCTCGAACTCCTTCGAGGAGGTTGAGCTCAGAGCATGTCGCTACTAGGCTGAGCTGCTTGACATTTAGCGTGCTAGTCTTGCTTAAAATTTCCACCGGTACTACTACTTCCATCCCAAAAGACATTTTGAAAGGTATTTCTCTCGTTGGCTCTCTAGGAGTCGTATGTACGCCCACAACACATTGGGAAACTCGTCTGCCCATAATCCTTTTTTGTTTATCCAGTCTTACTTTTAGATTCCAAAGTATTATTCGATTGATCACTTTAGCCTGTCCATTTGATCATGGTAAAGCATCAAGTCAATCGGTGATTGATGTTGTAACTTTCACAAAAAACTCTAGAACTATGGTTATTGAATTGTCTGCCATTGTCGGTCATGATCACTCTCGGTATCCCATATCTGTAAATTATGTTTTTCCACAAAAACCTTGAATTTTATATGTGGTTATCGTTGCTAAAGGCTCTGCTTCTACGCATTTGGTGAAGTAGTCAATGGAGACTAGCAAAAATTTGCAATAGGCATCACATTTCTTCACCAAGTCTCTAGCATCTTCTTTCATGGTAGGCCAATAATACCCTTGCCGTAAGGCCTTGAATGTAAGAGTCGCGGCCCCCTGCTGATTACCACAAATTTCAGCATGTATTTCGAACAACACTTCTTTGGCTTTAGTGGGTCGCAAGCATTTCAAATAAGGCATAGTGAAGCCCTGTTTATATAACTGTCCGTCAATCATAGTGAACATGGCGGCTCTAGCCTTTATCATTTTTGCTTATATTGGTCTCTCAAAAATATGTCCCTTACAAGATAATTCATTATCAGATCAACCCTACTTGTTTCGAATTCAATGTCTGCAATTTCTATCACATTCAGGATGCTAGGCTGATTCATTGTCTACAACGCTTGTCATGCTAGGAAAATTTTTTGGGTTTGCCGACGCTAACTTAGATAGTGCATCTGCTCGAGAATTATCTTTTCTCGGGACTTTAGTTATCTTGAAGTTGGATAATTTTCTTTGTATGTCTCTCGCTTTCATTAAGTATGTAGCCATTTTACTGTCTTTTGCTTCAAAGTCACCAGTTATTTGTCCCACTACTAGTTGTGAGTCACTATAGATTTCAACCGATGACACCTCAAGTTTGACCGCCAGATTTAGCCTTGTGATTACTACTTCATACTCTGCATAATTGTTTGTGGCAGAGAACTCAAAGCGAAGAGAGTATTCTAGTTCTTCAGACTCTGGTCCTATCATGATGATCCCCGTGCCAGATCCTTCACTAAGTGACGAACTGTCCACTAAAAGTTTCCAATCTGCTGCCTCATCCTCAGGTATGCTCAGTGGCATAGTAAGTTCTACAATGACGTCTGCCAATACTTGTACCTTTATGGCTGTCCTTGGCTTAAACTCGATATCGAACTTGTTCAGCTCAACTTCCTATTTGAGCATTCTTCTCGATGTCTCCGGATGATGGATGATCTAATTGATAGGCTGATTGGTCATGACTTGCACGGTATGAGATTGGAAATATGGTCTCAACTATCTGACTGCCACTATCAGAGTAAATACCAATTCTTCTGCTAGGTTGTAGAGGGTCTCTGCTCATTTTAGCACCTGACTTACATAGTAAAGTTATCTCTAAACTTTTGTGAATTCTCTTATCAACACTGTAGTGACGGCACGGGGTGATACTACCAAGTACAAAGATAACACATCTCCAGGATGGGGTTGAGTTAGAATTGGAGGTTTCTGTAGTGACTATTTTAATAGCTTTAGTGGCTCTTCGCATTCTCTGGTTCATTCAAAGTTGCTTGAACCCCCAATTGCCTTAAAAAAGTGATAGCATTTGTCAGCTGCCCTACTCATAAATCACTGCACTGACGGTACGGGGTGATACTGCCAAGTACAAAGATAACACATCTCTAGGATGAGGTCGAGTTAGGATTGGAGATTTCTATAGTGACTATTTTAATAGCTCGAGTGACTCTTCGCATTTTCTGGTCTACTCAAAGTTGCTTGAACCCCCAATTGACTTAAAAAAGTGATAGCATTTGTCAACTACCCTACTCATAAATCGATTTAGGACGGCTACTCGTCCAATCAACCTTTGTACATCATTTTTGTAGTCGGGCTTTTCATCTCTAAGATTGCTTGGATCTTATCAGGGTTAGCCTCGATTCATCTCTGCATGTTCATGAATCCTAAGAATTTTTCACCAGTTGTGCCAAATACACACTTCTCTGGGTTGAATTTTAGCCTGGCAACGTCAAACACTTGCTACAAGTTAGATATATGATCGCATGTCTTGGCACTTTTGACCACCATATCATCAACATAGGCCTCAATCATATTTCCTATCCAACTACCAAAAACTTTGTTCATCATCCTCTGGTAGGTCGCTCTAGCATTTTTCAGTCCGAATGGCATAGTTGTGTAGCAGCATGTCCCGAAATCAGTGATAAATGATGTTTTTTCCTAATCCGATTCTGCTATAGAGATTTGATGGTATCTTGAGAATGAGTCAACAAAACTGAGTCACTCATGGTTGGATGTAGCGTCTACCAGGTGATCGATACGGGACAGTAGGAAGGAATCTTTCAGACATGCCTTTTCAACCCTGTGTAATCCAAACACATACACCACTTTCCATTCGACTTTTTCACTAAGACTATATTGGCTAGCCACTTGGAGTACTGAACTTCTCGAATGAAGCATTCCTTCAACAACTTTTCGACCTCTTCTTTTGTGGCAGCCTCTCTATCTGGAGTGAAGTTTCTTTTCTTTTGCTTAACTGGTTTGGCTTCGGGCAAAATAACCAATTGGTGCTAAGCAACTGATGAACTGATTCCTGGAATGTCACTAGGATTCCAGGCGAAGACATCTATATTGTTCATTAGACACTTTATCAAATCTACCATTTACTCTAGTTTTAAATCTGTCCCAATGTTAAACTCTTTTCCATTTGGAACTTAAATCTTTTCGGTCATATCCAACGGTTCAATCCTCCCTAATGGTGGCTTGAAGTCTAGCATCAAGATTGCTGAAGCATTTGTGATCTAAAAACTTTCAACATAGCACCTTTGGGAGGCTTTCTGGTCTCTTCTTATACATCCCATCCCTCTACTGGTAGGAAATTTTACCACCTGGTGATAAGTGGAGGCGACTGCTCAAGCAATATTCAAGACATGCCATCCATATATTGCATTGTAAGACATGGGGGCTTTAACTACTAAAAAGCTTGTCATAATAACATCCTCGTCGGTAAGTCTTCAATGTCACGGGTAACTCTATGGTTCATTTCTGGACAACAGTAGCCCCTCCAAACCCCACCAAGAGAGTATTTAGTGGTTTCAGTTGACTTGGGAGATTTTTAAGCTTAGAAAGGCATCCCAACTGAGGACATCTGATGTACTACCGCCGTCGACTAATACCCTCATGACGTTGAAATTTGCAATATCACCTACCACCACCAGAGCATCATCGTGGGGGCATTGCACACCTACCAGGTCCTTCTTGCCAAAAATGATGTCTTGATCGAACCTCTATTTCCTCTGATTGAGCGGACTCCAGTCGAGCGGGCATAAATCTTTCAAGCAGAGTTAGAGTCTCCGCCTACCGCTATTCCAACAACAATCATATTAATCACTCCCTCTCGAGGCTGGAGATGTTCCTCAACTTTTTCTTTACCGCGATCATTTTTCACGTACTTGGATAAAGATCTTCTTTTCAACAACCGTTCGATTTCCTGTTTTAGTTGGATACAACTCTCTGTGTCATGTCCATGATCTCTGTGGAATTGACAATACTTTCTCTTATTTCTTTTCACGGAAGACGTGGCCATTGGTCTAGGCCATTCAAGATCTTTCATATCTCTTATTTCCACCAGCACTTTTGTATGTGGAGTATTCAGAGGAGTATATGTTCGGGTATCCTCATACTTTTATCTAGTCAATTGATCTCAAGTGTTGTCTATACTCTTGTGTACAACTCTTTGTTTTCCTTTTGTGAGTCATCTTTCGATCATCATGAGATTTTCACATGTGAGTCTTAGGCTCTCTTCCTTCCCGTAAGCTCTTGGTTACTATGTCTACCTCTTCTGTATCTACTTTCTTATCTCATTTTTTCAACAATCATGTATTGACTCTAGAGGATTTTTTGAAACAGACATTTTGAAAGCCCTATTTCGCGTACCATTCATTATAGCTGTGACAACAACGGACATTTGGAGATCTTTGATGTCGAGAGTAGCTCTGCTGAACTTTGCCAAATATTCTTGCAGTGACTCATCCTTCTCTTGGACAACTTGCATTAGGCCGATAGCGGTTTTTCTTTTCTTTTGCTACTTAAAAAGTATGCTACAAAGCTTCGAGAAAGTTCATCAAATGTTTTGATAGACTGCGGAGTGAGAGTGGCTACCCAGTCCATAGCTTCTCTCCTCAATGTTGCTGTGAAAGATTGGCACATTACTACGTTTGGCGCCTTATCAGGTCTACAAAAGTTCACAAGTGATCTAGGAGGTCTGTTACTCTATCGTATGCTTATACCATTGGTTGCTTAAAATCTTTTAGTAGAGGAACTGCCACAATTTCTGGCGCAAATGGGTCTTCTTCCAAAACCATCTGCCTATGTCAATCATTTCTTTTTTACAGAGCATCAACAATCTTTTGCGCCATCATCTCTTCTATCTTCTTTTCCAAGCTTACCATTGGTCGCATACCATGTGAGTCTGCCTCTACAAAACTGTCACTGGGAGTACGACTGCTTGTCCCATTTTTAGTGGGGCATCAGCCAAATGGCATCTCTCCTATCCCAGTTGGTTGAACAACTGGTGGAGTGTTTTGATGCTCTACCAAAAGTGGTTGTCCGTGGTGATTTTTCGACAAATTTGGGGCTAGTTCACCGGCTTTCTGAGTCTGATTGTGTAGAAAGGCCATCAGGGATTCTATTTTCATTTTCAACGAGTTGAACTATGTTTGAGTAACATATGGAGAGTGGTGACAGTTGGTTATCTCGGGTACAAACTCTGATTCTGCTTCTAGTTTGTCGACCCGTCATAGCTTTTACTTCTAATCTTTCCCACAGATGGCGCTAATGAAATATTACCTGGATTGAGATGGTTCGATGCACTTCCAAAGTCAAGTTCTTTGTTGCTCCGATGACCTGAAAAGGGGGTAGAAAACTCTCCACTCGTTTATCTTCCGATGTGAAAGTTAGATGTTGAAGGAGAAAGAATGAAAAATATGGAGTGAAAAACGTGTAGAGTGATTGTAAGATTTTCTTTAATGTTTTATCGGGCTAACATTCTTAGGTAATTAAAGGTGAGCGATTTCTTGTCACGCGCTAGGCCGTTTTCTCCTGCCCCCTCGGCAGTTGTTGCCCACGTACTAGCAATTATCGTCTACGTGGTAGCAATTTCAACAGTTCGCTAGTTGAATGCGGGACGTGGGACGATTAGTTTTCTTCTAAATAACCATCATGTAAAACATTTTATGAGTGACCTGTAGATGTTAGTTAACTAACTATTCATCACAGCGGCTGGTTCACTGGTCAGTCGCCTAAGGCAGTCAACTGACTGCCACCCACGTAGAGCGTCTACTGGGTCTAGTTGAATTTGAGTCTGATCCATTTTTAGTATAGCATCACTAGTTTTTGTAGAAAAAACTCACGATATACTCAATTATATCATCTATATGAATCAGTGATACATAATATCAATTAAGGGTGACATAATCTGTATTAAGAATCAAAACATCATATTAAACATCAATGTTACAAATATCATATTAAACATCAATTAACCAGTAACAAGTTGTAATATCTTTAGCACTCAGTGTTACATAATAACAAATTATGTAACAAACAAATTATGTAACATAATCTATATTCTCATGTAACAATTCAATCAAGAACATTTAAATATAAAAAATAGAGTGCCCAACCAAAACATCATATTAACGTTAGTGTTACAAAACAATGTATTAACAGTACGTGTTACATGTAATTAATTAATAATAAGTTGTAACATCTTTAACAGTCTGTGTTACAAAACAACAAATTGTGTAATATAATCAATATTTTCGGATAACAATTCAATCAATATTTAAATATAAAAAATAGGAGATTTTGGTGTGTTTGGAAATAACAAATTTTTGCCTGATTTAGGGATAATTTTCCTTTTATGTGCGAATTCCAATGGCAGTTTGTAAAAACGGTTGTGTATAATATTATATTTTGTTTTGATATTATTTATTAACATAATAATATATGGGCAGTATTTTTTAAATAAAAAAGTTAAGTTTGTAACATTAGAAACATTTGTGGTAAGTAGTTGGTGTAATTTTACTTAAATTGATTGTTGATAATTGTTTTGGACTTCTGTTTTTTTTTTACAGATACTTGTAACTTTATAAATAGGATCTTTCTTCGAAGGAGAACATGTTACACATTTTGAGAAATCGTGTTAAACACAATTAGAAACTTCGAGAAGTAATCAAACTAGTTTAAAATAACTTATTTTTCTTTCAATTTGTAAAGGTATATAGCTTTGTTTATCCTATCTTGGCAAGTTGTATCCCCAAAAAAGTGTTTTTTTAGTCACGTCAGTCGAATACGTGCCATCCTCCAATATACCACTATTGTAGAAAATATAATTGCAAGTGTACAATATCGTTAACAAGTAATAAAATGGACCTAATAAGTCCGGGTTATAAATTCTACGAAGACTATATTATTTATATACTAGTTCAATTAATCCTAATATATTTAAAATACTTTGAAGTAAGTTTATTGGAAGATTTAACCTATAACTATTAATTCAAAAAAATAGTGTGAACGCAAATATCAAGAATTTTTCAAATATAATTATTATAGTGTTTGGATTCACGAATTCACCGCTGTCATTTCTAATCTCTCATCTCAAGATTTATTCCTAATGTTGTATTTAATTGAATTCACAAATTTAACCTAATTTGCCTATCTCGAATTCAAATTAGTCATATCTAATTAAGTAAACTAACTATATATCTATGTAAAATCATAATAATTCTTAACTAGATGCATTAAATCTCCTAAGAATTCAATTTAAGACCACAATAATAACAAAAGTGTATCTATACATTTTATCCAATTGTCGAATTTTGCTACGTGGTCTAAATTAATAACTTACCTCTTGGTTTCTTACAATCCACAATTCAATGAAATAATGGCAATTATTTCAAGCATTATGAGAAGAAGTAATATCAATACATAATTAATTTATAATCAAAACTTGAGAATTGAAATTAAAGAATGTAAACTAGGTTATATCGTTCATCCAAAATATTAATTTAGCTACTCATAATTATAGAGAAAGAAAACATGAAAAGTTTAAAATACATAACCGGATCTAAATAAAGGATAAGAAAAAAGTTGAATATCTTGTACCAAGAATTCGTCATTTTCAAGTCTCAATCTTTAAAGCCTTCATCGTTCTTCCTCCGCTATTTAGTTCTCTATTGTTTCTCTACATTCTCGGTCCCTAATTTGACATAGATTAGGACTTTATATAGTGTTTACGTCCGTTTAACTCGTTTTTAATTAAAAATTAAGGACACAAATACTCCAGAGTTTCAACTTAAAAAAGCTAATAAATAACTTAAGCGGGCCGCGGTTTGCCAGACCGCGACAAACAGAAAATTTGCATTTTGGTCCTTCAACTTTTAAAATTATGCAATGTGGTCCCTACTTGAAATTTTTGTGCATATTTGGTCCTTTTTGCTCCAAGTCCTTCAACGTCGATCCCACAACTTCGAAGAGCTTCCATATTGGTCTCCAAACCTCCTTAGTCATTTGAATTCGGTCCTTCCCAAGTTTTAAAAGTGTACAAATCAGTCCTCAAACTTTTCGTTCGTTAAAATCCACTTCTAAAACTTGTGACATTCTTCCAATGGCTCTTTTAATGGTTCTTATCACTCACATGCCATCATGTTAATCTTCAAACACTTTAGATCAACTCCTATGTAGCTCCATATTCTTCATTTTTGCTCCATTTACCTCAATTTTTGGATTTTACCTACAATGACAATATTTATACTAAATTAGATAGAAATCCACTCAAATGACAATTATATATCAAGTTTATATGATAGGATAATCATGTAAAACACACTTATCAGATATATCCAAACTTAAATACTTGTTCATCTCGAGTAAGTTTATCTACTTAAATAATCAAGAAAATAATAAAATTTACTATAATAGATAGCTTGATATATTTGCCTCAGAAATTTGAAAGATATCAAACAATTCATAAAAGACTTCTAAATCATGCTACCAAAATCATTTTTTACACATTCAATGCTCGATTGACTTGTGTGTGTGCTCATAATCAATCTAATCACCATAAACATTTAGGTTGATAATATTTTGTCCATCAATGGTCAAATATTTCTTTTCTATCTCGTAAGAATACACACTCCCATCTTAATATCTCACTCAAGGTGTTAACTCTAAAGTTGTACTCAAAATATTTATTTTTTTACCACTCAAATTTGGTTGGGTTTAGCTAATTCAGTAACTATCTAGATATGTGATGATTATCCCTTTATTGAGTGTTTCGACCGTCAAGCTTGTACTAGGTAAGTCAAACCCACTAGTTATCTACATCCCCAAGTTATACTTACAAAAGCTCAATCTTTTTTTTTTACATAATATATGTAAGACCTCACTCCACTAAACTTTCTAGATGAGCCTTGTAGTGAGTTTCAGGTCGATGGCTCCCAAGTTTTACAGACCTTAGGGCACCGAATTTTGAGAACTCCTAAGGGCTTTATCACTCGAGTCAAATAGGCTCCGAAGAGAGGCATAAGATAATGCAAGTGCAATGCCTTTTATTTTATTTATTTGTTTTTTTTTTGCAAGATAAATATGCGAAGATTAAATTCCTAACATCCGGTCAATACCTAGATTCCACCTAGTAACCAAACACACTCCATACAAATATTACACATACATAGAATCAACACATATCCAAATACTTTCCGCATTGGATTAATTACCGCCAAAATATGATTTCAACTAGTTAAGTAATTGAGTTTTTCAATTGGTGGTATTGGTTTCACAACTTAGGTTCACTATTTTTTTGTTGTATTCTATTCAATGAACCAACCCAAGGTAATAATATTCATGACTATTGTGCTCACAATTAATCACAATTAATGGATAAGTATTGTTTAAAAAATAAGCATAAGTAGCATCACCTAGTCGTAATTCATAAATCGATAACAGTTTTAGATAAATATCATCATCGGCCGACAAGGTTATCCAAAAACACAAAATGAAATGACTACACCCCCAAACTATAAAATATCCTGTGTCTTCAATGAGAGCAAAAAAAAGTAAAATAAAAAAACAAAAAGGAAAGAGTATACTTGATTGCGAAAGCATCGAGACACCATCAGAATGTCATATGATCAGTAAGCATTGAGATGTGATTCTTTTATTATAAAGTATCGTCGTTAACTTGCACATTGGACAACCACAAATTTGTCATGATTGGTTTTAACGACAAAGTAGTTGGTTGTTGAATATTTTATCAACAACAAAAGTTTTTTTTTTATAATTTTATCGTTAAAAAAGAACAAAATTACGATGAGGATCTTCGTTGTTGAAAATATTTTTAACCAACGACGTTCTATATTTATGCTTGCTAAAGTTACGTGGATTAGTTGTAAAATTATACGTTTACCAATAAAATTTCTTTTTTCTTTTGCCGTTGAAATTACATTCATTTATCATTAAAAACATCTTCGGTAATGATTTTTTTTTCCGTTGTGGATAATTTTATTATTCAAAACATTTAAAGATAATATTTGTCATTGTAAATAGATAAATTGATTGTCAATAACATTCACATTTAAACCAATTAATTAGAATCTTGGTTTGGCTCTAGTACATAATTTTACTGAAGGTCGAGCATTTGCTTCTATCAATACACGTAAAAGATAAATTAAATTAGTATTTGAAAATTTCTTATATTTGTTGTAACAAATTAATATACTTATATAATAGTTTTCTGCTTTAGTTGTCCACCATCTACACTTACTGCAATGCATTTTATGAAAAAATTTAATGTGACCTGGTAGTTCTTTTGTTTTTGAATCTCTCTCTGATTAAACAAACAATATTAGAAATTAATAAATAAAATTTATAAAATGATAACATTACTTATAACTTACCATTTCATGAGCATGTGCTGCAAAAGATTTTGATCTATGAATAGTTACACGCATTTTATGTGCACGATTTTTCTTATTTACTTCAGATTTTTTTTGCAATGCATGATGTTTCAAACTTTAATAAAAAAAATAGAAATTAGAAAGTTGTAAATCAACTACGTTGGTTTGTGGAGATAGTTACTGGTCCGGTCGAACGCTGTGTAAGATGTGTATGAGCTCTATTTGTGTTTCATGCATATTATATATTATTTAATGTAATGGTTATATAAGGTTGACTAGTTGGCCAGGCTGTTATTTGTGTGAGGCCCGTGTGAGTCATATATGTATGGTGGTTCACACATATCATATGATCTTGTATGCTTATTACTTATGATTGGCCAATCTTGTGTGGAAGTTCAATATACAATAGAAAGGTTTGTGGACCAAAGTATGTTAAGATTGCATGTGCACCACCATAATTATTGAACATTGTGTTCACGTTTATGTTTTATATTGTTCTAGGACATAATACTGAATCGTTCTGGGAACACTCAGAGGATCTGACTAGATTACGTTCGTAATATTTTTGGGAGTTACTGCATTATTATATACGACTCTTTCTTTTATAATATTTTTGATGTGAAACCATATATATACATATATTATTTTACGGGACAAGGCTTTGCAAAGGCGGTGGATGTTAGAGTCAAGGATGAATAAAAAAAGATAGCGGTTGAACTTTCAGAACCATAGAGGATAGGATGGTAGATGATACTTTCGGTGGCAATCAACTAAAGGAGATTAGAGCAAGAAGGGTGTTTCACGGTAAGGATATGAGAATTTTGAAGGAAAAAAGTGGTTGATGATGGATGTTAAGTTATTTCATCTCGGCGGCTAAAATGTCAAAAAATTGCTTATGGCAAGGAGGTGGAGTAGGTTGAAGGGTTCACGGTCGAAAGCTAAAGAAGGGATGAACCTGGAGAAGGGGAGTCATGAATTGTTAGCGGAAGTGGATATATGGGAGGTGCAACATCTAGTGAGGTAGGGGTTGGTGAAGATGATATAGAGGAAGCGATTTTACGAGTCCAAAAACAAATAGTATTGGAGGATCTCTGGGATAAGATAGATAGCAAAAGAGCAAGAGTGGAGTTGTGTGCCTAGTAGATGAATGTTAGAAAATGGATTAATGACGGACTCTTCATTGCAAAGTTGTCGAGTCTAATGAGTTTCATCAGTTAGAACATGAAATTGACATGGAACTTTCACGTGGTCGGCTCTATAGAAGTTAATCTTTTATCCTAGTTTTCTTGTCCAATGCTAGGTTATTTGGTGAGTAGGAAATTAACTTACAATTCAAATTAGGTTTTGACTATAGCTTTGTGGTGGATACTTAGGGCGAAGTGGTGATTTTATGCTACTTGGTAGGACGAGTGGGATTTGATGATTAAAACTTACTTGAGTCGGCATATTGATACGGTAATTAGATAGAAAGAGGGAGTGGCGTGGCAGTTTACTAGCATTTATGAAAACCTATGTCCAGAGCAGATGCATTTTACATGAGAACTTCTCCAACACTTGAGATGGATTGGGGATATGGCTTTGGTTTGTGGTTTTGATTTTAATGAAATTACTTTTTTCTCTGAAGGGATCGGTGATGGGGCAAAGAGTGGTGACGGAGTGTAGGGGTGTACTAGCTGACTGGATACAAGAAATATTATTCTTGGAACTGAGATGAACTTGGAATAATATGTGGCACGATCATGCAAATGTGCAACTTCACCTGGATAGTTTTGTTTGTGATGAATCATGGTGTCTACTTTTTCCTCTGGCATAAGTTGAACATTTGGACTTCACCCAATTTGCTTGAATTTGATGGGGACGAAGAGGGCGCGGATAGCGAGAAGAATGTGATGAAGATTTAGAAATGAACCTTTTTTGGTTGGGATAATATTTTCTAGAAATGGTGCAAATGTCATGGAAAGAGAGGGTGTGTGAGCGGTCGAATGTGGACCTTTTGGGAGAATTCGAGACAGGTCACATACGTGTGGAAAGGCGCTGCAATCATGTATACTCGGAGGTTTGGAAATCGGAAGCAAGACTTGAAAGGGATAATGGAAGATTTATCTATCATATTTAAGTTTTGGGACTCTAAAAATTACATGGATAATATTACAGCCTTGGAGTTTTCCATCTCGAAGCTGACACAATTGAAAGAGCATTATTGGTAGAAATGATCTTGAGCCGAATGGTTAAAAGATAGGATCAAAAACAAAATCTATTTTCATGCGGAGAAAAGTAATAGAAAGAGGAAAAATGAAATATTACGCGCATACAAAGTGCGGAAGGAGAGGAAATGAGGATTGATCAAATTGACAAGGTATTTGAAAACTACTTTGGTTACATTTTTTATAGCACCAGACCCAGGGATGATGAGTTGAAAGTCGTCATAAGGGAAATCACCTCTTGGTTACAAGGTTTTGACTTTGAGGATTTGAAAACACCATTCATGGCTGAAGAGGTTAAGGTAGCACTAAAGAAAATGGGAATAACAAAAGCCCTGGACATATGGGTTTTATGCAATCTTTTTCCACCGTCATTGGGACTTAATTGGCAAAGAGGTTTTGGCTTCTATACAATAGGTTGTAAATAAAGGTTAGTCACTAATCCATTAACCATAATCATAATCTCGATAAATGCTTATCCGGGGATGGTCTACGATTATCGCTTTAGCAGATTATGCAATGTCATATATAAATTGGTTACAAAAACTATAGTGAATAGTAGGGGTAGGCATTTTAACTAGAACCGAACCTCCTGAACTGGAACCAAAGGTTATGGTCTGGTTCTAAAAAAAATAAAAATTGAAGCAGAGAATCAACTAGGTCCGGGTCAGTTCTTAGTTTTTAAACTAGAATCTTAGGTACTCTAGAACTGAATTTGTCCTTTTTTTTATATGTTTTTTATTTTTCAAAATTTATTCACCTGGCCCAATACAACGGTACCAAAGACAAGAGTCCGACTGTCCAAGACCCAAACTTTAACCCATCACCCCTAGACTCAAACTTATTCGACCCAATTTCAAATACCCAAATTCTGAATTCCTAAGCGCTATTCACTCAGATATACAATATAAACACTGGCATCTCTATCGCTCTTTCATACTCCTACTCATCTCTCTATCGCTCATCTCTCTTACTCAACACATAGTGTGGCTACGAAGGCGAAACTCCTCTGTGATCGTAACGAGACCTCAATTTTGAGAGATAGTTTATTTTTTCTAATACTAATTTATGAGTTTTCAATTTTGGTGTCCATTCTTGCAGTTAATATTTATATCTTGTAGAAAATATTTTAATATCTAACGTATTTTAATGTTAATGGGTTCGCAATTTTTACTTTTTTCCATTACATGTTCAATGCTCTTATGCAATAAACCAAATTAATGGCATTATTTTTTTATTTACCATGTGATTTCTCTCGAATGCTTTTGTGAAATAAATTAAGTTTGAAGCTATATCTGTCAGATTTATTAGAAAAATTGAGTACATTACTTGTTTTTTGAATAAGCACACGACATGCTCAGTGCTCACCTTTATTTATATTTTTGTAATGAATTTGTAGAAGTACTTCTTTATTGTTGATTTCTAGTTTTTAGTTTGTTTTTTGGGTATGTATTTTGGTGTTTATGCTTTGCTAGATATTGGATGTTGTTTGGTAGATATTTTGCTAGATATTATAGGTAGATTCGAATTCGAACTAGAACCGACGGTTCGGGTTCGAGTTCAATTCTAGTAATTACATGGACCCTAATGGTTCTATTTATAAGATACTCAAAGTATAATGGATGGTTCCAAGTATTGAAATACTCAGATCAATCCACCTGACACCCAGGCCTATCGAATAGATTAAATGGGTGTTGTGTCTCTTACTGCAAAACATCAAAGTATATTTGTCTCAGGGCGTCATATCACTAACAACGTAATTGTTGTGTTTGAAGTGCTTCAATCAATGACCAATTGGTGTAATGGAAATAAGGATTTTATGAAAATTAAATTATACATGAGTTAAGCATACAACAGAGTCGAAGATTTTATTTTGCGAGCAATAGGAAGGATAGGCTTTTCAGAACAATGAGTTCACATGGTGCGATCATGTATTTCTTCATCTAGTTTTTGCATTTTTTATCAATGGACATAAAGTTGGAAGGATAATCTGCTCGAGGGGTTTACGCCAAGGGTGTCTCTTATCACTTTATTTTATTTTTCTGTGTGGAGGCACTTTTAGGGCTCGTGAGAGTGGCATAAAATGAGAGTAAATTGATGGGAATGAATTTTACTAGAACTAGGCGTGGAGTCAGCCATGATGATTCAGTGATTTTTCTTCAAGCAAAACCATTTGACTACAGGCGTGGAGAGATATTTAGGAGACTTGTGAAACATCTTGAGGGCAAAAAATTAGTTTGGAAAAATCTTTAGTGACTTTTGGCTAACCTATTACAAGTACAGACTTCAGGTAGAGCTCGACTTTTCCCAGGTGCAGTCCCACGATGTGTACTTGGTCATGGTGTTGGCAATGGACGAGATAAACAAAAAGATTTTGCGATGACACGATATAGAATTTGGAAAAGGATTTGAGGTTGGAGGTAATGATTATTTTCAACAAGGAGAAAGAAATATTGGTAGAGACAATTCTTCAAGCCATTCTGACATTCTTGATGAGTTTGCTTAAGCTCTCTTCGACTCTGTGCAACGACATTCACTCATTCATATCCCAATTTTTGTGGGGTGAAGTATGGGAAAGCTAAATGACGTGGGTAAGATGGAAAAAAGGTGTTACGCTGAAAATTTGTTTAGGGACTTTGAAATGTTCAATAAGGCGTAGTGGCTAAATAAGCTTGGGTTTTTTTTTACTAAGCCGGATTCATTGGCTGCGCAAAATTTGAAGGAAAAATATTTCAAATAGGTTGACTTCCTATTGGCTACTGATAAATGGAGCTCGTCTTTTCTATGGAAGAGAATACTTTGGCAATATGATTTATTATAGAAGGCCTGCTCTAGAGGGTTGGTAGTGGAGAGAACATTAAGGTTTTTACCAACCCATGGGTGCCTTGACTATCTTTCCTTCCTGTAACTTCTTCGGCCTCTATGAAGGTGACGCATCACGAATAAAGAATTCAAGCGAAAACCTTAAAAACACAAGATCTAGAATCCAACAGAGAGTAAGAGTTAAACTCTAAGTATAATATTAAGGGATAATTGCATGAAAGGTCCCCAACGTTTCAAAATCTTTTGAGATATGCCTCTAACCTAAAAAAATAGCACCACACGTCCCCAACGTATGAAGAAATAGATCGTAGGTCCCTCTTCAAACTTTCTGTCGATTTTCTCCGTAAGAGCCAAAATTGGACTGTACGTGCTATATTTTGGAGAAAGAATTCTTAAGAAATTAATGAAAGAGAAATAAAGATATTTAATTATCTAAGGGTGTTAGTGTAATTTCTTAAATAAATCTCTCTCTTCGGGAGAAACAAAATGCTGTGTTTTCTGAAGGAAAAAACTCAGGTGAATATCTGTACACGTTCAGTTTAACTCCAATAGTGCAAGCATTCATGGCCATCCGATTAGCTGTGCCACCGCAATTGCCAAGAAGAAACCTATGCGGAAGCAAAATTCCACCGTTCAAAAACTTCTCAGTAACCCCAAAATTCCCCCATACTTTTTACGGACGCCATCCTCGTTTCCCTCATCATCACATACGTATCCTGTTAATTCGAAGACCGTCCACATTTTGTGAATTGATTTTCTTTTTTCTTTTTTGTGATTCTAATTTTTCTGTTTGTGTAATTTCAGACACGAAATTTATTGGGATGCATATATGTCACAGGTGAAAGTAAAAGTTCATTATTTTTATTTTTTACCTGGAATCATTTGCTTTGCCCTTCAACAAATTGGTGGGTCAAACTACGCAAAACAACCACATCGATTTTCCTAGTGCACAGAAATTAGAGTGTCAAAAGTTTCGTTATTATTGTCAACAAGATCATCTTCTTTATTAATGAACTCATCTCACAAACATAGAATCTCCTAGCTGGGTTCACATTTGTGCATGAAGTTTTTAGATCTATGTGGTTTCCACAATCGCATACCCTCCCTGCCATATTGCAGTAGAAAATAAGAGGAGATGAGGATAAGATAGGACTAATTGCAGTGAAGATAAAGTACATATCTGAACAAAAGTAATAAATAAGAATCAGGATGAAAATTGGAGGAAAGTGTACAGTGGAGTTACAGTTTTAACCCTGCATTCTCAGTCGCATTTTCCTCCAAAATATAGTGCGTGTAGTCTAATTTTGGCTTTTAACCGAAAAAACTGACGAAAAGTGTGAAGAGGGACCTACGATGCCTATTTCTTCATACGTTGGGAACGTGTGGTGCTATTTTTTTAGATTATGGGCATATCCCAAATGATTTTGAAATGTTGGAGACCTTTTATGCAATTATCCCTAATATTAATGAATGAATGATGAAAACAAAGAATTAATCCTCTATTTATTAGGTTTAGCAATCCTAAATTATAAAAGAAACTAAAACCTAGTCTAAATCAACTAAGATTGTAAGAAAACCTAGTCTTAATCACCTAGGATTGTAAAAAAATATAGTCTAAATCAACTAAGATTGTAAAAATCGAAATTAAAACAAATAACATAATTAGAACTAAAACTAGAAAAGCCATTTTTCTAAACCTTCCATCTGTTCTACATCAGTCTCTTTCACCTTCGAGAAACTCGACCCCGAGTTATAATCTGGATAGAGTGAATCATCATCTTTATGGAAATCATATAAATCAGCTATATTGAAGGTACTCGAAATTCCCATGGAAGCCGGTAACTCAATAATGTAGCATTTGTTGTTGATCCGCCTAAGTACTTTGAAAGAACCATACTTTCTGGGCTTCAGCTTGTTGTAGGTACCGACAGAAAATCTCTTTTTTCTAAGACACATCATCACCAAGTCTCCTTCCTAAAACTGTTTAATCCACCTGTGAGAATCGACTGTTGCTTTATACCTAGCATTAGTCTTCTCCAACTTTTACTTGACTTCATCACAAACAGCCAACATATCTTCAGCCAACTGCTCAGCAGTTACACTATTACCTTGACCCTTGGATAGCTTCACCAAGTCTACTACATAATAAGGAACCTCAGTGTACACATTAGAAAAATGGGACTTGCCTGTAGCAATGTGAACTGCGCTATTGTATGCAAAGTCTACTTGAGGCAATGCAAATTCCCACTCTTTTGGTTTATTCCCACAAACAGTTCGAATTATATTCCTAAGAGTACGGTTAACGACTTAAGTTTGCCCAACAATTTGTGGATGGGTGGTGCTGCTTCTGTTCAAACTTGTCCCAAACAACTTTTACAACGTAATCCAAAAATGTCCTAGAAATTTTATATCTCGATCCAAAGTAATAGACTTGGGGACTCCATGCAATTGAACAACCTCTCTGAAAAACAGTTTGGCAATATTCGATGCATCCAAATTTTTTCGACAAGCTATAAAGTGAGCCATTTTGGAAAACCTGTCAACCATTACAAAAATTGAATCTACTCCTCTCTGATTTCATGGTAATCCAAGTACAAAATACATGCTGAGATCTTCCCAAATTCCTTGAGGAACAGAGAGTGATATGTACAATCCGATATTTTGAACTATTTTGAACTCGACCCTTCGACACTTGACACGTATAACATTTTCTTACTATGGTGCCAACATCTTATTTTAGCTGGGGCAAATAATATCTCTCGTATAAGCTGGCTAGGGTCTTGTTATTCTCCAAGTATCTACTTTGACCTCCACCATGTAAATTCCAAATCAACTTCTCACGCAAGGATGAGATATGAATACAAAGCTAATTGCCCCTGGACAAATACCCATCATTGACATGGAAATCTGCCATTGGTTTCCAGATGACACACTTGTTCCAAATCTGCCCAAAATATTCGTCATATGCATACAATTCATTCGAGCACTCAAACCCAAAAATTTATTGGGAAAGTGTGACTAGCAATGAGGCTGTCCTACTGAGGACATTGGCAACTCAATTCAAATTTCCTAATTTGTGCTTGATCACTAAGGAAAATTTCTGGATAAAGGTCACCCACCTTATATGCATAATGTTGACATGTTTCTGATTGTTAATAAATTTCAAGGCTTGGTGGTTAGTGAACAACACAAATTCTTTCTGCACCAGGTAGTGTTCCCACTGTTCAAATCTCCAACAATTGCATAGAATTCTTGATCATACGTACTTTATTTTTACCTTGCATCATTCAGTTCCACACAAAAAAATGCCACGGGTCTCTTTTCTTGGGAAAGGACAACTCCAACATCCATGTCACTTGCATTACATTCTATTTCAAATCCTTCTCGAAGCTTGACATAGCTAAGACCGGAGACTGCACAACTTCTCTTTGATGACGACGAAGCCCTTATCATGTTCTTTTTCCAACTGAATCTTTTCATTTTTAAACATTCAGTAAGTGGCGCCACGATGGTAATAAAATGTCGAACGAATTGTCTATAGCAAGTGGCTAAACTGTGGAATCTCCTTACATCAGAAACAGTCTTTTGAGTTTGCCATTCTCGGATTGCTCTCGTCTCTCTTCTTCCACTTGTATACCATTCTCACCAACCACAAAACCCAAGAACAATAGTTTATTTGTGCAGAATGTACACTTCTTTAAATTCACATATAATTGATTTTCCTTTAGAACATCAAGGACTTGCCTCAAATTAGTCAAGTGCTTTCTCTTGGCCTTGCTATAGATGAGAATATCACCAAACCTGGTTCATTAGTCTCATAAAGGTACTTAGAGCATTTGTCATTCCAAATGGCATCACCAGCCATTCATAAAGTTCATCTTTACTCTTAAATGTAATCTTCCACTCGTCTCCAGGTCTGATATGGAACTTGTGGTAGCCACTTCGAAGGTCTATTTTTGAAAACACCTTGGAACTCTCAAGCACGTCTAACATGTCTTCCAACTGCGGAATGAGAAATCTCTATTTTACTATTATCTTGTTGATGGCACAGGTGTCAACACACATGCACCAAGTTCTCCATTTCTTTGGCACCAAGAGGGCGGAAACTATGCACTGACTCATACTCTCTCTTATGAAGCCTTTCCTCAACAAATCTTTAATCTGCTACCTCAGAATTTTATTCTTTTTTCAGACTTAGTCGGTAGTGATGTAAATTTAGAAGAATAGTCCCAGGCACTAAATTGATTTGGTACTGAATATCTCGCATGGGAAGCAGCTCATCTGGAAGCTCATCTGAAATAAAGCCCTTAAAGTCCTACATGAAGAATTTTATTCTCCTTTTTACTTGTCAAAAGCCCCTTAACCACTACTGGGTAGAAACAATTGCTTTCTCTTACTAAATGCACAATCTCTCGCATAGGTGTAAGGAAACTCTCTGATCGTTGCTTAATTGACTTTTCTGCTAAATTGAGAGGATACATGGCAATCTTGTGAGTGCCCATGTAAATATTACAACATTATCTCGCCCTTTCAAGGTTGAGTCCACATCAAACTGCCATAGACGACCCAACAAAATGTAGCACTCATCCATGTCTATAATATCACATACCACATCATCTCTATAATGCTTTCCAATGGAAAGTGGTACTTTACAAGTCTCAGCTACCTGAACAGTTTGACCATTCTTTACCTAACCAACTGGATATGGACTAGGATGGTACTCAGTTGATAATTTCAGCCTATTCACCAACTTAATCGATACAAAATTTTCACATCTCCTATTGTCTACAATTACCTCACATACCTTATTCTTGATAGAACAAAGTGAACGGAAGATGCTGTAACGCTGCTCCTCTTCTTTTGGTGCTAAGAGAACTCGCTACAACACTAAAGTTAACATCTCTAAACCTTCCTCATTTGCAAACTCAGCTCCTGCATAATTATCATCTGCCACCGCTTCTTCTTCTTCCTCCTCAAGTACCTTTGCTTCTATCAAATTAGCCTGTTTTTGCTTTGAACAAGTATTGGAACGGTAGGCTATGTAGTCTACAATGATAGTAGATGTCGATCATTGGCTTAGTATATAGATTTTCCTGCTGGGTGGATTTCAATTTTTTCCTCTATTAGTAAAATAAACTTATTACAGCTATCAACACCACTTTTAATGGTGGTAAGAGGTTTGGATGATGGGCAATGGCAACAACTTTCAACCTAGTAAGGAGAAAGATGGTGGATGATTGGCACTTTTTCCAATGTGGAGAATTTGAAACTAGCATTCAGGCGTTGTTTACCTATGAGCTATCAAAAGGGATGTTGAAACATATGGGCTAGAGGCGATTTATAAATAAATTTCTATTGGACGAGACGTAAAAGATGTATTGGTGAGAATTTGGCAGGAGTGTGAAAATCCAAAATAGAGGCAGGTAGTGTATTGAACACAAACTTTTTCATGTAATCCCTTTCACTCAAGAGATATTTTGTACATCATTAGCACATGTACTATTCATTAGAGGTTAGGCCCCAACGTAGATTTCTCTAGCATCCCTAGCAATTCGACGCCAAGACATCTACCTTATGAGATACTTAAGTTGAATGCTGGTAGATGAGTCTGAAACATGTAGTGTAAAGACCACAAACTTTTATCTAGAAGGTTTTTTTCTAAGTGGCTATTTTGTGCATCGTTAACATATGTACTATATCCACTAGGACTTAGGTTCCAACATGGATTTCTCTAGCATCCTTAGCGGTTCGATGCCAATACCAATTCCTTATGAGGCACTTGAGTTGAATGTTGGTACACATTCAACTTAAGTGCCTCATAAGACCAACATTCAACTTAAGTGCCTCATAAGATAGAGGTATTGGATTTAAATAACTGGGGACGTGAGAGAATTTCAGGTTGGGGCCTGCACAAAGTTCATGTTGGAAAAAATTCGTGGTCATGAAAAAAATAATGCACATTTTTTTGTAACATCCATGATTCAACTTCTCTCGATCATGCCTCAATCATAGTTATATATATTGTCTGCTTTGGGAGAGATTGTGCCAATCTTACCCCTCTGCTTTGGGAGAGATTATGCTCATGTGATCCTTAATGGATTTCTTTCGCGTCTATAAGAATTCGAATTCAAGACCTCTACTTTATGAAATGCTGAAGTTGAATTTTGGTACCAATTGGATAAGAGATGACAGATCGCATATGGGATGTATAGAGGGAGCGTGTATGAGGGTCGAATGGGACACGTGCAATGGAGCAGAAATTTTGGTTCTTCCTCCGGCTGAGAAGCAAAAATTGCAGCACTCAGGTCGAGTGGAAGACTAATTGGAGTCGGATATGTTGTCAGGGACCATGGGAAAATGGGTGTCATATATGGCCTTGACAAAGAGGGTGAGGGGTTGTTTTTTAGTCAAGGACGCAGAGGCAGTGGCACTTTTGGAAGGCTGATTTTGCTAGATCAAATGGGTTTCACCTTCAGGAAAGTGAATATGACTCACTTTGCACGGTGCACAATTTAGCTTCTGATTTTATGTTCCGCCTAATGAGGTGCTTTTGCATGTTATTAAATTTTTATTGTTGATGTGGGTGGTGGTCGTTGTCATTTTGTGCCCCGCGAAGGCAATAGAGTGTCCATCAGCTCACATCTTTTGTTTGTTTAGTTCAGGATTTTGTTAGTTGGATTATTTGTGTTCCTCATTTTATCTTGCTATTGTGACCTCCAAGTTTGGTTAATGAATTCTGTTTGGTTTTTCCTTTAAAAAATAAAAAAAAAAAATTAATTGGTATAGAGATTCCTTTATAAGAGTCATAAAGTAATACATTATTTGTCAAGCTATTACAATTTTTCTATTTGTTTAAAGTTATAACCGACTATGAAAAGTACATGTGGAGTTAAAGATTGAAAAAAACACCACATTGTAAAAGATTTATCAAACTTCAACTGTTTAAAATTTATTTTAGGGATTGGTCTCAAAGAAATTTACTCATAGCTTGAAGTTTTCATGACAAAATTACATTTTAAAGTTAAAGTGGCCTAAACATGGTTAGGTTTTTAGTCAAGCAATATATGGGACAAAGACCCAGTTTCACGGTTACCATGTCGGATTCTAACTAGTTTACAGAATGTCATACTCATCTCCACGATCATGGCCGTCTCTCATTCAATATTTAATTTCTTTATCCCTTAAAAGAATTTCTCAACATTATAATATTTCACAAATAATTCCATGTTCTCCCATTTCAAACTACGAGTTTTTTAGTTTCTATAATTTTTTTACTATCACCCTCATTCACCAAACTCTAAACTATCATTTAACATTCATGAACCAGTATAGTCACAATCAAATGATTAGGACAAGACAGTTTACATTTTCTAATCAATTCTAAGGTGGTTTAAGCCCATGCCAAGATACAAATTTTTTTAAGCTATAAATGCATGTATTTTGGTCTCCCTTATGAGTTGTACCTGGTTTTTGGCCCCCACAATGGACTCGTTTGGGTTGGTTGCAGAGTATTAGGACTAAACCATTTAAATATAATATGGTATATTCTTAATTAATTAATAAGTCAATCACTACTATTATATCCTTCCTCCATTGGTATAAATATACCATTGAATTTTCTGCAATTCCAAGCGTCTATTAGCTTCACTATTTTCAGTCCAAGAAGGAAACACTTCTTCTCAACCTTCTTTTCTTTCGAAAAAATTGCCAAGAGAAAAAGGAGAAAAAATGGAGTCTGTTGGAGCCTTTCTTGATGAAGAATGGGAATCATTAAACAAAATGTTTTCCAGTGAAGATTCTGATTTCATGCTGCATTTTCTTGGCAGTGACTTGTTTTCAAATCAAGTGGAAAATGGGTTGAGCTTCGAAATCCCATCAAATTTCTTGGATGATTTTACAGAAGAAAATGTGGCTTCTGGAGTTGAGGATGCTGCTTTCTTTCCCTTTGATACTCTTGACAGTACTACTAACTTTTACTATGTTTCTCAAGAAAGTAGCAATAGCAGTACTGAACTTGACCGAGTCTTTTTTCCTAATCAAGAAAATGTTGTTAATTTTCCTGATCGTGTAATAATTGATACATCTGATAATCAGTCCACACATTTTTGTTTGTTGGACTGCAAAAATGATCTTGTGATGGAAGACATTTTAGGCAGTAGCGAAATCGGCAAGGCAGAAATTGGTGATTCTGTCAAGGAAATACAGTGCAAAAGGAAGACTGAAACTCAAGAAGAAAAAATGGAGGAAAAATCATCTGAAAGTCCTAAGAAAAAATATAGGGTTTCTAAAGATGTGAGGAGAATGAATTCATATATGATAATATTTTCTTTTTATTTTTTTTTTTGTCATATCTAATGGATTAATTAAATCAATGGCTGCAGGAATCAAGGAATAAACCGCGGATCGTCCAATCAAAGAAGAAGAAGAAAGTTACTCAAAATAGCAATAAAGAATTAGAAGAGACTAATGGTGGAGGAAGTGGCCGGAGTTCGAGTAATTGCAGCTCTGAGGATGCCTGCAATGGTTCTCAAGAATTAAATGGAGGGGAAAATTCAGAATTCAAAGGAAAAGCAAGAGCCAGCAGGGGTTCTGCAACTGATCCCCAAAGCCTTTATGCAAGGGTACATCCCTTAATAACATGACGAGACTGGAATAAGGTCATATGCATTTTCAAGATGCCATTCGAGCGTCTGTTTCTAATATGTTTTAACGAATTTTGCAGAGAAGAAGAGAAAAGATTAACGAGAGATTAAGAATCTTGCAAAACCTTGTCCCGAATGGAACAAAGGTAAAACAATATTAACTAATATTCAATTCTATCAAACTATATGCTATAATCAAGGCAAACATTCAAATTTCCACAAAACTGAGTTCTAAAATGGAATGCATCAGGTTGACATTAGCACAATGCTCGAAGAGGCCGTCCATTATGTGAAGTTTTTACAGCTTCAAATTAAGGTATAGGCAAAAATATTTAATCGCACCTTTCTTTATTTTATCAAAAAAAGGAGGACATGTTAGCTACGCAGTAGTCAACACAGCTAGACAATAGAAAATATTTTAGCTTCTGTCTTGTGAGGGTCGTTCTAACTATATAAGAAATCCTTGATTAATAATAAGATAAATAATTTACTTCGAAAATCCGATAGATTTATGGAATCGGTTATTATTTCTGAATTGACAATAGAAAATATTTTAGCTTATTTGTCTTCTTTAATCTATTAACTACTACCGAAAGAAATTAATAATTGTTTTTAGAAGTCAAATTTAGAAGGATACATCCACTAAATCTAAATTTTTACTTGTTGTTTGCAGTTATTAAGCTCTGATGATATGTGGATGTATGCTCCTATTGCTTACAATGGCATGGACATTGGCCATTATCAGAATTGATGCAGCAGCTGCTTAATTATGTTAATTTATAAACCATGATGAGAGAATTTCTCAATGTTTTATGTCTATAACAAAACTGAGATCCGGAACCAGATTGTATTTGCCTTGTTCAAGATTCGCAAATCTACTCATGTACTGTATACATACAAAATGATATAGATACGAACATGAAATTTTATCTCCCTTGGATTTGGGAATTCCCAAAATGTATAATTTATATGTAGCTCGATTAACCATTAGCTCTTCTCTCCAGTCCCAAAGTTTGTGGTTTTGTTGAATTGGTTTCTCAACTAAGATAGAGAATAGGAAATAGAGAATAGGAGTTCAGTTAGAGATAATTGCAGTGAGCAAGTTGGATTTATTTCTGTATCAATCAGCTTACATAGAAGGAATACACTGCTACTGTTTATATACCAATTGAATCTACATAATATGTATAAATATATATCACTATATCTCTATACATGGTGAAATAATAATGCTGAACAGAATTGGTTTAAACAACATGCATGTGACAGAATTGGTTTAAACAACATGCATGTGACAGAAACTTCTATCATCTTCCAATTTCAACAGCATTCTGGTAGAGTAAAATTGTCATTCCCAGCCTTCATGTTTTATCCTTTTCACACATTTGTTCCTTGCTTTTCTGGTTTGAACATTTTGGTCCACAATCTTCTCCTTTTCTAACACCCTCCTTCAAACTGGAGGAAGTATCAATTACTCTAAGTTTGCTGCGTAGATATAAGTGTCTGGTATTCATCAAAGGTTTAGTCAATATATCTACGGTTAGATCTGCTGTAGGAACATAGCTTATCACCAATTGTTTAGCTAGAACCTTATCTCGAACAAAATGCATATAAAGTTCTATATGCTTGGTTCTTGCATGGTAGACTGGATTAGAAGCCAATGACTGGCTCCTAAGTTGTCACACCAGATTCTTGGGACTTCAGTTTCTGTTATATTTAATTCTTGGAGAAGATATTGAATCCAGATGATTTCTATAGTGGTGTGAGCTAGAGTCCTATACACTGCCTCAGTACTTGACCTTGCCACAACTTGTTGTTTCTTTGAACACCAAAAGATTAGATTCTCACCTAGATACACACAATAACCCACGGTGGATTTTCTGTCATCTGGACATGATGCCTAGTCAGCATCTCCATAAGCCACAACGTTGATCATGCACTTCATGAATGATTAATCCCATATCAAGAGTTCCACTTATATACCTGAAGAGTTGTTTTAGCATATTCCAATGAGCATTGTAGGACTTTGGAGGTATTGACTAACTCTATTCACAGCAAAGGTGATGTCTGGCCTTGTGTGAGTAACACTAGGCTTCAACTTTTCAAAACCATACCTCTTCAATATATCCATTGCATATCTCTTTTGTGACAAGTGAAGTCCAATCTCATCTCTGTAAAATTCAATTCCTAAGAATTTCTTCATATTGCCCATATCCTTTAAAGCAAAGGATACATTTAACTTCTCGATTAGCTTCTGTAATGTTGTTCTGCATTTCCAGTCACTATAATATCATCAACATACACTAGCAAATAGATTGTCTGATCTTGTGACACTTGATAGAACACTAAATTGTCAGCTCTTGATTGTTTAAAATTCCACTCCAATAGTGTCTCCTTCTGTGTGCCATACCAAGCTCTAGGAGCTTGTTTAAGTCCATATATAGCTTTGTTGAGTTTGCACATGGATGATGGTTCATTTTGATTCTTAAACCCCTTAGACTGCTCCATATACACTGTTTCCTCTAACTTCCCATTAAGAAATGTGTTATTGATATCTATCTGCCTTATCTCCCATCCTTTTGAGATTGCTACTGTAAAAATGACTTTCAAAGTAGGTGCTTTAGCTACTGGACTGAAAGTTTCATAATAATCAATACCTGAGGTTTGTGAAATACCTTTTGCCACTAGCCTGGCCTTATGTCTCTGAATTTCACCATTTGCATCAAATTTCAGTTTGTATACCCATTTGCATCCTATGACTTTCATTGTAGATTCATAGGGTACTAGCACCCATGTTTGATTCTTGATCAAGGCGTCATATTCTTCCTTCATTGCTTTGCACCACTTTTCACTCTTTAATACTTTATTCAAGTTGACTGGTTCCATTTCATCTGGAGTAGATAAGTTGGTAGCAGTGGTATACACTTTAGGTTTCACTGTCCCTGCCTTGGAACTAGTTACCATAGGATGACCATATTTGCCTGCATCATTACTTCCAAACTTATCTGCATCATTACCAACTTCTGCCATTTCATCATTACCTCCATATTTATCTACATCAGTACCAACTTTTGGCATTTCAACCCAGATTTTGATTCTAGCTTGAGATTCCGAAGATTAAGACTATATATCCCTTGTTCAATCTGTTGAGGCACTTTATTAATCACTTCTTCACCATTTTCTATCATCCCATCCTTTTCAACAAAAGGTCTGTGTACAAGTTTACTTGCAGAATGTCTTATATCAACTGAATCTGGGTTTGTTTTGCTAGAATTAAATTCAAAAGAAAGATGATGAAGAGTAGTAGTAGGGAAACACTTGGACTGATGTGTTTTGTTAAGAAAACCTTGTTTGAAGGGAAATGAATTTTCATCAAAGACAACATATCTAGAGACATAAATTCTACCATTAGAACTTGAGCACTTGAATCCTTTGTGAGATGTATTAGGTCCTAGATAAACACACCTTTGGGTATGAAAGTCAAATTTGTGTTTCTGATAAGGTCTTAAACAAGGGTAGCAGGCACAACCAAACACCTTAAGTGATTTATAATCTGTAATGTGTTTGAATAAGGTTTCATAGGGTGATTTTTTGTTGAATGAGTAAGGTAGGCATTCTGTTTATGAGATATGTTGCAGTTAAAAAGGCTTTCCACCAATAATACAAAAGCATATGTGCTTGGGCTAATAGTGTCAAACCAGTTTCAGTAATGTGTCTATGTTTTCTTTCAGCTCTTCCATTTTGAGCTGATGTATGTGGGCAGGAGTGTCTGATATTAATGCCTATTTTAGACGCTAATTTATCTAAGCTTTTGTATTCTTCTCCCATGTCAGATTGTAAGGCTTTAATCTTCCTTTCAAATTGGGTTTCAACTAATCTTTTGAATTGTATAAAGTAGTACAGCACTTCAGATTTCTGTTTTAAGGGGTAAATTCAGGTGTATCTAGTACAATCATCCACAAATAAGACATAGTACTTAAACCCTGAGGTAGAATTAATGGGAAATGGTCCCCAAACATTAGTATGAATTAGATCAAGTGGCATTTGTGCATGAGATAAATATGGTTTAAAGGGTAGTGCATGTGATTTTCCTAACTGATATGCTTCACAAAATGAAAAACTTTTATTATTGATATTTTTGAAGCTATTACAAGACTTAAGGATCTGTTGTAACACAGAGGCAGAAGGATGTCCTAGCCTTCTGTACCAGATTTCAACCTATGATGCTAGGGAATTATTACTAGTAGACTTATTAGACTGAGTTAAGCTGGTGTTGAGAAGAATGTGGTTGCTGTTAGGCTGATGATGAATGGTTGAGCTTTAATTTGGATATCTTGAGTTGTAGGTAGACAGATTCAATTGATATAGTCCATCTTCAAGTTTCTCAAGCACTGGAGCCTTCCTTGTTGGTAGAAAGCCTTTCTTGTTGGTAGATCCTTCATAACACAGCCATTAGGAAAAAACTCAACTCAGACATTATTATCAGCAGTTAGTTTTGAAACACTTATGAGGTTTTTCTTGATTCTAGGAACATGCAGCAATTTCTTTAGAACTAGAGTTTCATCAAATTTTACATCAAAACTTTTAGAGCCAATATGGGATATTTGTAATGAAGTACCATTACCTACAACCATTTTCTTCTTACGTCCATACTCCTTTGCTTCATCTATATTCTCTTTGTCAGTAGTGACATGGTGGCTAGCTCCAGAGTCAGCATACCAGGCTTGATTCTCTACTGAGATTGGACTTGCAATATAAGTTGAAGGATTAAGGCTACAGTTCTAATCAATTGGTCTTTTTCCCATATACTTTTCATCAAATCTGTTGTAGCACCAGACATCTGTATAATTACTTAGACCACAGCGATCTGGCAAGGATTTCTTACTTCATTAGGCCTTCCAAATCTCCCTCTGCCTCTGAAGTTTGGACTTCTTCCACTTCTATTTCCTCTTCCACTATATGAATTTGCATTCTGTGAGTGTCCTTGCATCAAATTGATTGATCCAAAGCTGCTCCTAACTTGATTAAGATATTCTAATCTGTTTTCAAAAGTCATGAGTGTAGAAGACAACTCATGCTAGGAAACTTGATCTCTGTTGTTTACCTGCACCACAATGGAGGTGTATTCTTCATCTTGTCCAGCTAAAACTTAGGTTACCAGATCAGCATGATCAACATTCTTTCCAACAATTTCCAGATTATCAGCAAGCTGTTTGACAGTGCTGATATACTGATCCATAGACATGGATTCCTTTCTGATTCTCTGCAATTTAGAAGTAATAAAGGTAACTCTGGACTTATTGAGAATGTCATAGTTCTCATTTATAGCCTTCCAAAGCTCACTTGAACTGTTACAACCCATGACACCCATCACAATTTCTAATGTCAATGAGAAATACATCCATCCCATTAGAAGTTGATCCACAGAAATCCACCTAGAATACTCTAGATTAAGACACATCTACACTGTTTCTCCAATTTTAGCTGTAGCTTGCTTGTTGATGAATTGTGGAGGAAATTCCTTGGTGCCTGGTAAGTAGTAAGCCTTCCACACCATGACCTCTTACAACAGGCATAATAACATTATTCCACAGGAGGAAGTTGTCTCTATCTAATTTCACAGATGCTGCCTGTGTTAGATTCATGCCAAAGGGAGATAGGTTGTTTACAAGAGCTGGAACTTGAATTGTGGAGTTAGAGTTTGAGCTATGAGATTGATTGCTGGTCATTGAGTGGCTCTGATACGAAGATAGTTAATAGGAAATGAAGAATACCAACTGAGTTAGAGATAATTGCAGTGAGGAAGTTGGATTTATTTCTGTATCAATCAGCTTACATAGAAGGAATACACGTCTACTGTTTATATACCAATTGAATCTACCTAATCTGTATAAATGTAAATCTCTATATCTCTATACATGGTGAAATAATAATGTTGAACAGAATTGGTTGTAACAGCATGCATGTGACAGAAGCTTCTATCATCTTCCAATTTCAACAGCATTCTAGTAGAGTAAAATTGTCATTCCCAGCCTTCACGTTTTATCCTTTTCACACATTTGTTCCTTACTTTTCTAGTTTAAACATTTTGGTCCACAATCTTCTCATTTTCTAACAAGCACTATAAGAAATTTCACTTTTAATAACGAAAATTTTGGTCTTGTAAAGTTTTTCGACGACTATTTTTTTACGAAACAACCTAAAAATGACTTTCTACAATAAAAATTTGCATCGTTAAAAGTAAAATTTATTGTAGTGTAGTTTACAACCAATAATAATCCCATCCTTTGCCTACAATGTATCTGAACTTTCCCAAGATTTTAATTTCAAATTCTTGAACCAAGTAAGATTTCAAATTGGCCATCCGTGAAGCTAAACAATGGCTCTGAAATGGCTGTTAACTCGTGGTCTATATCCATTTGGTCGAAGGCACTGCTAAATAGGATATTTAGGGCGTTGCCATCATCAACCAACATTTATCCTAGACCATTCCTGGAAACTATGGCACAAATTACCAAGGCGTCACAATGTAGGTAGTGGACACCGGCCTCATCCTTCTCCATAAATGTGATAGGTGGGCCCTAGGTCGATATCTGTAAACCTACCAGCTTTCTACTGGTTCTTCCCTTGTTGTCGTAGTATATTTTTGTAGTGATTTCATCGTATGCCCTCCAACGTAGGCCCCTCCAATTATAGTGTTGATCTCACATACTAGAGGGACTCTTACGAGTTCGTCCAGTCTAGGTGGATCCATGTTCCTGTTGTTTTCTCTACAGTTGCGGCGAGGGCCATCGTCATAGCGTCGAGGCGAAGGCCTTCGCCTTTGGTTGGGCAGTCTTCGATGTCCTTGAGCCAGTCAGTTCTCCTCTCTTTCTTGTTGATTCTCTCAATCAATCAGCTTCTGCACAATAGAGCAGTCTTTCGTGTTGTGTACCCGAGTCCAATGTATGCGAAAGAACTTGGAAGGAGGAATCGATGGTTGAGGGGACAGCCGTGGACAATCTAGGTAGGGGGCTAGGATTATATCTGTTTGGTTGAATCTTCGGCAACGGTTGGTGCAAGGTTTGGAAAAATGCCGTCCTCGATAGCGGTTGGTACAAGGCTCTAGAGAACATCTTCTTTCCGGTGGTAGCAGTCTCTCTTATCTCTATCTGTCATCTCTCTATTCTTTATTGTCTTCTCAGAATAAATCTCTAACTATAGGTCTTGGGCTGACTGTTTTGGACACTCTATAGAATGGGGTTCGCATGTGGAGCCAATTACTAGCGCGTCTAATACCTTGTCATCGATGACGTTATCAATTTTGTTGATGACATTGCTGAACCTCTTGAAATACCCTTTCTCCGGTTTCCTTTCTCTTTGTCAAATGTCATGGAGCTGGGTGATATATGCTATAATTGTCCAATTTCTAATGAAAGCATTGATAAATTACTATTTGAGTTGTGGCCAGCTGTTGATGCTCTCCGACTTCAACTTGTTGTACCAACTTTTCGCATCAGAGACGAGTGTGGTGTGAAAATTCATGCACTTCACTATCGGGATATAACTCTGGAGCCTCGTCTTATACGCATTGATGTGATCCGTATGATTACCTCTCCCATTGTACTTCTCTATAAAAGACATTTTGAACCCGACGGAGAGTTTTTTGGCCTTCAATTTATTGGACAACGGGAGGTTTTCGTCATCGTTGTCGAGGTCACACTCCAGTTCGAGTCTTTCATTCTCGAGCCTCGCATTTATAAACTTTGGGTCCCTTTTTGCTTTCGAGTGAGCCTCGATATGCTCGCTGCGCCTACTGTGCATTGATTGGAGAGGTTCTATGGAAGATCCAACTCCCAATTTGTCAAATACACTGATAGACGTGGCCGACTGGTTTTCCTGTGCTAGAAGAGGTTTTCTATTCTGGTTGTCGTACGAGGGCTTAGGATTCGAGTTCTGAAGATTCTGACCATCTAATACCAGTACTTCATCCTGAGATCGACAGCTTTCGACCAAGCCAAACCTCGAATTGCTTTGCCAGTCATAGTTACGCTTGTGTCCAGATTGGAGAGATTGATTCTCCAATCACTCAAGCATTGCCTTCATCTAGATATTGTCCTTTTTCAGATCCTGGATGTCTTGCTTGGTTATTCCCTTCTATCGTTGTCTCTTTCTTTTGTGGCGGGTTATGTTCTGGAGATCCTAAACACTCTCCTACTGCTGGTCCGTATGGTGGGAGTCAACTTCTTCTTCCAGGGACCTATATGTCACCATGCACTTCTTGGTAGAAAACACATTTTTACTACAAGTGTTTTGGTTGTGTAACATAGTTTCATTTTCCACATATAGCACCAATTTGTTGACTTCGAAATCTACATTATCCACATGTCAATAGATCTTCAGTCAATCCACTGCCATCCTGTATGTTACCTGCACACTAGGACGACCGTTAAGCACCAAGACCATTGGGAAATAAGGGTATGGCGATCGTTGGTACTCCATTGATCAAGTCAACTGCCAGTATATAGAGGTAATATACATATATATGTGGGAGAGAGTATTTGGGTATGGGAGAAACAAGCAGACAGAGATTTGAGCAGAGTTTAAAGGTGAGAACAATGAGTACCTTGTAGTATTTATAGCTTCGGAGTTTTAATTGATTTAGGTAAATAATCAATTAGATATCTGATCGGATCCTCCTTCTTTACAGGTTAAGGATAATTGGGTGGCAATGCTATCTCCTAAATTTTAGCCCATATTTGAATTGATCCCCCTTATCACGCTGTCTAATCTTTGGGATATTAATATTCAATTTCCTTGTGAGAATCTGTATGACAACCAAACGTAATCTTTCTTTAAATATATCTCTGGTCATTCTATATTACCTTGCCTGTGAACTATGATGGATTTAAGGACCAGAGAAGCGCCCTAGATTGGTTATAAACGTCGAGGCCCTTAATGGGCTTCGCTGCACTTGATTCATGAGAGCTAAGATGTTGATGGGCCTTCGCGGTCTTTTATGAATTCATAAGGCCCTCGTAGGGCTCGCGAGTCCTTCACTGGGCCTAACATGGGCCCTTACTAGACCTTTACTGGGCCTAGGAAGCCTTTTATGACATGGAGGCCCTACTAAAATCCGGTAGTAACAGAAATCCCATGGAATTGAGTTTTGGCCGGATTTGCACACCTGGGTTTTTAAGGCTAAGAGTTTAAGTTGACAGCTATATTTGTCTTCAAACTACCAAACTATCCACCCGTCAAATGCTACGTGTGACTTCAAGATAATTAACCATGTATGCACTTGCTATTTTTTTTCCCAATTGTCAATAACAAGCTGTTCTTTTTTTTAAAAAAATAATCATAAATGTGGAAGAAGATTGAGTGTTATTAAGATAATCTGTGTTGGATATGTTAATTCAACTATTAGTGTCATTAGGGGTTAACACGATTCGATTTGGACAGTTTGTAGAAAATTTTCAAACCAAATCACTTAAAGCGGTTTGAAATTTTTCCAACCCAAACCAAACCACTTCACTTTCGAAACCAAACCACTTTTTGATGTTTGGTTCGATTTAAAACTATGGTTTAGCAAACAAACAAAAAATATATATCGAACAAGTTAAATTATAAATATTAGTCTACAATATCACGATAAAATATAAATATTAGTATCAATAAAAGACAAAAAATGTATCAGCATCACTGCCAACCAAAGTTCTACCCTTTTAAATCTAATCATTATAATACAACAACATGATAGCAATAGTTTAGAGTAATCTCTTAGTCAATATTAATTTGCGCAACATCTTTAGTTGCAACACATAATTCATTCTCTGCATAAAGATAAGAATATAGCAAATGTATTCATTAATTATAATTAAATGATATAAAGCTAATAATTAAAGAAAATGAATAGAAATATCCAATACGATAATACATTCTGTAGCTTTCTCTGAATCGTCTAATGCCTCTACTTCATCCAAATATTGACGAATCACTATAGGTTCCTTGTTATTATCTAACCAATTCTTAGATCACCGCCTCAACCATCTTTGCACTCAATGAACTTCTAAAAGAATCAAGAATCTGACCACTGGTAGAGAATGTAGAAGCAATTGTTGATATTTGAATGACTAACACATCTTTGGCAATTTGGGAGACAATCTTGTACTTATTTACATTCAATTTTCACTAAAGTAATATGTCGAAAACCTCATTGGTCAAATCTTCACAACGATCATTTAAGTAATCCACTAAATCATTCTTCTCAACTTGAGCTTGTTGAGCAAGTCTAGCTTTAAAAATTGATGGAATGAGTTTAGAAATACCCAAAGAAGTTTGTGAAGGACTTGGACTACCAGATTGAGTAGGATCTTTTGATGGAGCTAATGATGAGTCATCATTTCTTTAGAGATTCCACAAATCTGGCAGAAAATAAACTAAATCGCTACAAAAAAAAATTAGAGAACTTGCCTGAGTTACAGATCAAATCAGTACTCTCAAAATCCATATGAAGTTTGGTGAAAGAAATTTAGAGTATTGTGGTTGTGTTAGGTGAAGGTGAATCAAGGGTTTCGAGAACGACGGTTGAAATCAAGAAAAAACTGTAGAGAGAGAAACGGTAATAAGGATGATGGATGGATTTTAATTGGGTTGGGTCTAATATAGATAATGGATGGATTTAGGTTTAATTGAGTTGAATAATATTTTAATTAATTAATTAATTTATTTTAAACAATTTGAAAAAATTGAAACATAAACCAAACTACTTTGAAGCGGTTTAGTTCGATTCAAAAACCAAACGTTGACGTATCCACATGGACCCAAACCAACGGTTTTGAAAAAATTAGTTTCGGTTCGATTATGCGGTTTGGCAGTTTCGTTGTTTAGCCCTAAGTGTCATATATTAGGTAGGGAATCAAATTTACCTCTCTATTGGATGTGTTAATATGTTAGTTAAATGTATTTATTATAGTCTTTTGTTAACTAGTTTGCTAACTTTAGCTAGCACTTTAACTAGTTGACGTGATATTTAATTATTTTTTGTTTTTCTTGTTCCAATCTCATATATACATTGGGAATGTCAAATTAAAGGCCGTGATTATTTGTCATCCCAATAAAGATTTTAATACATCTAGACCGTTAGATTAGTTGAAATTAAATGCCGTGATTATTTGTCATACATATATGACAAATAATCACGGTATTTAATTTCAACTAATCTAACAGTCTCCATATACATTGGTAGATGGAACGATCTCCATATCTATATATATAGATGTGATAGTCAAACACTAGTTAAATTTAACATGTAGATGTATCAATTAGCATTTACTTTATTGTGTATGTGGCTAGCTAAAATTAACACATCCAATGCGGATGCTCTAAAACATTTTAGCATTTTTTTTATACCAAATAAAAAAACTTAAAAAATAGGTGAATGGAATTTGTGAAGCATGTTTAACTAACACGCTTTTACAAGTTTGCCATTAAGTGGTCGGGTGGCACAAAATGGTTGGATATGGACATGAGCTCTAGATTGTGCTTGTTAATGATTAATCTCAATCGTGAAAATTTGGCATTTGAGATTAACCCTCGTAGGTTAAGTGGCCTTGAGGCCATTTGATTGGCATTTAATATCTATTATTCAAAGTTTCTTTCCTCTCATCGAGTCTGAATCTCTCTCTTCATATTTTTGTAATATTCTTTGGTTGATTATTGTTGGAAATCAAAGTGATGCGAACCCACGAGGATTAAATCTTGGAACCACAACAAAGATTGATAACGAACTCCAAGAAGCTAAAATCAAGCCGAAAGACATTGACCTGATGATTTCTTGAATCAAAGAACCAAGTTAGAATGAACGCCACAAAGATTTGTGAAATCTTTGATAAGTTCAATTGGTTCAATTAAGAATAAGGAAGAAAAGTAAATCTCACTTTAATTAATTCTCTTAATAAACAATGTTGATTTTGTTACAATGAAAAGTATCTTATATAGGCAAAACCAATGAAACCCTACTCTAAGTTGAAAATAACTAAAAACTTAACAAAATAGAGTCCTAAATGAAAAAGGAAACAAAATCCCAAAAATCCATCAGAATTGGCCTGGCCAGATCCAGTACAAACCCGGGAGATCGCCCAGCATATGATTTTTACCTCGAGTTAGAAAATGAGGAGTGGGGCGATCGTCCAGGGTCAATTTGCATCCTACACGTTTTAATCTCTAAACTTTTAATTATGTACGCTTTGGCTTTTCAATCTTCCAATAGCCTTGAGTGTGGTCCTCCAAGTTATAATTGAATACAATTGGTTATCAATATTTTCCATATTCTAGGCCTCCTTCATCTTTGGTTTAAATCAAATACACTAAGGTTGGTTCATCCCCTTTCACGTTCATTTTGAATGTTGGTGTCTTGATTGTTGCACTTGCACTTTAACTCTCGGCCCATGTAGTTTGAACAAGTCCTTGCATGGCTTTCTTGATCTTCTTTGCTCTTGACCTTGTTATTGGTCCTTCTAGAACTTGTAAAGGATCCTTCCTAGCCGGCCCTTCGTGATATTCATCATTTTCTCTCCTTCCAAAAGGATTTGACCTCAAACCATCACGTGCATCAAATGAAGAAAGACCAACAACGTTAAACATGGCAAACACATTATATTGTAAGCATTGTCATTAATCTTCTCAAGGATTTGGAATGGTCCATCTCCTGTAGGATGCAACTTGGACCTTATTTGGACAGGAAAATGTTCTTTTTCGCATGTAAACCCAAACCCAATCCCCTGGTTCAAGGGTCACACATCTCTTTCCTTTAATGGCTTGGAAATCATATTGTTCATTCTTCTTCTCAATCTAAAGTCGAACCTTTTCATGGAGTGATTTTACCACTTCAACTTTTTTTTCCCATCGAAGCTGCTCCTTTCATCAACAGGTAAAAGAATTAAATCTAAAAGAGTTAGCCGATTAAAACCATACACAATTTCAAAAGGAGAATAAGAAGTAGTAGAATGCATGGCTCTATTGTATGCCAACTCTGTGAATGGCAAACAATCCTCCCAACTTTTCCAATTCTTTTTTATTATAGTACGCAAAAGTTGGGTTACTATCCTATTAACTACTTCGGTCTATCCATCGGTATGAGGGTGACATGTAGTAGAAAATAAAAATTTAGTACCCAACTTACCCCCACAAAACTTTCCAAAAGTAGCTAAGGAACTTAACATCTCTATCATATACAATACTCCTAGGTACACCATGGAGTTGCACTATTTCTCTAAAGAATAAATCATCTATATTCGTAGCATCATCAATTTTATGGCATGGAATGAAATGTGCCATCTTACTAAACCTATCAACTACTACAAATATTAAATCTCTGTCCTTTTTAGTCGTAGGCAGTCCCAATACAAAGTCCATAGACACATCAACCCATGGCTGACTAAGAACGTACAACCTTTGCGGCAAAAACTTAGATTTGGCCTTCTTACAAGTTATGCAACGACTACAAATGTGGTTAACTTATTTTCTCATCCTAGGCCAATATAAATGTTCTTGCAATATTTCTAAGGTTTTCATAACACTGAAATATCCCATCAATCATGTTGACGTCAGAACTTGCACCGTCCACGTGTTAACAGATCTCCAGTCACTCCTCTACCAACTAGTATGTTACCTGCACACTCGGACAATCGTTAGGCACCAAGATCTCTGGAGAAAAAGGATCTGGCAATCATTGGTACTCTGACAATCAAGTCAACTGCTAGTATAAGAGTAATATACGGAGGGCGAAAGTAATTGGGTGTGGGAGGGACAAGCAAGCAGATATTTGAGCAGAGTTTAGGATAAAATTCAAGTGCAAAAAGAGTGTACCTTAGAACAACTAGAGACGTTGTATTTATAGCGCAAGAGCCCTAATTGATTTAGGAAACAAATCAATTAGATACCCGATCGGATCCTCCTTCCTTATGGGATAGGGATGATTCATTGTCGAGACAATCTCCAAGATTACTGCCTTATTTGAGTTTATCACGTTGCCTAATCTTTAAGAGATTACGATTTGGTTTCCTTGTGAGAATTCGGGTGCCAATCCAACGCAATATGCCTTCAATTATCTCTCTGGTCATTCTAAAATATCATACTGCCTGCTGTTCATAATAAATACGAAGCCCGGCGAGGCCCTATGGGTCGGCCATAAATGTCGAGGCCCTCTAAGGCTCTCTTAGAATTTCAAGAATGCTAAGATGTTTGATGGGCCTCCGAGGCTCTCTTAGAATTTGCGAGGCCCTTGTTGAGCCTATATGGGGCTTTCGTTGGGCCTTTGCTGACGTGGATACCCTATCAAAATCAGGTGGTAACAAATCATCCACCTTGTGTTTCATGCACTAATAATTTACGCATGGAACAATTAGGAACACATAATTTATTTTCTCTAAACAAATATCCATCATACTTGTAGAATTTATATATATATTAGAGAAATCGGCATCATTGGCATACATATACTTAATATATTCAAATTTAAGCATTTTGGCACTTAAGGAAGTAAAAAGTACATAATATGGGATAATGCATCCACAACTATGTTCTCCTTACCTTGTTTATACTTATGACATACGAAAAAGTTTCTATCACTACAAGAATTTTATATTCTGTATACAAATTATATTTGTAGGAAAATGTTCTTATTTGTGGGCAAAAACCTTTCAAGACGAAAAACTTTTGTAGGAACATATGTGGGGAAAACATCGTGGATAAAGGTATAAGATGGAAAAATGTGGAAATTCGTGGGCTAAAGTTTCTCCCAACGAAGCTTTTAGAGACGAATACAGTTCGTCGCCTAAGTTCTTTCCCGAAAAAATTATTTGTCTGCTAAAGTGACTTTGGCACACGACACAAGTTTTGTGGGCACATGGTAAAAATTATGTTGTGGCTAAATCATGCATTTTTCTACAAATAATTTTGTATCGGAAAATGTTTGTGGACTAAATCTTACTTTTCTCTACAAATAACTTTTTGTTGGGAATTAAGGCATATTTGTGGGATAAGTACATTATTTTTTCCAACAATGATATAATTTGTAGAGAGAAATTAAACTATTTTTATATATTTTATTTTTTATTTATACTATATAATATTTTTTACCTTATTCAAAATAATATAAAGATGCATAAAGACAATAAATTAAATTAAGACCTCTAGTATCAATAAATATAATATTGAACCCAAAATATTGTACCAAAATATAAATAAAAATCATTCACTAAGTATGATTACATCTAAACTTAAGAAGAGTAAAGTAAATATGTTCTCTATCTATTATAATGCTTCTAATATAAAAACAAAAACATAATTCTTCATTGTACCAAGAGTGTTCTCTTCATCAAAGCCGTTCTTTTCGTCCCCAATAGCATCATCTTCCTCATTAACATCATCCTCAATTGACAATGGTGTAAATGGTGGTAGAACGAAGCAAATAACTTGTCTACATTGAAAGTTCTAAAACATAGATTAATTAAATTAAAAATAATTTTAATCTTAATTAAATAAGTAGTGGACAAATCATAGTCAGAACTGGCGAATGACAATAAAGCAGTTCTGACTCGTACAGCAGTGTTCGTTTACCTAATCTCGTTAAGTGCAAAATTTAAAGAATTAAATACGAACACAAGATGTAACGTGGTAAACCCAAAGGAAAACATCTACGGGCTCCCATGCCATGGGTAAAAACAATCTACTAATAATCTTATTCAAAAATACAATAGTATCGATTTTTGTAATTTCGCAAAATTAACAAAATAACAAGCAAAAGAAAACAGATCAACTTCCTTTGATACTTCTTCTTCTGACTTGTTGATGAAGTAGAATCAAACCCACGAGTCTCGACTTTATCGCCACTTTTCTATTGTACTTGACTGCAACCACTACTTGGATTAAGAACCTCTATTCTTAACTTCACGCCAAGTAGCTTGAACAAGATATGGAATTGTTCATTGAGCACCAATTTGTTTTTGATTCTTCAATAAGTTTGAAGAAAATCTTTTTACTTTGAAAGTTGAATCAATGAAGCATGGAGTCTTGTTTTTCTCCCAATGAATTCGGCCAGTTATTGCTTGGAGAAAACAAGAACAAAAATTATCTTTCAAAGCCTTAATTTCTTATTGATTTGTACTCTTACTTATAGTTACAGTAGAAATCAAATTAGGAATTATTTCTTACCTAAAAAATATGCAACAAGAATGGTAAGACAATTAGTAAGAAAGAATATATAGATAGATATTCTTAGATTTGTAGAAGGAAAGAATTTAGAAAACTAAATATTTCCATCCTAAATAAATATAAGAGAATAAGAAAAGATTCTTTAACCTACAAAATAAGTTGTTAATAATATTCATGTGATCAGAATATTTCGTGTATAAAAATAGAATAAATTCGCAGCTTTAAAGATCTGAAAAAATAATCTACTTATCAACGAGTCAGTCAGAACTGGCGTTATCCAGACCAGTCAAAAACGAAAACTTTGACATGCTCTTTTAACATTAAAAATCGGTAATATTAATTAAGTGAGCCAATATAAAAAGATGAAAAATATGACACATATTTTTCCAACAATCTCTCCCTTTGGCGCTGCTTAATTACAAATACATAACTATTGAATTTTTAATATAAGAGTGAAGTGTATTATGACATGTGAATAATTAAAGAAACTATGAGCATTATTGCTCCCTTTTAGTGTGTAAACCAAAAACTCCTATAAAGAAGTTAACAAAAATACAAATACCACACACATTAGCCACAAGAAGTTAACAAAAAATGCAAATACCACACACATTAGCCACAACTTTAATATTGCTCCCCCTTAACAAGGTATCATCAAAGTGTAATCATGAAACCACTATAAACCTAAAAATACTACTAGCAAAGTTTAACCAACAAAGTACCATCATCAAAGTATAAACAACAATCACAAACTTAAAAAAAATACTACTATTTTGTAATAAGAGAGCTAAAGGAAGGGAAGAGAAACAAAAGTAAAGCAGTTTTGAAGTGAAGAAAAGCATAATGTAAGAGTTAATAGAGTCATCCATATGAAGTTATAACCAAATTGTTAGAAAGTTAGAAGTTAGAACCAGAAACAGTTAGTTCCGCGAAGATCTTGACTTCTTTTGCACCAGTTACACATGCTTTTGCATCTCTCTTGTGAATAGGGATATCGGATAGAGCAACGGGTGGAGGAGCATCTGGTATAGGTGCAGTAGCTAGGGCAGTAGTTGTCTCAACTACTGGATCAGAAGTCGGAATCTCCATTGGACCGCCAGGGTGTGCAGAGAATTCTGGAGTAACTATTCAATATGCAGACTTTATATGCTCATCGCCCATATATTCAAGTATACCCAACACCCTATGCATGAAAATAAATTCTTCAGAAAAACTTTTGGTTAAGGCAAAAAGTTGGTCTACCTGTGTTCTAACCAGCCCCATTTGAGTTTCCAGTGCATCCAGACGTCCAGACTGGTCCAACGAAGACAAAATATGTCTAGGAACTATATGAGTGGGATGTGGTGTGCTAACCAAATTTGTAAACTCATGAACACCTAGTGCTGGAATATCTTCAGAGAATCTGTCTAAATCTATAGCAGGCACTTCTTGATGAACGAGAAAGCGATGGATAAGAGCTGGATGTCGTAGCCTGTACTGCTTGGCCCTCATCAGCCCTTCATAAACAGTTTTATCAAAAACCATTTTGACTCAATCAACTGGCAACCTCATCCCTAACTTGTATAGCATAACAGTCCTATCCCCCAAAATTTCTGATCGATGAGTCAATGGATCAATATTGTTGATAAGAATCTGATGAAGAATTTTATATTTGGGCAATAGTCAAGAAGCAGTCAGTTCTCCTAATTTTGGCAAGGAAGAGCTAGTCATTTCCTGCGCAATGCTGTCCTTGGTCAATTCTTTGTCACTTGTGACAGCCACGGTAGTCACCCCAAGTCAGCCCCAGAGAGAGTTAGGACTGAAGGTAACATGTCTTCTCCATACATAAACCTGCCACTTGAATTCATTGCCAGCCTTCTCCAGATTCTTTGGAACATTGGCCATAAATTCCTTGATTAAAGTTTCATTAAACAACCCAGAAAAACTTAACAGATTATGTAAGTTGTGAAAATCAACAATTTCAACCAAACCAAACGAACTAAATTCAGGAATTGCAACCTTGCACTCAATGATAAACTTACGGTAGGTGGTGAATGAAAGAAACGGACTCTCAGCACTCTCCGACAGAAAATAGTAATTGAGGGGGTTAACAAAGTGTCTACCTCTCGTTAATGTTAACATTTGGAGATCTGAACTAGGAGTAGGCAGTACTCTGTAGGCACCCCCTGAGACAGTGAGTGGCCTGTTCTGACCAGCAGGTGTGGGTTCTCCAGCAGAAACACCGATTTTACCTTTCTCTTTTTCATCCCTCATGGCTCTTTATGTTGAAGGAGATGTGGGAGTAGATTCCGAAGATTCATTAAGAGTAACATCGAAATCAGAATCTAATTTTTGAGAAGAGGGCTTACTTGAATCTTCTATGACTGCGGGAGGCTGTTCAGACTCCTCATCACCAGTCTCTTCATCCTTACAAACTTTCTCTTCAATTTTAGCATTATCAGACCCACTGTCGCCCATTCCAGATTTGTCAACCTGATCTCCTTCTTCATTTGGTTCTTGAGCACTTAGGGTAACTTTCTTGCTCAGAAAAGTAATTGGGTCTTTAGATGTTGGACGGGGCTGTGATTTAGAATGGCTGATCGCGGCTAATAGATAACAATGTCCGTCGATTGTTCAGCCTGAGATGCAATAGTCACTGGAGAAGTGTCCGGGTCTGAACTGGAGGGTTCTAGTCTTCGTGCGCTTCTCCAGAAACTCCTTACCGGTAACATTTGAGGCTCCATCGCAGTTTCAGTAGCAACTGGCGAAGTAACAATGTTCTTGGATGAGCCTCCTAGATTTTTATTTGATTTTGGCATTTTGGTTTTCACCATTGTGTGAATTTGAAATTAAAATTCAACAGAACTTTGAAATCAAATATTAGAGGCGGGGACTGAGTTCTGGACTTGAACACACACGAGAAGAGTGAAGAGAAAACCCTAGGTTGCAGTCTAAAATGAGGAATTTTTCAAAATTGCATAAAAGGAACGATTAATTTAGGACATGTTCAAAACAGTTACCAAAATTTAATGATTGGCAATTATGGACATAAAAACGTCCCTTAACCAGATATGTAAAATTTGAATTAAACCATCTAAGATGCTAATTAATGGAAAATAGAATTTTTAAATTAGGAAGATCCATTTAATATTCAGTACGAAAAAAAGATTGAATTCCGTAAAAGATTCATCCAGATTTTTCTCAGTTAGAGCTAATTGTACTGCTAAAATTAGACTGTTAGATTGAAAATTCTACGAAAAGGTCCACACAAGATAATCACACACAAAAACGAGAATATTTTATGAGATAAAATTGAATCTTTTATTTATGGGCAAATTTCATAGTCCACAAATTATACAATTAGTCTAAAAATATCAAAATCAACCAGAATCTTCCAATCAAATATATGCGCATAATTAGATTCAATTAATTGGTCAGATTTATAACGTGAGTGTGTGATAGGACATACTAGACTAGTCAATCATAACCTATCCTACTAAGTCAAATTGAACTTTGTCAAGAAGATAAGTACTGAGATGTATTTCAAACCAGCCATCATCTGAACATATCTCTTTAAATAGGAAAAATATGTGCGTGCCAGACAAGAGTACCATAGCAATTTTTTATTTTTGAGTACTCATAATGTTGACTTTATTTATATATTTTTTTGTTTTGTCAAAACACTAAATTTATAAGATCATAGAGTTGACTTTCTCACAGCCATAAAAGTAGCTATTTTCTACATGATTTATGTTCATTATCAAGGACGGTTGCACACATCCATGGTGGTAGCCCTCTCCTCTATGAAATTGTCTGTTTAACACAACAACATACTATAGTGCCGAGAGACATAGATACTGACTATAGGCCCACAACAAAGTACGAATCTACTTTAAAGATAACAATACAGTCAGTAGTAAGGCACATTTAAACAAGTTAATATGTCTTCAAAGTGTGCTTATCTGAGCATAGTTTACTATGAGAATAATGAGCATACCATACTGATTGGTTAATCTAAGTAAATCTCAAAATTCATAGATCAATTATACATTTATATCATATACTATTTGCAAGAATACCCCTTTTTTGTTTTTGTTTTTCTTTTAAATAAATAACAAAATAAGAAAATGCAAACAAAAACACATGATAAAATCAAGCAAAAAGAAAAGAAAAACATTACTTCTACTTAGTAAATTTTTTTTCTTTGAAAGGAAAATTAATGCATCAAGCAAATGCCCACGGCGTCTAGCAGAATCTAAGGTCTTGGTGAACAAATCAGTCAACTGATACTCAGTCTGATTATGTTCCAAAGTAATTACTTTTTCTTCGACCAAATTTCTAATAAAATGATGTCTAATGTCAATATGTTTGGTCCTAGAGTGCTGAACAGGATGTTTAAAAATATTGATAGCACTAGTGTTATTACAACATATAGTAACAGAATCCTGATCAATACCGTAATCACATAGTATTTGTTTCATCCAGAGTAGCTGAGTGCAACAACTACCCGCAGCAATATATTCAGCTTGTGCAGTAGATAAGAAAATAGAGTTTTGTTTCTTACTTAACCATACAATGAGATTGTTACCAATGTAGAAACTTCATCTACTCGTGCTTTTCCTATCATCCATGTTTCCTGCCCAGTCAGCATCAGTGTATCTTGCAAGATTAAAGTTAGTATCATTAGTATACCATAAACCAAAATCAGAAGTGCAATTAATATAACGAATAATTCGCTTCACTACCGCAAGATGCGATTTTTTGGTTTGGTTTGATAATGCGCACAAACTCCAATACTGAATGATATGTCAGGACGACTTGTAGTCAGGTACATCAAATTGCCTATCTTGCTCCTGTACAAGCTAGAGTCAACCTCTTTGTCCTGGTCATCTCTAGAGATTTTCAAGGACTTGGCCATGGGAGTTCTGACTGACTTGGTTTGTTCTAGAATGAACTTCTTTACCAGATTTTTAGCATACTTAGCCTATGAGATAAAAATTCCTGATCCAACCTGTTTGATATGCAAACCTAAAAAGAAATTTAGTTCACCAACCATACTCATTTCGAATTCATTTTGCATAAGTGTAACAAACTCCTTGGAATTTGTTTCTAGTGAAAAACCAAATACAATATCATCTACGTATATTTGTGCAACTGTTAATCCAATTTTGAAATGTTTGATGAATAAAGTTTTGTCAGCTTTTCCTCTTTTGTATCCCTGTTCCAACAAGAACATGGTCAATCGTTCATACCAAGCACGTGGAGCTTACTTTAGTCCGTATATGGCCTTTTTAGTCTGAACACATGGTCAGAAGAATAAGGATCAAAAATCCCTTAGGCTATTCAACATAGACTTCTTCATTAAGAATTCTATTCAGAAAAGTACTATTGACATCCATTTGGTGCAGCTTGAATCTCATTTGACATGCCACAGATAGTAAAAGTCTAATAGACTCAAGTCGAGTCACAGGTGCAAATGTTTCATCAAAATCTACTCATTCTAGTTGATTATATCACTGTGCAACCAAGCATGCCTTATTTCTGACTATGTTACTATGTTCATCTGATTTATTTTTGAATATCCACTTTGTTCCGATCACATTTGTGTCATTTGGCCGATGTACAAGTTCTCACACTTCATTTATGTTAAATTGAGCTAGCTCTTCATGCATGGCTAGAACCCAATTTTCATCAATAATTACTTCATTTATATTTTTGGGTTCAATTTGTGAAGTGTAGCAAACATTTCCAAGTTTATTAGCAAGTCTCTTCCTAGTCATCATGCCGTCTCCAAAATCTGAGAGAACATTGTTCAATTGGTGTGCTTTCTGTATCAAAGAAAGAGGTTGCCTTTTCATGTTCTATTCGTTGTTTGTATTTGGTTGTATTTGGTACGTATACCAGAACTTGATACTTGCTATTCCGTCTGTTTATCACTATTTGGTACAAGCACATGATTGTCTTGAGTAGGTTGACGTCCAGCAACCTATTCTTCCGAAGACACAATATTAGGCTCTTGTGAATAAGATGAAAAATCATCAGTTTCATCAATTTTTACATTGATTAATTTAATGATAGTCTGAGTACGCATGTTATAAATTCTATAAGCTCAACTGTTCTCAGAATAACCAATAAATACTCCCTCATTACTTTTTGAATCGAATTTACCCAAGTATTCCCGATCATTTAAAACATAGCATTTGCTACCAAACGTATAGAAATATTTAAGATTTGGTTTCCTTCTTTTCCAGATTTCATAAGGAGTTTGAATGATTCATATTCTTAAAGACACACGATTCAAAATATAACAAACACTATTAATAACTTCAACCCTTAATTTAACAAAAATCTTCTTACTATTTAGCATTACGCTATCCATCTCTTGTAGACCTATTTTTCCTTTCTACAACACCATTTTGTTCAAGAGTTTTGGGTGCAGAGAATTCATGAAAAATGCTATTTTGATCACAAAATGTAGAGAAAATAGCATTTTCAAACTTCCTCACATGATCACTTCTAATCCTCAATATTTTTATTCCCTCTAAATATTTTTCTGTTGTTAATTTTAGGTGCAAAAATTTAAATCTCAAAAACATCAGATTTATCTCTCAAGAAATCTACCCAAGTATATCTAGAAAAATCATCAACACATACATAAATATATTTCTTACCACCAATACTTTCAATTTGAATAGGTCTCATCAAATATATGCGACGTAATTCTAATACATGAAAAGTAGTAAGAAACTTACTTTACTTGTGAGTATTTTTGGTTTGCTTACCTTTTAGGCACGAACCACACAATCTTTCAAAATTTTCAATAAGCTTAGGAACGCCTCGTACTATATTCAATTTTGTTAGTCTCAACATATCACTATAGTTTAAATGTCCCAATCATTTGTGCCACAACTCGGTAGAGTCAGTCTTTGAAATATGACAAGTAATTTTGGTATCAAGAAGATAACATTTATCACTAGATCTAGTACCATGTAGAATGAAACTACCATCATAATTCAAGACTTTACAAAAAAAATTTGAGAACATAACCAAGTGTTTATCGTCACATAGTTGGCATATACTAATCAGGTTAGCTTTTAAACTTACAACAAGAAGAACTTCTTTTAAAGGAGAAAATCCATCAATTAGAATAATGCCTACACCTTCAATTTTTCCGTGTGCTCCATCACCAAAAGTGACCAGACCACCTTCATGACTTTTGTAGTTAGTTAGACAAGATCGATTACCAGTCATATGTCTAGAACAACCACTATCAAAATACCAAGAGTTAGGAATAAAAGTTATATAGGCAACATCAACCATATAATAATTTAAATCACATTAACCTAAATTTGTCTTACTTTAGTATTGCTATGGTGTCTCATTTGTCTATTGACCAAGTTTTTACTATGTAAATAATGAAAGGAGTCGTAACCTAGATTACCACAAATGCAACATTTTACAAAGTAATTTGATTTACCTCTGTGTATTGCGAATTGATACATTGGTTGTATAACTAATGGTCGTGACTTTTTTGAGTCTTGGTATTGGTCAGAACCTGCATAGGCAGATTAGTCTCAGCCATGACGACAATGGAAGCGGTTTTGTCCAAAAATACAGCAGAATGTGTTTCTTTGATGAAGTTAATTTGATTTCCAACTTTTCCTTTATATTTTCCAACATATCCCAAACTTTCTTTGATGCTTGGAGTTCTTCCATAGCTTAGGGTTTTACTCAAGCGAGAGGCTCGAATTGTTAATTGCTTGATCCTTTCTTTTGAAACTTTTAATTCATCAAGAAGGTTCGTAATTTGATCATCATTCTCTTTTAAGATGTTGGTTAGAATATTATTTTGAGAATCAATTTCATCCTTGTCATCTTCTAAAAGTTCCATCATGATGTGAGTAGAAAAGTTTTTCTCATGTTTGTCTTTTAATTTTTTGTTCACACTACTGCAGTTAGAACAAACACAGACTAGTTCTTCAGATGTTGTAGTCAAGAAGTCAGAACCTGCAATCAAGTTTTACATGAAATCAGTACGAGATATTAAGTTCACAGTTGAAGACATTACCTGATCAATAGTAGTTCTGTCGTCCTCGTCCTCATCTGAATCTTTTTCATCATTTTCACTCTAAGTGATATTCATGGCCTTCTTGGTATGAGATTTCTTTACAGTATTTGCACATTCAGAGGCTATGTGACCAAAACCGTCACACTCATGGCATTGAATTCAATTGTCAGATCTATTCATAGATGTAGTGGGGTTTTGTTTTGTGTTGTTCAAAAATCTCTTATTTTGTTGGAGTGGGATATTCAAGTTCTTTCCCTTTTGATTTCTTTTTAGAAATTTTTTGAATTGTTTGGTGAGCATGGCCATGTTTTCATTTGTTTCACTCTCCTCACAATCAACTTTTTCTTCATCGTTTTTAATTTTGAAGACAATACCAGATCTATTTTCTTTCTTTCTCCTTTATAGATGTAATTCATATGTCATCAATTATCCCACAAATTCTTCAACCTTCATATTCTCAATCTCCTTACTTTTTGCAATTGCAGTTACTTTGGAATGAAAATGATTAGGTAAGTATCTGATAATTTTATTTACAATTTTGCTTTCTGAGTATTTCTTTTCCAAAGTATAAGCAGTATTGGTGATGTCACTGAGTTTTGTATAAAAGTCCTTGAATTATTCATCGTCTCTCATGGTTAATTGTTCAAACTCTAGACTAAGAATTTGAAGTTTGGATGACTTGACCATAGTGGTTCCTTTGTGAGCAATCCGTAAGATGTCCCAAGCATCTTTTGCAACTTGACAAGTAGAGATCAAACGAAATTGATTAGAGTTTACGAAGGAGAATATGACATTTAAAGCTTTGGAATTTCAATTAGTATAATTAAAATTAGTTGTAGCCAACTCGTCTGTCTTTTTCTCTCTTTCTACACTATTTTCAATAATGATGAGAGTTTTATAGCCATGGACAATATAGTGCCAAGCTTTTTCATAAAGGGATTGAATATAAACTTGAATCCTAATTTTCCAATAAGCATAATTAGTACTATCTAAAATAGGTGGTTTAAACATAGCTCCGTCCATATCTAAGTTTCTTTGGATCGCACTTATAAAGTGTACCCTCTCTGATACTAATTGAAAGTTCTAAAAACTAGATTAATTAAATTAAAATAATTTTAATCTTAATTAAACAAGTAGTAGATAAATCGTAGTCAGAACTGGTGAGTGACAATGATAGCAGTTCTGACTCGCACAGTAGTGTTCGTTTACCTAATCTCATTAAGTGTGAAATTTAAAAAATTAAATACGGACAGAAGATGTAATGTGGTAAGCCCCGAAGAGAAACATCCACGGGCCCTCCCCCATGCCATGGGTAAAAACAATCCACTAATAATCTTGTTCAAAAATATAATAGTATCAGTTTTTGTAATTTTGCAAAATTAACAAAATAACAATCAAAAGCAAACAAATTAACTCCATTTGATACTTCTTTTTCTGGCTTGTTGATGAAGTGGAATAAAACCCACCAGTCTTTACTTTATCGCCATTTCCCTATTGTACTTGATCGCATCCACTACTTGGATTAAGAACTCCCTACTTGGATTAAGAACCCGAGTTCTTAACTTCACGCCAAGTAGCTTGAACAAAATATAGAATTGTTCCTTGAGCACCAATTTGTTTTTTATTCTTCAATGAGTTTGGAGAAAACTTTTTTGCTTTGAAAGTTGAATCAATGAAGCATGGAGTCTTGTTTTTCCACCAATGAATTCGGCCAATTTTTGCTTAGAGAAAACAAGAACAAAAATTATCTTTCAAAGTCTTAATTTCTTATTGATTTGTACTCTTACTTATAGTTAAAGTAGAAATCAAATTAGGAATTATTTCTTACCTAAAAAATCTGCAACAAGAATGGTAAGACAATTAGTATAAAAGAATATATAGAAAGATATTCTTAGATTTGTAGAAGGAAAGAATTTAGGAAACTAAAAATTTTCTTTCTAAACAAATATAAGAAAATAAGAAAAGATTCTTTAACCTACAAAATAAGCTGTTAATAATATTCATGTTATCAGAATATTTCGTGTGTAGAAACAGAATAAAATCGCGGCTTTAAAGATCTGAAAAAATAATCTGCTTATCAACGCAATCAGTCAGAATTGGCGTTATCCATACCAATCAAAAATGAAAACTTTGACATGTTCTTTTAACATTAAAAATCAGTAATATTAGCTTGTGTTTGGTTTAGATTAAAAACCGTTTTTGGTTTTTTTCAGCCTACCATTTTTGACTTTTCAACCCATTTTTAACATGAAAAGTCAACAATTTCAACTCAAATAAACTACTTTTGATTTATAAACTGTTTATAATCTCTATCAAACGCACTCTTAATTAAGTGAGCCATATAAAAAGATGAAAAATATGACACATATTTTTTCAACATACATATTTGTTGTATAGAATTATGCCAAGACTATACTATAGAATTGAATTGTTGTCCAACAACCTTCAACATGTTTTTCATTCCTTGCTATATTTCAATTCGAGCTGTATCAACTGCCTTTCGAGAAGCATGTTCTTCTTCCAGCCCCTTCTCCATATGGCGCACATTGGAAGAAGTACTAATGTCTCAAAACGACAATCTCTCAACCCACGAATTTGACGTCTGGGCTTCACACCTAGAACGGACATAATGATTTTAAGTCCAGCATCTGGATCGTCAACAGTGATCTCCTCCAAAAGAGTATCCTCGAAAAGTTGTTACTCTTTTGCACTCTCTGCAAGATATTCATCAGCTTTAGCAAGCATCTCATCCTACAAGAAATTAAAACAACCCACAAAAACATATTAAATAGCATACAAAATCAAAGTTTGCAAGAGATGCATAATTGAAGAAAGTACTGTCTACATTTTCAGTCTAATTTCCATTTCCATATTGTAACTCACTTCAATCAGTCTTAGTTGGTTGATGACATCCATTGTCTTACATTTATTATGCAAGATGCCCCGCTTAAGCTTTTGAATGCCTTTCTAATTACAATAGAGCATGATAGCATTTTGCACCCACATGTTTGAATTTGAGGGAGAGACGCATTGGTAACTAAACTTTGAAATCATCCTACTTATGTTATAGAGCAGTTTGTTGTCTAAGTCGCTTGGATCGAAGAGCAGAGTGGACTTCTTCCTTTTAAGGCACTGAGATCCCGTTACATCCTCAAATTCCTGCAATAAAGAAATAGCCAAATTGGACAGGGATTGGTTAGTTTCACCAAGTACAAGGTAAGATTCTTTGTATACTAGCAAAATCATTTGTTGAATTTCCATAAGAGCCCCATTAATTTCAATTTCTATTACAAAGAAACTCATTTTTGCCTTTCATTTTCTCTCTGTAGGTTTTCTATCTTTTTTCTCTCCTGATTCTACTCTCTTTTCATTATTTTTAGCTCCACTCTTTTTTTTCTTCCATTTTTTCCTTTTCTTGTACTTCTGCCTCACCTTTTAGTTTCATCTAATCCTCATAGACTTGTTTTGGTGTTAAAGGAACAAGAGTAACCAATTTTCCATTTTTGACAAAGCAGTACCTGATCCTAAACCATCATGTATCACCTTTCTATCATACTGTCATGACGTCCCCAGCAAAAGATAACCAACATGCATATGAACCACATCACAAATTACCTCATCACTATACTTCCCAATAGTAAAGCTTAGTACGACTTACTTGTTAACATTGATCTCCTCACATTCATTCAACCACTGCAATTTATAACGCCTAGGGTGTTTTAGTAAAGACAAGTTCAATTTTCTCAACAAGGGTGGTACTAGCTACATTGGTACTACTCATCCCATCTACGATCATACTATACACTTTGTTGTTAACATAACATCTATTATGGAAGATATTATTCTCTGCTACTTTATATCATCTACCTTAATTTGTGCATTAAGAGCACACCTCGTAACTTGAGCTTCACCTTCCACAGGGTACTCTACACTATCATTCTCCGACTCAAGCATTTCATCACTATTACTCTCATCCCCAGTCTCTATTTCTACATTATCACACAAAATCATTGTTCTTTTGTTTGGGCATTGTGATGCAATGTGCCCAGAATCCAATCATTTAAAACATTTGATATCCCTATTTCTAGAAGGTTGAAAATCTGACTTGGATTTATGTTTGCTAGCTACTTGCTCTTTTTCCCTAGGTGGTTTTGATCTTTCCCTTTGAAACATCCATATCACTCACATCATTACTATCCTATTTCGGTTTCCAAAGAGGGTTAGATCCCAAAGAATACCTCGATGTCACTTTTCTTTTCAATTATCTTTCCATCTTCATAGCCATGTGTACCATGTCCTCCAACTCCACATAGTATAATAGTTCAACTACATTGGCTATATTCCTATTTAATTCATTCAAAAACTTGGCCAATGTGACATCCCCATCCTCTTCAACATTAGTCCTAATCATAGCCACATCTATCTCTTTATGGTAATATTCTACACTTTTTGAACCTTGAGTAAGGTTCTGCAATTTTTGATAGAGGTCCATATAGTAATAACTAGGTACAAATCTCCTCCTCGTGAGAGCTTTTAAATCACCCCAAGTTTCTACATACCTCTCATAATTTTTTCACCTATTTGTCACCAATTGATGCCACTGCATTATAGCATAGTCAGGGAACTCAACTATTGCTAATTTCACATTTTTCTCTTTCGAATAGCTATGGCAATTAAATATTAATTCTAACATCATTTTCCACTCTAAATAGGCTTAAGGCTCATTTCTACATTAGAAGGAAGGTATTTTTATTTTTATATTCCCAAGATTTCTATCTACCTCATCTTGGCATCTATAGTCTCCTCATCAATGTGCCCTTTCACGTCTATCTCCTATGTGCCCCATCCCACCCATCTCAATCACATAATTATAGTCATCATCATCCTCACTACCCACTACATTCTCATCCGAGTTATTGAACTTCTAGTTCAATACAATATAGTAAGTCTGCCTTTTCTCTAAGATAAGTAATTCAACAACTAAATCATTGAATTGATTGTTGATAAGTAAATTGATTTGATAAACTAGATCACATCAAATAAACAAAAGGATATGATACACTGAAAACAAAGTTCCTTGCTTGAAAAGAATGACGAATTGAACTAAATTTCATAAAAATGATGTATCAATCATATCCTTTTATAGCTTTTTCAATTGGTCCAGATCTATCATCATGGACCCTAAAATTTTTTAAGATCTTTTTCTTTCTTTCCTTTCTCAACTCCAGTTGTTGCTACTCTTCAACGACATACTAACATTTCTGGGTATTCCCATTCCAATTCCTATCATCACCATCGCAACTTGTGAGTTTGAGGAGGATAAGGTCGAAAAGAATGATGGCCCTCCCATTTGAAAGGAGAAAGGGAATCCCCACAACGATTCAAGTGGTCTAGCCAACCATTTTCACCTAGCAGTCTACTGATTGTCTATCTTTGGTATTCTGCAACTTTCTAGGTCATGTTGCCTCTTATTTCATTGTAAGTAAGCTTGGAATTAGTTCACCTTCCTTTTATGTTATTAGTAAACATGAGATATGATATTCTTCGAGAATTATCATATCTAAAATAGTGAAACTTTGAAGTTGTACTTCTTTGAGAGTTTTAATATTCTAATATTACACAACATTAATATTCTAAAATTGTAAAGTTGGGTTTCTTCAAGAGCAACAACACAATATTTTTTTCTAAAATATTGATATGTACAAATATATGCTTCTTTAAAACTAATCATATAATATTCGTTGAATTAAGACGTGCTTCTTCTTCACCAGCAACAACAAAATATTCTTCTAGAATATTTATATGCTTATGTTGTGTTTTATTTTTTTCTTTCAAAACAAAAACAACATAATATTATTCTACAATATTAATAGAATTATAAAATTGTGTTTGTTCAGAAAAATTACAATTAAATCTTAAAATGTAAGCTCATCAGGAGCAATAACACAATATTCTTATAGAATATTAATATGTGTAAAGTTTATGATTTTTCAAAAGCTACAAAATGGTATTCTTCAAGAGTATCAACATAATATTTGTTAAAAATATGTTCTTCAAGAACAACACAATATCTCAAAAAATATTGGTATACATAAGAAAAAAATTATTTCTTCAAGAACATTAACCAAACATTCTTCTACAATATTAATGTATATAAATTTGTGGTCATATATTCTATTAGAATATTATTTTATGTAAAGTTGTGTTTCTCTGAATCAACAAAACAATATTTTTCTAGAATGTTGGTATGTGATGATAGAAACAATGACAGTTGTTATATGTTGTCTACCAACAATGGCACGTCCTAACATGCAGCTTCAGTGATTCGCCCGCTCCAATGGTCTCATAGCTCGCCTCTAACAGGTGGACAACAATAAACCGACTGTCGTTGAACCAGTCATACCCATGACCCATGGAGTGACAATTACCAATGGCGTTTGGGAAGCTGTAACATCTCTCATTAACTCCTAGTAATGAAGAAGATAAAAGGGCACCCGTCATTAAAGACAGACTCTTCCATTCACCTCTATAAATAGAGGTTGATCCCTCCAGGTAAAAGAGACTGATATATTTATATATTGCTATTATGGATATATAATTGACTATTTACTGATTATCACACCGGAGTGGGCACAGTGGATAGAAGCCCTGCCACTATTTGCAGGTCTCTCCCACTGTCGCCACCGCGCTCAGATGAGGAAAAAAGCTTTTATCATCATTTGGCACTATTTGTGGAAAATCTGCACAAAAAGTCGTGGCTTAAACTAGAAGAGCGAAGAATGCAACCGTCCCTCCAGGCCTCATTGGGGATGTTGACACTGAGTCTATGTTGCCATTAACCACCAACAGCAAGAGTTTTCCCCTATCACTCAACTAGCTGCACTGCAAGCGCATGTGACGGCTTTGATGGCTCAACTCTAGGATCGAAACACTGAGGTGTCTTAACCGCCCCAAGCTCATAGTTTTCCATCGATTGGACCATCACCACTAGGGGCTCCATCCTAGGCTCCTAGTCTTCCACCAGTAGGACCATCACCACTAGGTACTCTACCCTAGCCTCCTAGTCTTCCACCGGTGGGATCGTCACCGATAGGTACTCCGAGCATAGGCTCCTAACTCTCCAGCAATAAAAACATTGCCAACAATGGCTCCACCATTGGCCCCATGTTTTTTGGCTCCATCATTTGTACCCTACATTTATTCATTGACATCTGACCTAAATCCATACGGGGAGCAACCGTCATGGGAGCCCCCACCTATGCTAGGTGAAACGTTAGGGTTAGGCCTCGAGCAACTGTTAGAAGACATGATAGGTCAGAAAAGAACAGAGGCTATGTCTAAGAAAAGTAGCAGACAACAATCTTTGGTACTGGAAGAAGATCTTTTTGCCCCTGAAGTAATGGTTGTTCTCTTACCACAGGACTTTGAAGTTTGAATAGCCAAAGATGGAAAAATATGATGGGTCCTCTGACCCTGTTGATCACCTCAAGGCGTTTGTTAATTTGATGAGGTTACAAGTCATCCCAAATGATATTATGTGCAGAGCCTTCCCTCCAACACTTACGTGGGAGGCAAGGGACTGGGTGGCAATCCTTTCCCCAAAATCCATTCGCACATTTGATGATTTTTCTAAGCAGTTTACTGCATACTTTGCCAGTAGCAAGAGGGTTAAGAAAACAACTATCAAACTGATGTAATTGACCCAGAACAAAGACGAGATACTTGAAGACTTCATTGCTCGGTTCAATAAGGCCACCATGGAGATCAAGGAGTTGCAGATGTCTGTAGTCACTGTAATGATAAGTGGAACTCGTAGTCGTCCTTTCAAGATGTCACTCTCCAAGAATCTGCCAAATACAATGTATGAGTTACTAAGGAGAGGGAAAAAATATGTAGATATTGGGGAAGCATATTTTATTACCAAAAGTATGAAAGATTGAAAAGAACCTAAGTCTAACAAGTGGAAGACTCGGGACGAGCTCAAACCCTAAGATGACAAAGGCAAGCAGAAAATAAATCATCTAAGGCGGATAAATGACGATGGGGCTAAGAAAGGATCAGGCTAGCTGAAAAGTCCTGATGCACCTACTGGACTAGACCTATAGCAACTTCTTATTTTTACCCCAATCTTTAGTAAGGGTAAGCCAAGCGACACAAATATTTCTCAACTACTGCAACGGTCAACAATCATTGGTTATAAAAAAAAGAAGGCGATGAGCCTCTATAATCAAGGCGATAAGCTGCTGTTTTTAAAATAAGGCGATGAGCCTTTGTGAAAAAAAAAAAAAAAAAAAAAAAAAAAAAAAAGGCAACGAGTCACTATCTAAAAAAAGAAGGCGATGAGTCTCTGTCTAAAAATCAAGACAATATGCCTCTTTCTAAAAATCAAGACGATGAATTTCTGTCTAAAAAAGAAGGTGGTGAGCCTCTGTCTACAAATCAAGGTGACGAGCCTCTATTAAAAAAAAGCAATGAGCCTATATCTAAAAAAGAAGACGATGAGTCTCTGTCTAAAAATCAAGGCAATAAGCCTCTGTCTAAAAAAGAAGGCAAGAGCCTTTGTCTAAAAATCAAGACAATGAACAACTGTTTAAAAAAGAAGGCGATGAGCCTTTGTTAAAAAAAAAGAAATGAGCATCTGTCTAAAAATTAAGGCGATGAGCCTCTCTTTAAAAACAATACGAAGAGCCTCTGTTTAAAATCAAGGCGATGAACCTATGTCTAAAGATTAAGGCGATAAACTCCTGTTTAAAATAAAGGCAATGAGCCTCTGTCCAAAGATCAAGATGATAAGCCTTTGTCTAAAGATCAAGGCGATGAGCATCAGTTTAAAAAATCAGGGTGATAAGCTTCAGTAAGGTGATAAACCTTAGTTAAAATAAACAAATTTCCAATGGAACGAGAACACAAAATGAAAAGAGATACCCACACCTAGGGACGAGCGAACACTTGCCCCACCAAAAGGGGCTAGGCGTTCAATAGGAGCGAGCGAACGCCTGCCCAACCAATGAGGTGCCCACCTGCCCAACTAAAAGGCGGGCCCCACCGAAAAGGGCGAGCGAAAGTCTACCTCGTCATGCACTAGATCCGTCCTATTCGTACCTATTTTTTCGAACTACTTCACCGTCACAATATTAACTGAGGGCTATACGCACATATAGCACACAACATAAAAACAAATATTCGTCTAAATAGAAAACTAAAAAAGTTAGAGAGGAGCAGGCGCGGTATATTATTTATACTTTGCATTGACGATAGTTTATGAAAAGTAGAAGGATTTATGATGATAGAAACAATAAAAATTTTTATACATTGCCTGTCAATAGTGGCACGTCCTGGCATGCCCACTTCAATGATTTACCCCAATGGTATCATAGCTCGCCTCTAACAGGTGGACATCAATTAACCGAATGTCGTTGAACCAATCATACCCATAACCCATAGAGTGACAGTTACCACTAGCGTTTGGAAAGCTGTAACATCCATCATTAACTCCGAGTAATGATGGAGATGAAAGGGTATCTGTCATTAAAGACAGACTTATCCAATCACCTCTATAAATAGAAGTTGATCCCTCTAGGTAAAATAGACTGCCATATTTCTATATTACTATTTTACATATATAATTCGACCATCTACTAATTATCACATTGGAGTGGGCATGTAGGATAGAAGCCCCGCCACTATTTTGCAGGTTTCTACCACTATCGTCAATGCGCTCGGAGGAGGAGAAAAACTGTTATCATCAATATGTAACAATAAACAATATTTAAAAATATATTTATGTCATTAATTAATATAGACAACTATATAATCAAATAGAATAATCTATATCAATTTCATAGGCACCATAATCAATGTCATCATGATATAAGTTGTATGTGTTCTGGGATAAGCACTCGTTCAGAATTTACACATATATATCACAAATTTTTTATCATTTAATTAAATGGTATGATATACTTCAAGATGTGTGCTTCTTCGAGAGCACAATAAATTATTATTTAAATTAATGCTTCTTCAAGAGCAATAGCTCAATATTTTTCTAGAATATTAAAATTGTTATGTCATGCCCTTTAGAAAGCAAGTAAAATTGTGTCAAAATATGAATATGACATTTCACTTTTTCATGAGCAACACCAAATTATTATTTTAAAATATTGAATTGTATAGGGATTTGTTCTTCATGAGCAATATCATAATATAGATATTAAATTTTTAAAATTACGCTCTTTGGGAGCAATAACTTAATATTAAAATTTACAAATTACGTTTTTTGAGAACAAGTAAAATTCTACTGGAATATTAATATAATGTTGTACTATTTTAAGAGTAACAAGATATTATTATTTAGGAATATTAGATAATATAAGAAATTACTCATCAGGAGCAAAAAATAAATGATGTTTACATCTTATACAATTATGTTCTTCAATAGCAAGTAATATTCTAATAGAATATTGATATTTGCAAAGTTGTGTTTGTTTTAAAATATTATAAAATATTCTTTAAGAATAAAAATACAATTTCTTCAATAATATCGATACAAGAAAAATAGATTTTTCGAGAGCAATAACTCAATATTTTTTTAAAATATTAAATTTGTAATATCACGATATTTAGGAATAAGTAACATTCTTCTAGAATATTAATATAATGTTGTGCTTATTCAGGAGCATTAACATATTTATCAGACTTAGACTTGAATAAAGTTAATTTTGAAGACTAACATAATATTCTTCTAGAATATTGATTTGCATAAAGTTTTGATTTCTTCAGGAATAATAAAATAATATTTTTCTCGAATATTTATATAGTTGAGTTATGTTTTTTTTTTTTCAGAAATGTCAACACAATTTTCTTCAATACTATCCATATAAAGTGTTGCTTCTTCAAAAATTATTTAATTTGGTAAAATAAAATATTTAACCGACCTAAAATAAAAAATTCACCAATCATGTAAATCTAATCTTACAAAATATAATAAAAAAATTTATAAGAATAAAATTAATTAGAATAAAAATCACGATCTTCTAACCAAGTCAAATTTCATTAGTGTTCACTTAGTAATTTCTGATGAATGAACTATTGGATCTTGATTTTAACCGTTTAATTTGAAGAATAATTAGTTTTGAACTTGATATTTTGTTTTTTTATCTAATAGGTTGTTGTTATTCTGTGTAAAGTTGGCTAAATTAGGTGCCATCACTCATCATCTTTGGAGGAAGAGGAAGAGGAAGAGGAAGATCCATTTGGGGTTTCAATTATTATGCTCTTGGTATGTTGGATTCTTGATCGAGAATGTGGCCTTGTTTGGAAGAATGTGATATTTGGAAGGATTTGACTTTTAATTTGAAGCATGTGATTTTTAAAGGACAAATTTGGATGTGACTTTTTAATAAACGTGACATTTCAAATTAGGGTAAAGTTGGATGGATATTAATGAGACACTTTAAGTAAAAAGTAATAAAAATTATAAATTGGGGTAAATGGGCACGGCAAAGAATGGGATATTTTTACTATATACTTGATTTTATATTAAAATTCTATAATTATTTTTGAATATTTTAAATTTTAAAAATAACAAATGTAATAAATATAATACATATTTTTTTTATAAAAAATATAACAAATGTAACAACAATGTTATAAAAATAAAAATATTATTTTTAAAATAAAAAAATTATTTTATATTTTTATAATTATTTTATATTTTATAATTAATAGTGAAACTATCTCTTAAGTATTTTGTTCAATTTTTACTTTCTTATTGGCTAACGTATCAATTTTGAAGTGTTTTCACAAATAACCATAATGAATAAAATCTTTTTTGAAATACTGCCATACTTTTTTTTATTATAAAAATATTATTTTCAATTTTTATAATATTTTTTATTACATTTGTTACATTTGTTATTGTTACCACATGATTCTGATATGGCCTCCACGTCAGCAAGGGTCCCATCTAGGCCTAGCAAGAGCCCCATCCGAGGCCCATCGAGAGCCTCATCTAAGCCCTGCTAAGGCCTCGGAAGTTCTGATAAAGTGCCCCGGAGGCCCATCGAAGACCTTAGCCTTCTGCAGCCAGAATTTTGCGGGGCCCAAGGAAGGCCTTGACACTCACGGCCGACCCATAAGGCCTCGCCAGGCTTCGTATCAAATATAGCTAGCGGGCAGCATGATATGCCGGAAGGACCAGAAAAGTAATTAAGGAAAGATTGCGTTGGTTTGGCGCACGGATCCTCACAAGGAAACCGAATCATAATCTCCTAAAATCATGCAACGTGATAAGCTCAGACAAGGAAGGTAATCTTGGAGATTGCCTTGACAAGGAATGATCCCTATCCCATAAGGAAGGAGGATCCGATTGGGTATATGATCGATTTGTTACCTAAATCAATCAGGACTCTTGCGTTATAAATACGACGTCTCCGGTTGTTCCGAGGTACGCTCTTTTTCGCACTTGAATCCCACCCTAAACTCTGCTCAAACTTCTCGCTCGCTTGTCTCTCCCACACCCACCATCGACCTCCCCGTATTATTTCTATATACCAAAGAATTGACTAGATCGTGAGTACCAACGATCACCGGACCTATTTTTCCCCGGTGATCTTGGTGCCTAACGGTCGTCCGAGGTGCAGTAACATACATGTTGGCAGAGGAGGATCGGAAATCATAACATGTAGACGATGCGGGTTCCGACGTCAACAGATAGGCGCCGTCTGTGGAAAACGAAAAACATTACGCGGCCTGAAACTTGTGGTAAAAACATGTTTTCTACCAAGAGGAGCATGGCAACCGAACATTCTATGGAGGAAGAAGTAGAGTCTCACCACACTGATATGCGGCAGGAAAGCATTCATGACCTCCAAAACGTGACCCGTCGTAAGAGGAGAAGACAGCGACAGAAGTGAACGGTTGAACAGGAAAACCAAGACCTAAAGCTGAACAATGCCTGGATGAAGGCAGCGTTTGAATTGTTGGAGAATCAATCCCTCCAACATAAACCCAAGTGCAGTCGTGCCCGGAGAAGCCCTTCACGGTCCGGTTCGCTGGAAAGTAGACCATCGCGAGGAGACACGCCCGTTTCAAATGGCCAGAACCCGTGTAACATCGCCTCGAAGCCCTCGCAGGATGACCAGAGGTGAAGACCTCTCCCAGTGCGGGAAAGCTGCCCTGCTCCTACTCACTGGCGTGTTCGACAGGTTGGGGATGGGATCCTCTATAGCACCACCCCTACCCGCACACAGCAGGTGCAGTGAGCACAGCGAGGCCCGCACGGAAAGAAGGAGAGCCACGAAGTAAGATCACGAAAAGACCGAGGAGGAGAAAGAGAGGCTAGAATGTTACGAGGATGACGATGACGAGAACCTCCCGTTCACTCGCTATATGAAAGCCATGGAGATACCTGCAAACTTCCGAATGCCTATAATGGACAAGTACAACGAGATGGGTGACCCCATGGACCACATAAATACATATAAGACAAAGTCCAAGGCCAGTCTCCTGTGGTGAAGTGCCGGAACTTCCATACCACGCTCACGTCCGACGCGAAGAGGTGGTACAATAAGTTGAAACCATGGAGTATCCGGAGCTGGCCACAACTAAAAAGAATTTGTCAATGCCTTCATTGGCAATTGGACGATGATAGCCGACATTGCCCAGCTCCACGACATCTGGTAGATGGAAGGAGAAACTGTCAAGAACTACTTCAAGAGATTCAGTCATGTTATCAACAAAATCGAGACCGTGACTGATGATAAGGCTTTGGATGCACTCGTGACCAGACTGCACATGCGCACTCCCTTCTGGAGGGATGTACAAAACAGTCAACCAAAGACCTTCAGTTAGCTATTAGATTTGGTCCAGCACGAGATTCGATTAGAAGAGACGATCAAGAATAGGGAGAAGGCAAAGAGGGAGAAAGGAGATCGCTACAGAAGAGAGGGGCGACGCTCTCCCGAGCCTCGTTTCTCTCGCTTTCAAAAAAGGCGTTCTCCCGGTCTGCTGAACAACTGTTACAAGAGATTCGATCAGACGGAGGTAGCCCCAATCTCCCACCCCAGAGCGCCCGTGGTGGTCCCCATGCCTGCCACAACACCATCCAGGTTCTGTTGGATACACAGGACCAGGGTGCATAATACGGAGGATTGCCCAGACATGAGGAAATTGATAAATCGCAGAACCCACGGGCATGGAGAGGAGAATCGGCCGGTGCGAGGACGTTGAGGACTCGCCCACACAGGGGCAAAGACCTCATCCTCGGCGCCAGAACGATGGACCCCGACTTAATGAAGTGGAAAATGACAGAAACAGGGACCCGCGGGGGCTCCTCCTATTCGAGAGATAAACACCATCATAGGAGGGCCCTATGTCGGAGGGCACACGATGAACTCGCGGAGTAACTACGCAAAGGCGGCGAGAAAAGAACCCCTGGAGAGTTGGCAGGTCCACGGGCATCAACCAAAAGCACCACAGATCTCGTTCACTGAGAAAGACGAGGCAGGCATACACTACCCGTACTGTGATGACCTAGTAGTCCGCGCCGTCGTTTCCAGAAATGGCCTAGGGCAGATGCTGGTCGACGATGGAAGCTCCATGAACATCCTGTTCGGCAGTGCCTTCGACCAAATGGACGTGGATCATGAATTGACGGCCATCTCGGATCCGCTATTTGGTTTTACAGGGGATAGCCTCGTCCCGCGAGGAAGGATGACGCTGGCGGTAGACTTCGGAGAACCTCCATGCCACCTCCGAAAGTTCATGGAGTTTTTAATAGTGGACACATGCTCCGCCTACCATGGGGTCCTTGGAAGGCCCGCACTGAAGGATTTACAGCGGTCACGTCCATACACCATCTGGCAATGAAATTCCCAACGCCCGGAGGGGTGGCCAGAATCTGTGGTAATCAAACGAAGGCGAGGGCATGTTACATGAACGCATTGCAGAAGGCTGCTAAACATGAGGATATCACCCCAGCGATAATGACCATACATTCGAAGCCGATGGACGTTGACCGTGAGAGGATGGATAAAGAATTGATACTGGACGAGGGTCTGGATCCTCGAATCATAGGCTCAAATTATGTTGTCTCCCTAGCCGATGAGCAGGAAGCATTTTCGGTGAACCCCTCGGAACCAACCCAGGTATTACAGGTGGGAGAGAAGCTCGAAGAAAGAATGAAGGATGAGCTGAAGCAGTTTCTCCGAGAGAACGCTGACGTCTTCGCATGGAAGCACAGCGATATGGTCAGGATCGACCCGTCAGTGGCGTGCCACACCTTAAAAGTAGATCCGAAAGTACGTCCCAAGATTCAAAAAAGGAGGCCTTTGAGTGCTGAGAGGTACAATGCATTGAAGGAGGAAGTTGACAAGCTACTAGCCAGTGGGTTCATCAGAGAAGCGATTTACCCCCAATAGGTATCTAACCCAGTGCTGGTAAGAAAGCGTACCAAGAAGTGGAGGGTATGCATAGACTTCTCAGATATGAACCAAGCATGCCCTAAAGATGACTTTCCTTTGCTGCGCAAGATCGACCAATTGTTTAATGCGATCGCCGCCACAAGTTACTTAGCTTTATGGACGCATACTCAGGGCTACAACCAAATCCCGATGTTTGCAGGAGACGAGGACCACACCTCGTTCATCACGGACCGAGGGCTATACTGCTATAGGATGATGCCTTTCGGCCTGAAGAACGCGGGAGCCACATACCAACGGTTGGTAAACAGCATGTTTGCAGGACAGATTGGGAATACAATGGAAGTATATGTTGACGATATGCTGGTAAAGAGCGTAAACGTCGAGACCACATAGAGTACTTAAGAGGGATGTTCAGAGTCCTTCGCAAGTATCGCATGAAGCTTAACCCCTTGAAGTGCGCGTTCGGAGTTGCCTCCGGAAAGTTCCTCCAAAATGGATCAAGGAGATCACCGAATATCTAACCAACCAAATACTGCCCGATGATAAACAAGAAGCACGTAAACTCGCAGGAAGGCGGTGCAAGTTCGTGGTCGCAAGACAAGATCCTTTATAAAAGGGGATTCAGCCACCTCTTCTTGTGCTGTTTAACACAAGAGGAAGCTGTAAACGTGATGAAAGAGATACATGAAGGGATATGCGGCAATCATTCGGAAGGAATGGCCCTGGCACAGAAAGCCCTGAAACAAGAGTACTATTGGTCGACCATGAAGAAAGACTCCAACAATTACGTAAAGAAGTGCGACAGATGTCAGAAGTTCGCCGCTATACCGAAGCTCCCAGCTCAGAACCTTACCCCAATCACCAGTCCTTGGCCTTTCGCTAAGTGGAGAATCGACTTCATCGGTCCCCTCCCGATGGAGAGAGGAGGGATCAAATTCGCGATTGTAGCGGTGGACTATTTCACCAAGTGGTGTGAAGCCGAACCTTTGGCCAAGATCACGGAGGAAAATGTGTGGAAATTTGTGTGGAAAAACATTGTCTGCCGCTTTGGCATTTCTCACTCACTCGTTTCCGACAACGGCACACAATTCACAGGAATGAAGTTTAACGCAAATTGTGAGAACCTTGGTATCCGAAGAGACTTCTCCACCCCTTACTACCTCCAATCCAATGGCCAGGTGGAAGCCGTGAATAAGATCATTAAGCATACCTTTAAGCGGAAACTAGAATCCGCGAAAGGAGGATGGACTGAAGAACTACTCGAGACCCTGTGGTCCTATCCTCTCGCACGGCCACAAGTGAAACCCTGTTCTCCATGGCATATGGAGCGGAGGCAATGATTTCCGTCGAGGTAAGGATACCCTCACCCAGGCACCTGTACTTCAACGAGTTGACTAATGAGGATTTACGAAGGGCAAGCCTCGATCTGCAAGACGAGAGACATGCGGAATCGCAACTCCACCTCGTGGTTTACCAGCAGAAGATGGTCCGATACTACAACTCCAAGGTCAAAGGCAGGAGCTTCCACATCAACGACTTTGTCTTGAAGAAGGTATTTCAAGCTAATAGAGAGGTAGGAGCCGGAACTCTAGGGCCCACTTGGGAGAGACCTTATAAAGTCATCGAAGAGATCCGCCCTGGAACTTATAGATTGGAAGATTCCGAAGGCATGGAGACAAGGCACCCTTGGAACATCACCCACTTGAGGCCGTATTATCAGTAGTTTCATTTTAGCACTGTTTTGATTTTCCTACATTTTTGTCTGGCTCCCCGAGACACCGCGCCTTCTAATAAAATCCGTCGTTAATGAATCTAAAGTGTTCCTCATACAACAAAAGCAAGTGGAAGCAATTCGGTAGCGCAATGTAAATATTCAACGCTTATGTAATAAAAAAAAGGGGAGGAGAGGCATATCAAATGGCCTACATTTACAAGTCGAAGCAGCAACAACAAAAACTAGAACAAAGAGAGCTCTTAAATCTCAGTCGAGAACCACCGGATTCACGTGACTGGAGGCCTCGAGTTTGGCTGAAGACCACAGGCATTCGGCGGCTCGGTCGGTGCTTTGTTCAATTCCTTGTCTTTCGCGTAAACCATGCCCTAACAAGACTTGAGCGATGCATCGCCTTCTTTTGGGCTTCGACACATGCCTTTTGGATCGTCCTAGCTTTCTCAATATCGTGACGTTGCTCGAGCCCCGCATCTTCTGGAGAATGCGAGTTTTTTTTTCAAGGTCTTTGTTTTCGCACGCAACGCCTCAACATCCTCGTCTTCTCCAAATGAGGCGCAATCGTCAATCTTCATCTCCAACAATTTGGTACATCTCGCAGATTAAGCACGTGATCGTGGGAGGTATACATTTCAGTAAGTCTTAGCAACTTCGAAAATTCCGCATTCGTGGCCACCTTCCCAAAGGTAGAAGTTCAGTACTTATGAACAGATGCCGCTGCTTTGGCACCGGAGGTGGAAGCTTTCCTAACACCCCTGGATCCAACTTGTCCCTACGGGATCCAATGTTGATATACTCGTACTTGCCATGGAAAGAGAAGGAGAGGCCCGAACCGCCTCCTCCTCACCATGGACGTCTGCCTTTCTCTTACCTAGTTGTCTAGCACTTCCTGATGAAGGCACGGGCCTCACAGGAGATGGAGGAGGAGGCACTACCGGTGTCGCCTCAGAGGAAGGACCGCTCACCATTATCTCTGGCATTTGCTCAGCGGCAACGCCGGGATTAGACGCCGCGGAAGGTACCGAAAGGGGAGGGGAGATGTCATCCACAACCCCCCCACATCTTATCTTAAACTTTGGGACGTTGGAGAAATGAAAGCCCCGACATGGCCAAAGAATAACCAAGATCCGAATAGGAAGTAGAAGGCGGTGGATGAGAAGAATAAAGTGAAGTCCTGCAAACATATATATAGGCACGGTAGAATACGGACAGCCGGAGTAAATACATGCCAAGTAAACTCTAGGGAGATGTAAAAGGCGCGTGGGAATGTGCGCTTCACAACATTCACCAACGTCAATGCATGGTAATGTCGTGAACGTCAGTACGTAGTAACGGCATAAGGGTGGTAGCCATCGCGCGAACCACCAATATCAGGCGAGATGCAACCCCCCATCCACCTTTTTCCGAAAAATCGGCAAAATTTGAAGCCCAAGTACCACAAACAATCGACATAGACGAAACAACCAGAGGAACTTGGGAATAAGCGTAGTTTATTCAACATGATTCAGAATACAGGGCAAAAATAAATATGCATGATAACTATCCTACCGCTCCACCGTCTATTTGGATCGGCATATGCTGGGACATTGGAACTACTAAGCATATTCCCTGATCTTCGTCACCCCGAGCGTCGTCTGTTGTTGGGGATCTGGTTTCACCATGATCGGGAGTCACCCAGAACCAACATGAGTTGATTTGGTGACTTATTAGGCCACACTGCTCAAAAAATACCGTTGACACCTTTTGGCGAGGGCCCCTGGCCCCATCACCCGAACCAGGGCCCCTCCCGCTCGGGCATGGTCGAAGCTAAGGTCGCTAGCCCAACCCTCCGCACGTTTGGTCTTCTGAACGTTGATTGGGTGGGCGTTTGGTCTTCTGAAATTTGATTTTTTAGTTGGTTGGTATTCTGAACGTTGTTTCTCTATTCGTGATTCCATAAGTACGTCCAAAACAGAAGGCCCGATCAAACGACTCGAGAAATTTTTGGGAACGCAAGGGTCTAATTTACGCAGTTTAATGGATTTACGTACACATGAAGAGCACAATGGGAGACGTCCAATGTGTTTTTAACTTATATATAGAGGCTACGTTGGACTTAACACAAAGCAATGAATGTGGATATCTCAGGAGGATTTGGAACGCCGTACAGTCGTTCTACTTCTCCAAGACATTAAAGACACCAACTCTACAGATTCTGCCAAAAGTCTGCGCCATTAATGCCCAAGGAGATGATTCTCAGAGTTGATGCGTTTCTTCCCACACGCAATCATCCATAACATTAAATGCCGGGACAGGAATAAATTAAGGAAAATACATCGGGCAATTGATTCGAGAACATATGCAAAAGCAGATAACAAGATTCAACAGTTTGGATGCCCCGCCGCCTCTTTAAGGGTCGACACATTGCGGGCCTTCTCCCACAGTTGGAGGGGGTATTTGTTTATTGACTTCACCAGGTTCGGTGTCAGGAGTCCGAGCCTCGGGAGGAGCCTGCCGAAGGAAAGAGAAGTCCCACTCTAGATGGATCTCCGCGATACGCTCCACCAACTGTTCGCCCCCAATGGTCATCAGGCAGTAGGCGAGGTCCTAATACTCGGGCGTATCCATGAACGCTGTCCCCGATAGGCCTCCGCCTCCCTAGCCTCGGCGACACCAAGATTCGGCCCGGACTCTCTCCAACTCCAGTCTCGCATCTGACAGCAACTTCCTCTCTTCCATGATGACGATCTCTAACCTGCTGTTCGCAGCGGCTAGAGCTGTCTCGGCGGCAAGGGTCAGGTCTTCAGCCAGTTTCTGAGCCTCTTCGGCACGCTTCTAAGAAGCATCGGAAGCCCTCTTCTAATCCCAGGCTTGTTTCAAACTCTCTTTGGCGGCCTTCAGCTCAATCTCGTATTTGCCCCTCATGTCCGCCTCCTTCGTCACAACCAAGTCCAGCTTGAATTGCAGCCCCTTTTTTTTTTACTCCAATTGCGCCTTCTTGAGGCCCATGGCCTTCAGCTCCTCGGCCAGCTTCTTGGATTTGGCCTCTTCCTCGCAGTACTGGCCATCATATCCTTCCAAGGAGCTGAACAATTCCTTGGTCAAGACTAGTCCCCGTATCAAGTTCATCTCCGCCATTTGCAGTCGCTCCCGAACAGTGGCTTCCTCGGCAGCCTTCTCCCACTTCTGGGTCCAGTATTTGTGCACACTCACCGCAATCATTGCAGGGTGGACAGGGAGCATTTCCATGACAGAGGTTTCCAGTTGTCCCGGGCATTGGAAAATGCAGACGGGGCTCCCCTGCCTCGACGATGAGCCAGATTTCTTTGCACCCTTAGTCCAACTCGATTTGCAGGCGTCCCTCATAAACCCTCCCGCGGGTGTGGGAGCCTTCCTCTTTCGCGAGGCCGCATCACCCGTATCCTCGGCAATTCCCTTCTCCTTATCCTTGGGTGGAACGAGGCTGGATGAAGGACCGGATGACGAGGGCTGGGGCGGAGGAAGAGCATCCTGGCTAGGAGGAGGATCGGAAGCCGGCGGGTGAGTGGATTCTGATGGCACAGCATCCTGGATCTCTTGCGATGGACCAGGCGCCTCCTTCGCCGGCGCCTGGAAAGAAGAACCCTCTCCGCTGGCGGGGCGGGCAAGACGGAGCGTAGGGATATTCTTGAACCTGAAAGCTGTTAGAAGAAACAACAATTTACAACACGTTTGGGCAATTATTTGCGTCGACGCCAATGTGCCAAAATTTGAGGACTTACACATCAGTCTGCAGCCAGCTAATATGCTGTCGTCCTTCAACAAGTTGCTGAGACTCTTGTAATCGCTGCTGAGGCCCTGTACCTTGTTTCACTTCACTCTCATCTCTCCTTGGTCCCTCTTCGGGATGGGCGGCTTACCACAGTCTGCAAAAGCAAGCAAGACATTACGTCTTGAACTATTATCAGAACCTACACAACTGCAACAATATATACCGAGTTCCCTAAATCGACGAGGGATGGACACATTGGGGCGAGGGTCCTCTAGCATATATTCCCAGTCCCCGCTGATGAAGATGAACCTCTCTTTCCAATTGTGTACTTTGTTGGGGCTATCGGTGGCCGTTCTCCACTTCTGGCCCAACCGAAGAGAGATGTTGTACCAGCCTGCGGATCGACAAGGCCGGTATATAGTCTCGAACTCCCTCGGGATAAGGTTCCCTCCCACCTCGGCAACACCTCACAGTATGTACGAGGTGACCATCTGCCTCTAACCATTCGGTGTTATCTGACAAGGGGCTAGGTTTCGGTCTTTCAACACCTCACGGAAGAAATGATGCATGGGTAGGCGAAGGCCTTGTTACATCACGGGTTCGTAAATTGCGACGTACCCTTCGGAAGGATCATCGGTGCGTTCTTCTGGACCCGAAGCTCTGAGTTTCACGGGCACATGAATGTCATAGGACAACCGTATGTCCTCCAACTCCGCCTCAGTGATCCTCGATTGAGCCATAGATGCTTCAGTGGCTGACTGCTTAAGCTCTTCGTCGAGTGCCTTCGCGGTCGGGGCATCCCTATTATCAAGTGATCCCCTCATTTCAGGTACCCCAGCGTCAGGTCCCCCTTTCTCCGCCGTCTCTTTCGCCGGTACGGATGGACAAACCCCCCTCCCACTCATAGATGGAGTCGACGGGCATACGGCGGGAGGCTCCGGGTTTACTCCCCCTACGACTTCAAAAGATGAAGATGATGTGGCGGCCGATGATGACTCACTCCCAATAATACAAGGGTTTGTCGGGGCATCAGATGGGTTCTGTGAATCGTCGTTTTCGGACGACATTACATTTACAAGGTATAACCCCCAAGCTATGGAATCGGGCAATAACCACGAAAGGAAACAACGGAAACAAATCACAACAACTTTCAGCACGCTTACCTCGAAAATGCGATTAAAACGACACACCCACTATGAGCTTCCCGCTTATCGACAGAGTATTCACAATGAGCACAAACGCAAGAAGAAGTTGTAATGTCAGGGGGATGCTTGGTTTTATAGTGATGCATTCCAATATCCACCGTCCAAATCCCAAGCGTCACATCTGAACCTACGGACAATGGACTCGTGTTTTAAATTGAGCAACAGGCGACAAAGCGAAACCCCAAACGTTTAGTGAACCGAGAACGCACGCGTCCCCATTTTCCGCCACGCGCAACTGCATTAATTGCATACACCTTCTCACTCATGATTGCCTGGCCGCAGATGGACAGCCTCAAAAGTCCCACGCCTATTACGAATAATGGGCTTAGACTTGGGGGACTATTGTTACCACACGATTCTCGATATGACCTCCCGCCGCGTGGCCCCATCAGCCCAAAGAAGAGCCCCATCCGAAGCCCATCGAGAGCCTCATCTAAAGCCTCGCTAGGCTTCTAAGGAAGTTCGATAAAGTGCCCCCAGGCCCATCGAACACCTTAGCCTTCCGCGCAGCCTGTAATTCTACGGGGCCCAGGGAGAGCTTTGACACTCACAGTAGACCCATAGGGCCTCGCCAGGCTTCGTATCAATTATAGCTAGCGGGCAACATGATATGCCGGAAGGACCAGAGAAGTAATTAAGGAAAGATTGCGTTAGTTTGGCGCACAGATCCTCACAAGGAAATCGAATCATAATCTCCTAAAATCATGCAACGTGATAAGCTCAGACAAGGAAGGTAATCTTGGAGATTGCCTTGACAAGGAATGATCCATATCCCATAAGGAAGGAGGATCCGATTGGGTATCTGATCGATTTGTTACCTAAATCAATCAGGACTCTTGTGCTATAAATACGACGTCTCCGGTTGTTCCGAGGTACGCTCTTTTTCACACTTGAATCCCACCCTAAACTCTGCTCAAACTTCTGTCTGCCTATTTCTCCCACACCCAATTACTTACCTCCCCCATCATTTATTTCTATATACCAGCAGTTGATTAGATCGTCGGAGTACCAACGATCTCCGGACCCTTTTATCCGGTGATCTTGGTGCCTAATGGTCGTCCGAGTGTGTAACATACACAGTCTCTGAGTTAGCGAGAGGAGATCTGGAGATCATAACACGTGGACGCCATGGGTTTGGACGTCAACAATTATTTTAGTTATAATAAATGTGTTATATTTGTTATTAACAAATATAATAAATATAATAACAAGTGTTACAAAAATAATAAAATAATATTTTAAAATTAAAAAAAAAGTTAGATAATATTTTTTAAATTATTTTATGTTTGATAGTGTATGGTGAAATTATCACATCAATTTTTCCCGTAATACATGTTGAAACACCTATATATGGACCGAATATAGAGGCCCAAGAGGGAGCCCATACTGAAGATTGAGTTGGAACCAGACTAAACAGGCGGTACGGTTCTCGAGTTTTTAGTCTTGTTTGTGTTGTATGGGTAAATTTGTCCATCCACAAATAAGCTCTAAATTTGTAGGCTTTCTAGCCCCTTGATTGCACGTGCCAGTTCTCTCTCTCTCTCTCTCCCCCATGGCTTCGGCCGAGCAGCCGTTGAAGAAGCGAAAGCTGCACGAACAACCACCACCGTTGCCACAGACAACCCCACCACCACAATCTCCGCTTCCGCACCTCCAGAAAAGCTCCTTTGCACCGCCCACGCCGCCGCCTTTGTCTCAAGAAGAAATCCTCCGAAGACGCAGATGCCAAGAAGAGATTAGAAATGTTTTCGAATGCTATAAGAGAATCAAGTTGTGTATCGATCAGGATGATAAGCGTTTCATGCCGGACCTTGAGAAAGCGTATCTCTCTCTTATCAGTGCCTCTAGAGGTCTGTGCTTCACTTTTCCTCTTTTACCCTTCGTTAATGAGCATATATTGAATGAATTCTAATCCTTTAATTTTTATTTCTCTTTATTCTGGCTTGTGAACTATTTTTTTGTTGGTTTCTAAGATAATTGGAGCATAATAAACATAGACAAGTCACGAGGTTATAGTTATATGATTTTATTTTTCTCTCTGAAGAATTAAACTTAACTGTTTCAAGTTTAGATATCTTTTATAAATGGGATTATAGTAATTGTTGGAGCTTAAATTATGGACAGATTAAGCTCAAACCAGTGCCATATGACAATTCCGAGTTGCAGATTGCAATTTTAAGCTCAATTTATGAAAATAAACATCAACTTAGAAATGGGAAGAGATTGAAAGATGAAGAAGAACTGAGATTTAAGGAAAATGGGAAATCAATCCAACTGAATTAAACCAAAATTCATACATAATGTATTCTCTCTCCTCACATGCGTATAACAAGCCGTTAACTAAAAATGTTTCTTACAAAAAATAACGATTTAACAAAATGTAATCAAACTAACTAAAATGGCCAAAACGACGTTGCCTTCACTTGCCGAAACGACGTTGTCTTTTTCTTGTTTCTTCATCCTTCAAACGTCCTTCAAACGGTGCTGTTTCTCTCCTTCCTTTAATTTGAAATTCTGGTAATACGGTTGCTCCTTTTCTTCTTCCTTCCCCAAGACTAGTTCTGCCATTGCTATTGTTGATCATGACAACCCTACCGTTACTCAAATCTTGTCCCCAAAGTTTAAAAATAGGATAGTTCTTCTCAATTTCTTATGAGTCATCCCAGATTGCATTACCTGTCCTTCTACTTAACTAACCACTGGGCACCAGCATGATTTCCCTTTTTGATAATCTTGGTATGAAGCACTACCTTTGGGTATTTGGCCACTTCTTCTGATGTGTTCATTGGTAAATGTCTTACTCATAATGTTATGTCCCCTATCTTCTGTTTTAACAATAAAAAATGGAATACAGGGTGAGTTTTGGCCTGGTTGGGTAGAATTAATTTGTGAGCCACTTCTCCAATCTTCTTTTCAATTTGGTAAGGGCCATAATATTTGGGGATCAGCTTGTGATTAGTTCTTCTTGCTAAGGATTGTTGCTGATAAAGATGTAATTTCAAATATACCCAATCTCCCTCGTGTAATTTCTTTTAACTTCTATTTTTATCTACATATAATTTCATTTTGGCACTAGCTTGTGCTAAGTCCTCCTTTAACTATTGGTTCATTTTATACCTCTCTTGTAATAAATCCTCCACATTGGCAATGTTAGTTTGTTGGTAAGGGCCCATGGCCAATTATAGAGGTAGAATTCCATATAGTGCTTAAAATGGAGTTCTCTTGATTACTGTATGATAGGTGGTATTGTGCCACTATTCAGCTAGAGGAATTCACTTAGCCCATGTCTTAGGTTTGTGATATGTCATGCACCTAAGATACATCTTCAAGCACTGATTTAATCTATCAGTTTGGCCGTCTGTATGTGGGTGGTAGGTTGAGCTAAGTTGCAACTTGGTTCCCATAAGTGTGAATAGCTCTTGCCAAAAGATACGGGTAAAAAACTTGTCCGTATCAGAAATGATACTTTGGGGAAGACCATTTAATCTATAGATATGGTCGAAGAACTTGTGGGCTACATTTTTGGCAAAAAAAAAGGATGACTAAGGGTGATGAAATTCCCATACTTGGTTGATCTATCCACTACCACCAGAATTGCATCTTTACCATCTGATTTAGGCAAGTCTGCAATGAAATCCATATAGAGATTTGACTCTAGGAGTGTTGTGGGATAGGGAGGGGCTGCATTAGGCCAGGGTAGGGCACATGCTTACCTTTACGCTTCTGGCATGTGTCAAGCTACATATAATAACCTCGTATCCGGGCTGGAACTAATTGAGCAAGCTTTCAGCTTCCACTTTCGTGGGGAGTGCATCAATAACCACATTCTCTACCCCTTTTTTATATGGAATCTCATAAGTCAAGCCTAATAGTTTACTCTACCATTTTTGTTGTAGTGGGGTGATTATCTTATGATCTAATAGGAAAATAGGAAAAGGGATTGATGATCTATTTTGATGATAAAGTGGTGGCCTATAAGTAGTGTCTCCATCTAACCAGTACATTTACCAAAGCTAACATATCGTTTTCATATATTGACATCCCTAAGTTTTTTTGTCCCAATTGACCTATTGATAAAGGCCAACGACCTTTTATTCTGAACGAGTACTGCCCCAATGTCTCCATAGCAAGCATCAGTCTCTAAAACAAATGGTTGTTCAAAATTAGGTAAAGCTAGAACTTGAGTGGAAGTCATAGTAGGCCCGTCCTCTAGGCTCCTTTGGAAAGTAGGGAGTGTGACAACGTACACGCTTCCCTTTACTCCATAGGGCTTTTTCATTAATTGTAGGGTTTGGTGGCCCGAAATTGACTTAGCTTTGCCACATCCTTAGATTGTTAAATGTTGTTTCTGCTACCTCACTCCACAAGAAGTTATTCTTCTTCAGCACATTAGTAAAGGGTCTTGCTAAAGTCCTGAAACTTTCTATGCTACCCAGTCAACCCCCAAGAAACCTCTTAGCTGCTTAAGATGAATGGGTTTGGGCCATGATTGCATTGCTTCTACCTTCTTAGGATCTACTGCTACCTTGTCTTAGCTTATTATATGTCCCAAGTACTCTATTTGAGTTTTTGAGTTTTGACCAAAGGAGCATTTACTCAATTTAGCATAAAGTTGGTTTCTTCTCAAAAATCTTAGAACAAATTCCGGATGCTCACAATGGCTTCTCATGTATAAGCTATATATCAATATGTAATAAAAAAATATCAATACAAACTTCCTCAATTGCAGAAATACTTTATTCATCAAGCTTTGAAAGGTGGCTAGTGCATTAGTTAGGCCAAAGGGCAGACCTTGAATTTATAGAAGCCTTGGTTGGTTTTAAATGCAGTTTTATACATATCTTTAGGCTTTAAACTGATTTGATGATAACCAGCTCTAAGATTAATCTTAGAGAAGTATTTTTTGCCCTATGTAATTCATCAATTAGCTCATCAAATAAAGGCATATCCTTCATTGTCAAATTGTTAAGTTGCTTATAATCAACATAAAACCTCCAAGTTTCATTTTTTTTTTCCTCACCAACATTACCAGTGATGCAAAAGAATTGTTACAAAGTTGTATAATACCAATGTCCATGATTTTCTTTACCAATCTCTCCACCTCATTTTCTGTATAAAGAGGCATCTTACGGCCTGGGCTCGAAAGGTTGGGCCCCTTCGTTAAGGACTATTTGATGTTCACGACTCCTTAGTTCAGCAAAAACATAATTAAAATCATCTAATATTGGTCTAGGTTCCATTGGGTATTTGTCAATTCCTCTACTATGGTGGCATAAATCTGTCCCGTGATCCCACAACCTTGCTTGTGACATCCCAAATCCTTGAAGGTTCGAATGTCACCAATTATACCTTTAAGATTCTCATTGAGGTACTTAAATAATAAATTCAAGAATTTATTCATAATAAACATATATCTTGAAACAATGAATTTAAATAACTTAGATTCATAAGAGATAAATAACTCTTAACATTTTAAAGTCTGATAAGAATTTACGAAAAGGAAGGAAAAATAAAGAAATTGACCACACGACAAAATAGTTTGTTTATATATTTAAACAAATTATTTATCGATAGAGAACTCTCTCACCATATTACCACCCCGAGCCAACGGCCTCGAATCGTCAATCATCCGAAATGGGGAAATGTAAGAGGGGTGAGAAAATAAATCTCAATAAGCGTGCATGCATAGCTAATTCATACATATTTCAACGGAAAATTCATACTTGCATAGGGAGACACGAAAATTGGATCGAATTTAGATGATGCCAGTTTTTGTGCGTAGCGCTACTGGACTCCGATCCATTCTTACATAACATGGATCCATAGCCGTGAAATACATGAAGAAATTGTTCTCTTATACGTAAACATAAATACACGCTTACCTTGTGTGAGGATAGACAATGATAACAATAAAGTGTTGGTTGTACTTCTAATCTTGCACTATCTGGCGTGGATAGTAATTTATTTGTGCGTATACAAATTGTAAGCGTATATGAATGGGAGAGATAGAGAGGGAGAAAGAGTGTGTGTAATGAAAAGTGGTGTAAAGTGGTCTATATTTTGGTGCCTTTAAATAGGTAGAGCTAGATCAAATCATATCATCTCTATATGGTAAAAATAAATTCTTGTTTACATGTTCACGTGAATAGTGAATACTGTTCACGTGAACAGTAACATTTGTTGCTCAAATACACACACATTATTCCATATTTAATGTACCTAATTTAAATCATTTAACAATCTTATATATATTCTTTACATAATTACATATTTCTTTCCTATTTACATAAATACACATATATAAGGAAATCCATTTAACATATTTAACTTATATATATATATGTATATATATATACATATATATATATATATATATATATGTATATATATGTATATATATAGTGTACTATAGTCCTTCAACTAATTATCACACACTACTATGTCCTTATACTTTCATAAAGTCCTAAATCCAAATTAAATGGCTAGAGGCAAAGTTCTGGATGTCACAATCTATCCCCCTTAAAATAAATTTCGTCCTCAGAATTTACCTTGAAATTCCTCAAAGAGTTGTGGAAATTTGGCGCGCATTTCCACTTCTCGCTCCCAAATTGCTTCTTCAGCCGAGTGGTTACGCCTAATGCACCTTTACTAAAGGAATCACTCTGTTTTGAGCACTGAAATTTTTGATTAATGATTCTCACCTAAGCTCTTCAGTAACTCAAGCCACGTTGTAACTCAATCGACTGGTGATTAATTACATGGCTCGGATCATGTACGTACATTCTGAGCATAGATACGTGAAAAACGTCATGTACTGCTGAAAGATCTGGGGGCAAGGCTAACTGATACGCTACCTTTCCAACGCGTTTCAAGATTTCAAATGGGCCGATAAATCTTGGTTGTAACTTTCCTTTCTCGCCAAAACGTAATACTCCTTTCATGGGCGCAACTTTGAGAAACACCTTGTCGCCCTCTGAAAATTCCAACTCTTTCCTTCTCTTATCTGCATAGCTCTTCTATCTGTCCTGAGCTATTTTCATATTGCTTCGAATTTTCTCGATAGCTTGCACTGTCTGTTCAATAATCTCTGGGCCCAAAATCTTACGCTCACCAACCTCATCCCAATGAAGTGGCGATCTACATTTTCTCCCATACAATGCTTCATAAGGTGCCATGCTAATAGATGAGTGGTAACTATTGTTGTAAGCAAACTCAATTAATGGTAAATGTCTCTCCCAATGCCCTCCAAAATCAAGGATACAGATCCTAAGCATGTCCTCCAATGTTTGAATCGTCCTCTCAGATTGCCCGTCTGTCTGCGAATGGAAGGCTGTGCTAAATTTCAACTTAGTCCCCAATGTTCGGTGTAGACCCTTCCAAAAATTTGATGTGAACCTTGGGTCTCTGTCTGAAACAATTGAAATGGGAACCCATGCAATTTAACTATCTCATTCACATACAGCTGTGCTAATTGATCCAAAGAAAATGTTATTCGTACCGATAGAAAATGAGCTGATTTGGTGAGTCGATCCACAATTACCTAAATGGCCTCGTGACCTCTTGTTGATTTAGGAAAGCCAACAACAAAGTCCATCATCACATGTTTCCATTTCCATTCTAGAACTTCTAAGGGTTCAAGCAACCTAGAGGGTCGTTGGTGTTCGGCCTTCACTTGCTGGCAAACTAGACACTTCTCAACATGTTTAACTATATCTTTCTTCATTCCCTTCCACCAAAACACTATTTTAGGTTCCGATACATCTTTGTGCTTCCTGGGTGCACTGAATAGGGAGCAGAGTGACGCCCTTGACAATACAACGACTTACCTTTGGCTATGGTGAAGTCCTTCCGCTTTTCAAAGATCTATTTCCGCTTTTAATAAACTTAGAAGATTGGTCGTCCTTTTGATAACTTTTAATCATGTCACGGAGTATTGGTCGGCAAAAGTGCTGTCATCCAAGCGACGGCATCAGGCGAAGCAATGATAATTTTGAGACTCAATCGTTCGAACTCTTTCTACAGAGGTCTTTGCACGGTCAACATTGCCACTTGACCAGTCGTTTTCCTACCTAAGGTATCAGCCACCACATTCGCCTTACCGGGGTAATAATGGATTTCACAGTCATAATCCTTCACCAACTCGAACCATCTCCTTTGCCTCATATTTAATTCTTTTAAGTGAAGATGTACTTGAAGCTCTTGTGGTCCGTATAAATGTCACACCTTCCTCCGTAGAGGTAGTGCCTCCAAATCTTTAGGGCATGGACTACCGCAGCAAGTTCTAAGTCATAGGTGGGATAGTTTTTGTTTATATGGCTTCAATTGCCTCGAAGCGTATGCAACCCACCTTGCCTTGTTGCATCAGGACGCAACCAAGGCCTTGCTTAGATGCATCCCTATAGATTACAAAACCTTTCAATCCTTTCGATGAGTCTAACCAAGGCTCGCTAGACTCACCAACTTTTGTTTCAACTTTTCAAAACTATGCTCGTATTTTTTTTTTGGTCCAGTCGAACTTTGTACCCTTACGGATTAGCTATGTCAATGGTCCAGATATTTTTGAAACCTCAATGATCCTCCCTGTAATATCCGACTCAGCCCGGAAAACTACGAATTTCTCCTACATTAGTTGGCCCTCACCAATTTAGAACCTGCTTCCACTCTATTCGATCCACTTCTATTCCTCGTACTATGACGACATGTCCGAGAAATGCTACTCGCTCCAACCAAAACTCACATTTCTTAAGCTTAGCGTACAGTTTCTCCTTCCTCAAAGTTTCCAGCACGGTCCTCAAGTGTTCATCGTGCTCTTTCTCACTACTAGAGTAGACTAGGATATCATCGGTAAATACGATAACAAATCGATCCAGGTATTCACGAAAGACACGATTCATCAAATCCATAAATACTCCAAGGAGCATTAGTTTGACCAAATGGCATAACTAAGAACTCGTAGTGACCATATCGAGTTCTAAAGGCCGTCTTTGGAATATCACTGGTCTTGATCCTTAACTAATGATAGCCGGATCGTAGGTCGATTTTGAAAAATACTACTGTACCTTGAAGTTAGTCAAATAATTCTTCGTTCTTGGGAAAAGGATACTTGTTCTTGATATTGATTTTGTTTAGCTCTCGATAATCGATGCACATCTTCATCGATCCATCATTCTT